>CM055900.1:0-564696 GCA_029582155.1 Panopea generosa
ACCCTAACCCTAACCTAACCTAACCCTAACCCTAACCCTAACCCTAACCCTAACCTCTAACCCTAACCCTAACCCTACCCTAACCTAACCCCTAACGGCCTAACCCTAACCCTAACCCTAACCCTAACCCTAACCCTAACCCTAACCCTTACCTAACCTAACCCCTAACCCTAACCCTAACCTAAACCCTAACCCTAAACCCTTAAAAACCTAACCCTAACCCTAACCCTAACCCTAACCCTAACCCTAACCCTACCCTAACTCTAACCTAACCTACTATAACCTAAACCCTAACCTAACCCTAACCCTAACCCTAACCCTAACCCTAACCTTACCTAACTCTACCCTACCCTAACCCTAACCTAACCCTAACCCTAACCCTAACCCTAACCTCTAACCCTAAACCTAACCCTAAACCCTAAACCCTACTAACCCTAACCCTAACCCTAACCCTAACCCTAGACCCTGAACCCTAACCCTAACCCTACCCTAACCCTAACACTAACCTAACCCTAACCCTAACCCTAACCCTAACCCTACCCTAACCTAACCCTAACCCTAACCATAACCTAACCTAACCCTCCCTAACCCTAACCCTAACCCTAAACCCTAACCCTAACCCTAACCCTAACCCTACATACAGGGCCCTAACCTAACCTGCTAAGTCCTAAGGCCCTAAACTACTAACCCTCAGCCCTAACCCTAAAGCCCCTAACCCTAACCCTAACCCTAACCTAAATAACCTAACCCTAACCCTAACCCTAACCCTAACCCTAACCCTAACCCTAACCCTAACCCTAACCCTAACCCTAACCCTAACCCTAACCCTAACCCTAACCCTAACCCTAACCCTAACCCTAACCCTAACCCTAACCCTAAACCCTAACCCTAACCCTAACCCTAACTACATGACAGGGCCACAAACTACCAAGTCAGGGCCACAAACTACATAAATGCATAGCCCTAACCCTAACCCTAACCCTAACCCTAACCCTAACCTAAACCTAACCCTAACCCTAACCTAACCCTAACCCTAACCCTAACCCTAACCCTAACCCTAACCCTAACCCTAACCCTAGATGAAATGTTACTTTCGTAATGTGTCTGTTTAAATCTGATTCTTTTGACAGTTTTCGAAAATAAAGATTAGTTTTTCCTTGAGTTTATAAGTTCTTGTTTATTTTTGTTCTTGTCCTCAAGTTGTTTAGGTTTGCAAGTTTGTTATATAACTACTATGTAAGTTTGGCGACTATCAATTGACAATTGAAAAATGCTGGTGCTAAAATACACATATTGTCAAATAGTGCAACTTCTGACAATTAAAGATTTGCAACTCTGACAAAGTATTCTATTTCGCCAGTTCAAGAACGTATCCGAGACATAAAAATGCTGGTATCCGAGAGAACAAAAGCAAAAATATACATACGGACGACAAACACAGGGTGGTCTGAATAGCTTACCTTTGGCTTTGTGTATATAATAAATAATTTGCAGACGAAAATATAAGGTTTTATATGGCATTTGACCAACAGAGCTAAAATATTAATAATTAACCCCAGACATTTTTATTTGGGGACGCATTGGCAGACGAATGGGTTCCCAAAATGTGTCAAGAAAATATAAAAATAAGCCTCAACCAGGATGCTGGATGAAATAAATTCATGTAAGAGAGTGCATAAAAAAGGTTCCATTCTTGACTAAAATAATTTGCATTGCAGTCATTTTCACACATATCAGGTTATATATGACATATCCAGTTGTATTGGTGGAAGAAGACTTCAGAATGAATCTGAGTAGAGCCACTGTCGTTAAGCAATTAATTGGCAAATTTTCTCATATAAAGGTTTTGGAGTAAGCGGGATTCTAACCTATAATCTTAGCTGTAAGAGGTAAGTGAGATTGAGACGGCGTCTCAGACCACTCGGCCACGGAGGACCCTCATAATTTAAAAACAGCTTGAGGGCAGTATTCAATACACAGGACTATGAATTTTATTCTTGCCCAACTTATACTAATGATACATAAAATAGCAATCAAAATTCTGTATAATTAAAATATTTTATTGCTAGGTAATGTTTATAACATTTCAAAGTCAAGTAGTGGACACTTTTGTCAGTTGAAGGACTGTGTCTTTCAGTGATTGAGTCTCTGCAACCTGGAATATAAAAAAAGCAACAGTATGATACTATGTTGCATAGAATTCTCTCTCTCTGCATTTCTATCTTTCTGCATATTATCTCTCCCTATCTCTCTCACTTTGAAATATTTTTTATCAATTTGTGGCAGAATTATTTTAAATCAGCCACCATTATTTACTAGCTGTTTATTATGGTGGTTGATTTCTGTCATGTCATGTTTGTGGTGAAAACACGAGACATTTTACACAAAAATTTGACATTCAGAGAGGACCAAACTAATATGTTTTGTTGACCTGTTGTATTTGGGATATAAATATGTCATGTTGAGTTGTGATGTTGTGTCTTGGTCCCTCAAAATAACATATGAGCATGTCATGGCACCTTTACTTGCCATGGTGCCATGTCTTGGCCCCACTTAAACACAAATACTAAAACTCGACAAAAACAGTATTTGTTGTGTTTTCATGTAAAGATTGCCAACATGACATAATAATACCCATTGATGACGTTATTTGTCATTTTAAAATTATTATTTTGAAGAGTTTTACAAACAACATTATATTGTGTTTGATAATCATTTCACAAACAAATTTATTTTACTGAAAACACTTAATATTATTTATTTTCTTTCGGCCCAAAATTGGTGGGGGCATTTATTAGCGGCTGCGAAGTGTTAATACGGGGAAATAAGGTAATATGTGATGTTTTCAATATATTTGCCCCACCAACACAAAAACCCGACAATTAAGTTGTTATATGTCTGGTCTTGGTTATACCCTGCAAATAAGACATGACAAACATCGGTCACCTGGTTTATGATTTAAGTGGGTCTGATAATGAAAACTATGATTTTTTCACTCATCGAAATCCAGAATATAAACTTGTTATCATTTTATGCCGGTTCACATCCATATATATTGGTCACGAAACGCCGATAATGCAAACAGTGACTTAATAACATGTCTCTGATTCATGTTAAATCATTTTTCTCGATGTAAAGTGGTAAAAAACACAGTTTTTCTAACACTCAAACGTCCGTAATTCCTAATATGTATTTTTAACCGGGTGAAAAAAAAAATGTTTCGTCATTTTGTTTTCTTCGACTTACGTAAAATAAAACTTACGCCAGCTAGAGAGACACCGTAAAGTTAAGTAAAAAACTACATTTTTTAAGTTATTTTCTTTGTGAAGCGGTCTCTTCAACGTAAGTTCGACTGAGGTAAAAACTTACGATAAATATTTGCGTATTTTATTTTAACAAGTTGATCTTTAAGAGTTGAAGTATTTCAGTGTGAAATCAGCTGCATATAAAATAACATTGAATTTCCTTTTCAGTTTCGTTTCGAGCCCACATTCATACAATGATGAATCGCAATAATGATTAAGAAATAAGATATTATTTATATCACTGCATGAATTAGACAAAAGATAATTGATTAATAAAAAGTGGTCTCAAACCACATCTAAAATACCTCTCAAGTGAATTTGAATAATGTAATAAGAGGCTTATTTTTAACAATATTTAAAGAACTAAAATACGATTTCTAGTGGAATTTTATACTAAAATAGTGGTCCTCTGTGACCGAGTGGTATAAAGCGCTATCTCAAGATCCATGACCTCTCATCACTAAGGCCGTAGGCCCGAGCCTCCCTCGCTCCTAAAACTTCATGTGACAAAATTTGCCAGTTACTTGCAGAAGGATGGTGGTTCTACTCAGATATTTTCTGAGGTCTTTCTTTACCAATAACACTAGATGTGTCATATATAACCTGAAATTTGTTGCATACTGACAATGACTTTCGTGTCTTTCTAATCCAATTTTATCCCCTCCCATCTTAATCCTTACTCAGAGAGGTGTAATAAAAGTGATTCACTCTTGCAGAATGTATCAAGCTAGCTCAGTTTATATAAAGTCAATTAAAAGTAAATTTCGTATTTATATTGTTCGATAAATCTGTGGTAATTTCATATTTTGAACTCTTGTTCATTGTACATTATAACAATGCATTGCAAATACATCTTACATTGATTCATATGTAAAGTGAATGGTAGTAATTCAATTTAAAATGGTGCCACTTTTATGTGATATTATGTACCATAACGCACAATGAAGAACTTTGATAGCATTTCAAATATTTCAAACATCTCGAGTAAGTTAATACGCTTAGTGAAAAAGGCCCGATCAAATATACCTAAAGCTTTTTTTGTGAACCCAAGAATGGAAATGTGTAATCAATATAATTAAAAGCAAATAAAGCTTTTGGTGTTTACTGCATCTCACAAAATCAATAATAGTGTTACTTTCATAATGGTGTTGTTTCTTTTAAACAGTAACAAACCAGAGATGCTCTCAAACAGTATGCAAGTTACATACATTTGCACGTGACATCCAATCCTTGTCTAGTGCAATTCTCATTTAGACATTAATTAGCTTTGAAAGATAGATATAGTGAATAACGTCGTCAAAAACAAAACGCACTCTTATACGAATTTAATTTCGATTTTATATCATATGTTGTAGATCAAACTGCACTCGTGACATTTTAAATATACTGAAGGCATAATCTAGTATAATTACATGTTTCATCTTATAGCCTATTCTTTTTGTCTAATTTTCAGTTCGAATAGAACGTCAAACATTGTTACAGTTTTCAATTGAAAACAAATAAGTTAAAACACACCAATGAGTTATTTATTTATATATTCAGTTTTCAGATGTTGTCTGGCCTGAAAAACATTTTTTTCAAGAGCTTCTCTCTTCCATTTGCTGTTACGTATCAACTTTAGATTGACATCCTTTGTAGCACCATTCGGGTTGCTGTGAACAACAGGGATTTGTGTTACCATAGTGACGATCACAACCCCAAAAACGAATAGTGCAAAAGCTCTCATCCTGAAACAAACATATGTTTTTAATAATCAAAATGACATTACAAAAGCTATAATAAAATTCAAAATAATGTTTCTATTAGTTTTTCAAATATCAGTTACTCATACTACAATAAATATAACAGCACACGATATGGGAATATTTTGTTAATGTTTCTGTTTGATATACATGTAAAGATTGTTATTTAATATCACACTGTCAATTTTACCTACATTTTAATGGATGAAGATGTTGTCCGCTGTCATTTGCTATAAGGTTATAACAACATGATCAGTAGAATATGATGTGACGAAGGGAAAGAGTGAGGCTAAATGGACTCGTTATCTATGTTTAACATTCCCAGAAGCGTATTGAATATTCCAAGGGGATGATCAGTGTTGCCATAAAAGGCTGTGATCTGTGTTGCCATACAAGGCTGAGACTAGTGTTGCCATACAAGACGGTGATCAGTGTCGCCATAAAAGACGGTCATCAGTGTAACCATACATGACTGTGATCAGTGTTGCCATACAAGGCTGTGATCTATGTTGCCATACAAGACGGTGATCATTGTTGCCATATATGGCGGTAATCTGTGTAGCCACACTAAACGGTGATCAGTGTTGCCATACTAGGCGGTGATCAGTGTAGCCATACTAAACGGTGATCAGTGTTACAACACTAGGCGGTGATTAGTGTTGCAATACATGACGGTGATCAGTGTAACCATACTAAATGGTGATCAGTGTTACCATACCAGGCGGTGATCACTGTAGTCATACTAAACGGTGATCAATGTTGCCATACTTGGTGGTGATCAGTGTTGCCATTCAAGGCGGTGATCAGTGTTGCCATACAAGGCGGCGATCAGTGTTGACATACAATGCGGTGATTAGTGTTGCCTTACAAGGCAGTGATCAGTGTTGTCATGCAAGACGGTGATCAAAGTTATGCCATACAAGACGGTAAACAGTGTTACCACACATGGTGATGATCAGTGTTGCCATACTCAGCGAAGATCAGTGTAGCCATACTAAACGGCGATCAGTGTTGCCATACAAGGCGATGATCAGTGTTGTAATATATGGCATTGATCAGTGTTGCCATACAAGGCTGTGATCTATGTTGCCATACAAGGCGGCGATCAGTGTTGACATACAATGCGGTGACCAGTGTTGCCTTACAAGGCGGTGATCAGTGTTGTCATGCAAGACGGTGATCAAAGTTATGCCCTACAAGACGGTAAACAGTGTTTCCACACATGGTGTTGATCAGTGTTGCCATACTCGACGAAGATCAGTGTAGCCATACTAAACGGCGATCAGTGTTGCCATACAAGGCGGTGATCAGTGTTGTAATACATGGCATTGATCAGTGTTGCCATACAAGGCTGTGATCTATGTTGCCATACAAGGAGGTGATCAGTGATGCCGTATATGGCGGTAATCTGTGTAGCTACACTAAACAAGGCGGTGATCAGTGTCGATAAACAAGGCGGTGATCAGTGTCGCCATACAAGACGGTGATCAGTGTTGCCATACCTGGCGGTGATCAATGTTGCCATACCAGGTGGTGATCAGTGTTGTTATACCAGGCAGTGATCAGTGTTGCCATACCAGGCGATGATCAGTGTTGCCATTCGTGGCGTTAATCAGTGTTGCTATACTAGGCGTTGATCAGTGTTGACATACAAGGAGTTGATCAGTGTTGACATACAAGGCGGTGATCAGTGTTGTCATGCAAGGCGGTGATCAGTGTTGTCATACAAGGCGGTGATCAGTGTTGCCATATTAGGCGTTGATCAGTGTTTACATACAAGGCGGTGATCGGTGTTGACAAACAAAGCGGTGATCAGTGTTGTCATGCAAGGCGATGATCAGTGCTGTCATGCAAGACGTTGATCAAAGTTATGCCATACAAGGCGGTAAACAGTGTTGCCATACATGGCGTTGATCAGTGTCGCCATACTCGGCGAAGATCAGTGTCGCCATACAAGGCGGTGATCAATTTTGCCAGACAAGAATGTGATCAGTGTTATCTCACAAGACGGTGATCAGTGTTGCCATACAAGGCGATGATCAGTATTGTCATACGAGAACGTGATCAGTATGGTCATACAAGGCGGTGATCAGTGTTGCAATACAAAGCGGTGATTTGTGGTGCCATACATGGCGGTGATCAGTGTTGCAATACAAGACGGTTATCAGTTTTGCCGTACAAGGCGGTGATCAGTGTTTCCATACAAGACGGTGATCAGTGTTACAATACAAGATGGTGATCAGTGTTGCCATACAAGACGGTGATCAGTGTTGCCATACAAGACAGTGATCATTGTTGCCATACAAGACGGTGATCAGTGTTACAATACAAGACGGTGATCAGTGTTACAATACAAGCCGGTGATCATTGTTGCCATACAAGACAGTGATCAGTGTTGCCATATAAGATGGTGATCAGTGTTGCCATACAAGACAGTGATCATTGTTTCCATACAAGACAGTGATCATTGTTTCCAGTGTTACAATACAAGACGGTGATCAGTGTTGCCATACAAGACAGTGATCAGTGTTGCAATACAAGACGGTTATCAGTTTTGCCGTACAAGGCGGTGATCAGTGTTTCCATACAAGACGGTGATCAGTGTTTCCATACAAGACGGTGATCAGTGTTACAATACAAGATGGTGATCAGTGTTGCCATACAAGACGGTGATCAGTGTTGCCATACAAGACAGTGATCATTGTTGCCATACAAGACGGTGATCAGTGTTACAATACAAGACGGTGATCAGTGTTACAATACAAGACGGTGATCATTGTTGCCATACAAGACAGTGATCAGTGTTGCCATATAAGATGGTGATCAGTGTTGCCATACAAGACAGTGATCATTGTTTCCATACAAGACAGTGATCATTGTTTCCATACAAGACGGTGATCAGTGTTACAATACAAGACGGTGATCAGTGTTACAATACAAGACGGTGATCAGTGTTGCCATACAAGACGGTGATCAGTGTTACAATACAAGACGGTGATCAGTGTTGCCATACAACACAGTGATCATTGTTTCCATACAAGACAGTGATCAGTGTCGCCATATAAGATGGTGATCAGTGTTGCCATACAAGACAGTGATCATTGTTTCCATACAAGACAGTGATCATTGTTTCCATACAAGACGGTGATCAGTGTTACAATACAAGACGGTGATCAGTGTTACAATACAAGACGGTGATCAGTGTTGCCATACAAGACGGTGATCATTGTTTCCATACAAGACGGTGATCAGTGTTACAATACAAGACGGTGATCAGTGTTGCCATACAAGACAGTGATCATTGTTTCCATACAAGACAGTGATCAGTGTTGCCATATAAGACGGTGATCAGTGTTGCCATACAAGACGGTGATCAGTGTTTCCATACAAGACAGTGATCATTGTTTCCATACAAGACGGTGATCAGTGTTACAATAAAGGCGGTAATCAGTGTTGCCATACAAGACGGTGATCAGTGTTGCCATACAAGACAGGGATCATTGTTTCCATACAAGACGGTGATCAGTGTTACAATACAAGACGGTGATCAGTGTTACAATACAAGACGGTGATCATTTTTTCCATACATGACGGTTATCAGTGTTACAATACAAGACGGTGATCAGTGTTGCCATACAAGACAGTGATCATTGTTTCCATACAAGACGGTGATCAGTGCTGCCATATAAGACGGTGATCAGTGTTGCCATACAAGACGATGTTACAATACAAGACGGTGATCAGTGTTGCCATGTAAACTAAATCTCATTTATTCAGAATGTCAAAAAGAAATTATATACATTCATTCTAAAGTCTTTTAACATTCCTCAGCGTTCTAATCAGTAATTATATAATCAGAGATAATGTAAAATTTTAAATATATCTTGAAATAGTTGACACTGGATTTCGCCGACACTTTTGCATTTATAAAGTAACGACATTGTCCTAGAGATATTGTCGCGTGATATTGTGGTATCGACATGGATATTTAAAATGTTCATCTTCCAAAATACCGAAAACATTTTCCGAAATGACGGTCGAATCACTGTATCGGATGCTTAATGTATTGGCTCTTGGTCTAAATAGTAGTGGTAGTACATTAAATTTCTAGTATTTATGAACAGTTGGATTTCTATGAGCATATAAATTCAAAATTTGCCACATCCGAAATTTGCTAGTAGAGCTTTATCAGCTTCGTTTAGGAAGATTTGTACATGCTGGTGGTAAGGATTATACTTTTTCTGGCAACTATGTAAATTTTGTGTTGTTGACTCTATCATATGAATGCCACGTTTCTTGTTCAAAACATATTTTCTTATTTTAATACTTAAGACTTGTATGTATTTCATTACATACTACTGGTACACACTGGCTATTTGTTAAATGTAAATAATATCAATAAAAAATCTTGTTTTTTATTATACGCTAATATTACTCATTATAAAAAATATATCAGTTACCACATATCAATTAACAAAATCATTCCCAGAATTAAAACTAAGATAAAAAAGATATGTTGTTTTCTACTAACATTCTTGCGCTCTGTTTTTCCAGTAAATATTTTTATCTGATGCTAGTGGTCAGCACCAATGCATTAAATAGTAAGTTTATTAATCTTACTGAGGAACATTTAATAAAACCGAAGTTCTTTTATTTTATATTTTTCAATGTATAATAACAATAGAAATAATCATGTATGGTGTTATGCGAAGAAGAACCAGTAAATGGGTATCTCTAGCAGTTTGATAAAATATTGATACGGAAATGAAATATTAAAACTTACATGTATGGATTATTCTTTTGACATTGATACGTTTTTTAATACTAACCACTTTAATCAGCCAACATATATATTGTATAGTATATATTACGAAAAATCCGAGTTCGCAAACAATTAGTATAATTGATCCATTAACTGCCGTACAACATTGTTGAAAATGCACAAAGAAATATTACATCATATTATATTTTACCTGTTTGTAGTCGTTTAGATCCCACGTAGAATATCTGGAGGTTAATAATGGTTACATATATATACACACACTCACGATTACATAAATTTATAAAAATGGTAAAACAAGCTCGACTTAAATATCAAATGCATTAATAACCTACGTGAGAAATAATTCAACTGATTACATATGTTATTAATATTGACTTAAATCGTCGTCATATGAACCACAATTAAGAAATACTTTAACATGGTTTGAATTTGATTTTGATGCGACTGACAAGCTCAGTATTCTCATTGATGATAATTTCTTTTAATCCTTTATTTTAGACGTACGGAGATTTTTAATCTGACATTTAATTCCAAGTTTAGTGTTTGGTCCTTATACTGTTGGTCAACAGTTCTTCCATTTTGATTGAATAAGAATCTGAAATACTGGAGATTTAAGAGGCGTTGGACACGTGTTCTTATCTCCATCGTGTGTCCTTACTCATTATCTTCTGTTGCTCTGGTTTCTCAAAATACTTGCAATATGTTTCCGACAACGATTTGTTTTATACCTTGCATGCTAATATGCAACGACGATAACAGACCTAAGTTGGTTAAGCCGAAAGTCAGATGTAACTCCCTAATATGTATGCTTTTGATTTTTTTACCCATATTGACAGTGACCACTGATGTCTGTTTTCACCTTTTCTATTATTAAGGGTATTGGTTGTGTTTATGATTGTGCTGTTTGAATTATATGTCTCCAGTTGAAAGCAGGCAAATACAACAAAAGGCAACCCACAAAAACGTTAATTCAAATACGGATATTAGGGAAAAGAAAGGTGAAGAAGCATGTTTTAGTATATATATATATATTTAGTATATATGTATATCGGAACTTGGTATTGTAGAACGTCTCTATCTTACTGAGCTTTTATTTACAATAATCAGCGTATTAATAATAATTATGATTTTGTTGAAGATGCATCAGACACCTTAGGCCGTAAATGAATAATTACCGTTTTCAACAATGAGTCATGTTTCGCAATATGTATATTGGGATTGCCACGTATTGGTATACAAAAATAGTTTTAAATGGAAGACATTTCAAAAGACGTAACATCAGTTATTTATAACATGTTGAATAAAGTTATGGCAGTTGTGAAAAACAAAGACGCATGTATAATATTCCAATTAGTGAAACTGCCAACGTGTATTAAAATTAAAACATATAACAATTTTCTTACAATTACGGACGTATATTAACGTGTGTGACGTAATGTACACAAAAGGCACACATGTTAAGATATGGTAAAGGAAACAAAGTGCCTTTACAGTTTTTTGGTTTAAATTTTGACATTGTAAAATTATGTTTGATACATATTAAATAATATATGAGGAACATTCCTTAATTAAAATACAAACATGTCAACATGAAAACAACAGTAAATAAAAATGTTGTACATATTTCAGTAGTAAAAACGGCACAAAGGCAATTAATGGATTGGTCAATTACTATTACAAGAATCAGTTATTCAGCTTTTGCAGTTATATATGAAATCTTAAAGTGTTCAACATCTTTAAAACATCCGGTTTTCATCTAAAATATTTGCATATAATTATGATCATATCTTATGAAAAATGAAAATACATGTATATGGACTTTACATTAGTAGTTTGGTAATACATTACTAAGACTTTGTTATTGTAAAAGGAATTTTACGCAGAGTTGGAGTTTGTATGCCTCTAATGAGGCTTAGTCATTGTTGATTACAGCAGCAAGTGTATATCCAGCATTCTACGTCGTTCAACATATCCCATCTGTTACATGATGTGTTACATGCAGGGTTTTTGATGATTGCATTAACATCGAGACGTATAATTAATTATACAATTTTAATGTCCAATTGCAAGCCTGTTATGCCCGAGGAGCTGGCACTCAGCTGTGTAAATACAGTTAATTATCGCTTACCCAAAAGATGAGTTTGATCACATACGATGTATAAAAGAATGAACAGTATCCTTTCGGGCATATAATAAATTATGTTTATTTTATTCATATAGCTTTAATACACACTTTGTCATTAAACTTATGTTTACTTTTGTTGAAACAGTCTGACATGAAACTAACTAAAGTTCTATGAATGACATAATTTTATAAGTTTGTTTCCTTTATCATATCTTTAAACTCGTGCCTTTCGTGTACTTAACGTCACACACGTTTATGTGCGACCGTAATTATAAGAGGAACTGTCATAAGTTTTACTTTTAATGCACGTTGGCAGTTTCACTAATTGGATTTGATATTATATATGCTTCTTTGTTTTCCATAACAACTACCATAAATTTATTCAACATTTTATAATTTTTTTAATTTAAGTTCAAAATGGATTCCTTTTAAAACTACATTTGCATAATAACACGTGGCATTCAATATACGTAAAACAAAACCTGACTCATTGTTGGAAACGCTTATCATTTATTATCCATAAATAGATATAGATTTAAGTGACTGACCATTTTGAACAACAACATAATTACATGCTAACGTTGATTATTGAAAAAAAGGCTCGGTACGATAGAGACGTTCAACAATACCACGGCCCAAACAGCGAGGTATTTGTCATTAGCACAGGAAAGACATATAGGTATACACTATGAAACATGCACCTTGTCTTACTTTTCCCCCATGCAGCTAAATTTGAATGTGCATGTGTGTTTCCGTTTTTTTTGTACACGTATCATTTAAACAACACAACCATCACCACAATCCCAAACACCACCAAAACCCAAAACACCAACACAACCCCAAACACCAACACAACCCCAAATATCAACACAAGCCCAAACATCAACACAACCTCAAACACCAACACAACCAACACCACTAGCCCAAACACCAACACAACCCCAAACATCAACACAACCTTAACCATAACCTAACCCTAACCCTAAACCATAACCCTAACCCTTTGTAACACGATGCACTTCCGGTGCAACAAGGGTAATGTTTGGGTAACCAGAGGTCAATGGGGTCTCTTACGGGGAGGCAGGGTAACGTGCAAAGGGCTATCTTTGGGGATAACAGGGTAATGCACGAAGGGTTAATGTAAAAGGAGGGTACCGTGTAAACCCAAGGCTAAAGGGTAACCTTTGGGGTAATCCTTTGTAACACGATGTACTTCGGGTGCAACAAGGGTCATGTTTGGGTAACCGGAGGTCAATAGGGTATCTTTGAGGCAATCAGGGTAACATGCAGAGGGTTATCTTTGGAGATAACAGGGTAATGCGCGAAGGGTTAATGTAAAAGGAGGGTATCAGGTAACCCCAAGGCTAAATGGAAACTCTTGGAGTAACCTTTCGTAACACAATGCACTTTGTTTCACCTAAAATATAAAAGAAACTATACGTTATTTTTAAAAACTGTAAAAAAAACAGGCCTTATTTTTATGAGATCTCCAAATAAAAACTTCTAAAGCTTTTTTCTGTATCCTTTCCACATAATTCGTTAAACGTATGACTTTATTGTTAAATGTATGCTAAATATATGTACTTATGTGAATAAAATATTGTTTAAACTAAATAAAAAAAAAATTTCTTACTCTATTTTTGAACGTTTGCAACTGTCATGTGCGACCATTTTAAATGTACTTGCAAAACGCGACGTCAGTGTGCAAGTTGGTCAAGACCTATCCAACGATATCAAACGTGAAAAAAGGAACTGAAATTACCTCTTTGCACGTGTTCAAACAGCACGTGCACTATCCATAGCCCTCCACGGGGCATTATTTTGATTAAACGGTTGGAGTTAGCCATTTTTAAATTAGTCGCTCAGAATGGTTTTCTCTACAACATCTATGAATATGAATTATAGACACGTGTATCTCAGATTGCTGCACGTGCTGAAACATGACACTGAGTTGCCTTAACTTGACCCCTGGCAGTGGAAAATACCACATAAAAACACCCATTCCTCAAGATCCATTCAATACCTATTCAACGATACCAAGAATGAGCTCATCGCAGAGGTTTGAACATGACACTTAAATCTCAGACATGTAATTTAGCGTGTTTTTGGCAGACTTTTCGTAGAAGCGGAGGTACCTTTCTCCTGGTTTTAGTTTTCAATTTAAAAAAAATACAAACAAAAGTTATTTTTCAATACTATAAAAAGCAACTGATCTTATTTTGATGATATCTACAAAAAATAATAAAAACAACTCTACTTTTGAACGTTTGCACGTGCCACGTGCTGCCATTTTAAGTGTACTTGAGTTTGCCAAAACTTTTCCAACGATATAATAGTTGAAAAAATTGAGCCGGAAATGACCTCTGTGCACGTGTTCAAACAGTACGTGCTTTCTCGATAGCCCTTTACGGGGCGTTATTCTGTTTTAACGGTTGGAGGTAGCCATATAATTAATTAACAAAAGTTGCTAAGAATAGTTTGTAAAACTTGCTGTGCCCTACACAGTAGGATCCGTTCAGCAAATTAAGTTGAAATTATGTTCTCACGTGACCATTAACAAAATCATACAAACAATTTCAGCCAACCAATGTAAATATTTGTTATTACGTCATTGGTAGCTTAACTATCAGCCAATCAAATATGCCTAACCCTAACCCTAACCCAATGCCGCCATTTGTAAAACGATTTCGTACGTTGGCCGTTCTATTTTAGCAGCGTAGTCATGTTTCTAAACTCTGGATATTTTCTGTTAGCCAATATCACCACGACGTAAGTAACTATTTTTATTGTTTTTCTTTGTCTCAAAAAGTATTGCATTAATCTACAGTTACGTCATTTCTTGTGTGTAAACGTGATAAAATTGTGCTTGCCATGTGCAGACGTTTCGTACCAAAACAGTTCGTTATATGTACTGTTATGATAGATACTGTTTTCACCAACAGTGAATTGTTCTGCATGGTTTTGATGATAATGTTAGTTTTGTAATGTTTATTTGTATTATGTATTTAATTGCGTAACGTTTGCAATCACTAAAGCTCTATAGCATTACATTTTAAAATGTGATTTATTCGCGTTAACAGTAGACTGTGTGTTTTTGTATAGAAAACGGATTGTCTGCCTTTGAATTATGAAAGGCTTTACATACACGTTCTTATTTAAACATGTATATGCGACTCAAGGTAAAGAACAGTGTCTGTGTTTAAAGCATAGTATGCAGAGTTAAAAATGACCATAAGACTGGAATTTGAGTACAAGCTTAAATCTTGAGAATATATGGCGTTACTATTTTTTCAAGAAACTTATTGTTTGTTCATTGTTTATTTACAGTTTTCACCACTTGGCACAAGTTTGAATAAAGTCAGCTGTATCAGCGAACCAATGCAAATATCTATTACTTCGTCATCGATAACTCAACTATCAGCCAATCAAATAGGCGATATTGTGCGTTGTCTATTATAAAGGAAAAGATGCACAGACAAATAAGAGCTTCAGTTATTTCCCTTGATTGGCCAAATTTGGACATCTTTAGTATCTTACTAATACCCTAAACCTAATCCTAACCCTAACTCTAATCCTAGGGTAATCAAAGAAGGTAATCAAAGTGGGAAATCATGAGTAAAGAGTTAAGAGTAATCAAAGTGGGTAATCATGGGTAAACAGTAATAAAAATGGGTAATCATGAGTAAAGAGAAATCAAAATAGGTAATCCTATTGGGTAACAGCAATCAAAGTGGGAAATCAAAAGTTATCATGAGTAAAGAGTAAACAGCAATCAAAGTGAGTAACCATGAGTAAAGAGTAATCAAAGTGGGTAATCATGAGTAAAGAGTAATCAAAGTGGGTAATCATGAGTAAAGAGTAATTAGTAATGAAAGTGGGTAATCATGAGTAAAGAGTAAAGGGTAATCAAAGTGAGTAATCTTGAGTAAAGAGTAGAAAGTAATCAAAGTGCGTAATCATAGGTAAAGAGTTAAGAGTAATCAAAGTGGGTAATCATGAGTAAACAGTAATCAAAGCGGGTAATCATGAGTAAATAGTAAAGTGTAATTAAACTGGGTAATCACAGCGGGTAAACAAAGTGAGTTATCATGGGTTATCTAAAGTAAAGTGTCAAGAAGGTTTTGTTTAAGTATTTTGCGACATATGTTTGCGCAAACGTATAAGACAGTATCTATTTTTGGTAACAAAGCTTACTCTAGGTTAACCCTATTTTAATATTAGTCGGCAGTACATTCGAAGCGATTGGACGTGTTTTTCTAGATGTACACTAAACAAAACTTTATATGGATATTTCCTGTTTTTGGTCGAATTAATAGTTTGTAACTAAAGTGTGCGATTAATTTTGCGTTCTTCAACAGTGAATTTGAGTGATTATTTGATTTTCAGGAAATATTTTGTGTGTGAACATTCTGGTTTTCCTCAGAGTTTGTCAAAATATATTTCGACTAGACTGTGAGGCAGCAGGACAGTTGTTTAGCTGATTGTTATAGAAAATCATTTTCTCTAATGAATTATGTAACGCTCTGAATTTTAGAGCAATGCATGAAGTCAGCCGACTATTTTGAAAGTGCTGAAAAATCACATTTTTTGGCTACATGCGTTCATGAAAAATGTTTGCGCGTGCGGCACGTGTCGATTCCGGAATGATAAAACATACTTATGGTATAATTGTTGTTTACATTGAATTGATCTAAACAATGGGGCAATCATTCAGAATAATATTAACATATAATTGTTGATAATTGTTAAATATAATATTTTAAAATTATTTATAATTATTTCATAAACATGTTTATTAATACATGTCTTACTTTTCAAATTTAAATAATTTCCTACAAATATCCTTCCATTCACTATCACATCATATTAACAAATAACATTAAGCGTAGTGCCGAGTAAAGATTGTTACTAAAAATATCAACCAATCAATTCAAATATCACGTGACAATATCAGCCAATCAACGGACGAGAGGTGCCAAAGGATATTTTATGAGTAAACGGAGAGAGATCGCTTATGTTTTTGAGAACAAAAATTGTATAAAAACAATTAATCTACAACATATTTTTGGTATGTATCTATCATGTTTGCGTGTGCAGCACGGGTCGATTTCGCAATGATAAAACATATTTTTGGTAAACTTATTGAATAGATCTAAACAATGGTGCAAAAATACAGAATAATATTAACATATAATTGTTGACAATTGTTTAATATAATATTTTAAAATTATTTATAATTTTTTCATAAACCTGTATCATTTTACACGTCTTACATTTTAAATTTAAATAATTTCCTACAAATATCCTTCCATTCACTATCACATCATATTAACAAATAACATTAAGGGTAGTGCAGAGTGAAGATTGTTACTAAAAATATCGACCAGCCAATCAACGGACAAGAGGTGCAATTCAAAGGTGCAAATTCGTCAACCACTCCTACCCTAACCCTAACCCTATAGTTGGTTAACGATTCAATGTTATGGTAGCGTATCGCGTCTGATCCAGTGGTAGAGCATCGGACTAAGGATCGGCGGACCGTGTGATTGATCCTCCGGCCACGGCTATGTGTAGTCACGGTTGACCTCGAGCGAGCCACTTTAGATACCGGTTCTAACCAGCGAGACTAGGCTTCGAGCGTGACTTGTCGAAGTTGTAAAAACGTTCATGTTTACTATGTTCTTTATGTAATAACATGCATATATGTATACAAGAAACAGCATTCTGTCCACATCATCAATGGACCACGTCCACCAGTGGTAGAGCATCTGACCCAGGATAGGGGGTGGGGGGTGCGGGGGTGGCGTTGGTTCGATTCACGCCACGGCTATGTGTAGCGTCCTTGAGCAAGACCTTTATTTTTGCCGCATATACTAAGTACTCGTTCTACCCAGGAAGAATTTGAGCGTGATTTAAGAAGTAAGCACTTGTATCACAATCGATGTAAAATACAGTCAAACCTGTAATTGTGGTCACCTCTATTAAGCAGCCACTCGTCTTCAGCTGCCACATTCGCTATTTTCCATGTCTTTGTTTTCAAAGCAAATGTACCTGTATTAAGCAACAACCTGTCTTTGAAAGGTCACTTTTGCTCCTTCCCTTGACTGGTTGCTTCAGATAGGATTGACTGTAATCACGAACACAATTTAGGGTAAAAGGGCTATTCGCGTACTTTTGCATACTGAAAATATACGAGATTTTCATTAACTTCAACTTACTGTAGAAATCGTTTGGAATTTAATATTTAATTGAACTCTTTTTTATATTATAGTTTAGAATAATGTCTAAAGGAATATAAAAATATAATGACTATATGCTCGTCCGTCTGATCCTACTTTAGCGCTGAACCTGTACCATTTTTGGTTAAAAATAGCCAAAAGTAGTCAGTATCCATACTTACCAACCAGTATATCATATGGGTATATATCAGGTTCATAGGGGCTCGAATTTGTTGTAAAACCTATTAAAAAAGGTCAAAATAATGATATTTCGAACCCTGCTTGGTCACCTTCTATTGCACACCCTGAACTCTAAGGCCAACCCAGTCTCTCAACCATGGTATCAAATTGTCAGTACCCATACCTACCTACCTACCCATATATCATATGGGTATATATCAGGGTCATAGGGGCTCGAACTTGGTGGAATCCTATTCAAAACAGACAGTCAGACAGCCACACACACGCACCCGTGCACGCACGTGCAAAGACGCACACACGCACGCGCGCAAACGCACATACGTGATTTAAGCTGTAAGGACTTGTATCACAGTCCATGTTAAATATATTCGTTTAAAACATTAACAGATTGAGTGACAGATGACGTCAAATTACAGTATGAGGAAGTGGACGGAAAATGCTCGTCAGAAAATGCTCATGTTTTGTATATAGCTCTAACACTAATCAATTCAAAGATCACGTGACAACTTCAGCCAATCAACGGACAAGAGGTGCAATTCAAAGGTGTAAATTCGTCAAACACGCCTACTCTAACCTTAACCCTAACCCTAACGTCACAAACCTTGAGATCCAACCCTAATGACATTAAAAAAGAAATGAAAAAAGTAAAAGGAAAACTGCGTGAAAAATGAAACAAATGGAATTAACCCCTTAATGATATTCTGTACAGATTTGGCATTGTGGGGTAAATGATTTTTAATATTTAAAATAAAAATCAGATAACATTATTCTAAACCGATGATTACCTATCTGATGAACTGGTGACCATGCTTTAAGGAAATAAAAACATTTCCCATTTCAGTTGCTGTCATATGTACTTTTAAAGTGATGTTTATTATGTTTTTCTTTATACAGTCACTATAACTAACGCACGGGCTCGAACTGTACGTACAAGTCAAGCATTTAGCCCAAAACCGACGCGGATGAGTGTATATATATATAAAGGGAGATAAATAAATTCACAACAACTGAATTTACGATTTTTGGGATCTTTTCAGATGCTCATTCACAATGCATGGTATACATATGGAGATAATCATTTGTGAATAACCAAGACATAGATCATACTACGGCGAGTGCGCCTAGCTACAATGCAATGTGTAGTATATACTTTAGGTCAGCTACCACCATTGCGTTTTCCATAGACTTACATTATAACGTTTGACCAAATTTTCACTATTTCTATCATTCGCGGACCAAAAAGTCCTATATCATATTAAAGTACTGTCCTAGACTCAAATTAAAATGTCCCCAAAATAGGGTCAAAAGTACCACTTTTTACCACTTTTTGTCACCTGAAGTTGGGTACCCCCACTTTCAGCATGAAAAAAGTAAATTTCACCAATTTTACTTTCCATGCAGTTTCCTTGATAAAATGAATTTAGTCAGTTACAGAAACATATTCTAATTTTTTATTGACACAAACATTATAAATTTTATTGTGATCATTTGCCAGTTTAACATTTTCATCCAACCAAAATTAAGCTTACTATAAAAATATATGCCCTGAATATTCCTATACTTTTTTCAGCCAATCAGATAGCTCGTCTCAATGGTGGTAGCTGACCATATAGTATGTAAAATATGTGTAGTATTTGTAGTATGTATAGTATGTGTAGTATGTACAATATGTATAGTATGTGTAGTATGTGAAGTATATGTAGTATATGTAGTATGTGAAGTATGTATTGTATGGTTAGCATGTATATTATATGTAGTATTGTAGTTTGTATAGTGTAAATAATATGTGTAATAATGTTTAGTATGTATATTTTATATATAGTATGTGTAGGATATATAGTATATGTAGTATGTATAGTTTATGTAGTATGTATAGTATGTGTAACATGTGTAGTATATGAAGTATGTAAAGTATATATAATATGTAGTATGTATAGTATATGTAGCATGTGTAGTTTATGTAGTATGTATAGTGTATATAGTATGTGTAATCATGTTAACTATGTATAGTATGGTTAGCATGTATAGTATAAGTAGTATGTATAGTATATAAAGTATGTATAATATATTTAGTTTATGTAGTATGTATAGTATATATATTATGTGTAGTATGTATAGTATATGTAGTATGTATAGTATATAAAATATGTATAGTAAGTACAGTGTATAAAGTATGTATAATCATGTTTAGTATGTATAGTATATAGTACATATATATATATATATATAGTATATGAAGTATGTATAGTATATGTAGTATATATATAGTATATGTAGTATGTATAGTATGTATATTATGCAGTATGTATAGTGTATATAGTATGTGTAATCATGTTAAGTATGTATAGTATATAGGGTTAGGGTTAGTATGTATAGTATATAAAGTATGTATAATATATTTAGTTGATGCAGTATGTATAGTATATATAGTATGTATAATATATGTAGTATGTATAGTATATAAAATATGTGTAGTATGTATAGTGTATATAGTATGTATAATCATGTTTGGTATGTATAGTATATTTATACTACACATACTGTATATATATATATATATATATAGTAAATGAAGTATATAGTATGTAGTATATATAGTAAATGAAGTATGTATAGTATATGAAGTATGTACAGTATATGAAGTATGTATAGAATACGTAGTATGTAAAGTATATGTAGTATATATAGTATATGTAGTATGTATAGTGTATGTATATAGTATGTGAAGTATATTTAGTATGTATAGTATATATAGTATATGTATAGTAAGTATAGTACGTGTAGTGTGTATGGTATGGTTAGCATGTAAAGTATATGTAGTATTATAGTGTAAATAGTATTGTTATAATGTTAAGTATGTATATTTTATATATAGTATGTGTAGGATATATAGTATATGTAGTATGTATAGTATATGTAGTATATAGTTTTTTTTCTCTTTTAATATTTTATTTCTCATTATACACATGCATAGTACATAGCAACAAATTGTCCAAAACATAGTAGAAGATAAGAGTATACTATTACACTATACTATTTTATATATTCTAAAAATGAATATTGAAACTGTTCACATTAATAATTTCCTTCTAAATAATAAGTAATAAAAAACAAAGCCAAAACAACATGTATGATATTTATTGCATGTGTTATATATATAGTATATATGATATATATAGTATATGTAGTAAATGGTATGGATAGTATTCATGAATAAGCATGCATGGACACAATGACAACTATTTAATGATGGCATAATATTATCAAATTTACAAACGAAAAGTAAATCATTTACACATTAGATGTTTAGATATTGGGCAAACCGTAGTTTCTATTTTCTAGATTCAATGTATAGGGTTTTACGGCGTACCAACACATTATAGGTTATTCGACGCCAACAGGATGGAAGATTCCAGGTTCACTCTACATGTACAAAAGAATGAATGAATATGGTGTTACGGCGTACCAACACATTATAGGTTATTCGACGACAACAGGAAGGAAGATTCCAGGTTCACTCTACATGTACAAAAGCAACAAATTAACAAACATACAGATTAAAAAAAATACATAAAAAAATGAATATGCAGAATGAACTTAGAACCTTGATACCAGCAGAACTGCAGAGTTTCAGCAAATTCTATCGTATTACTCAATTTGTCGCTTCTTACGACATGCATAAGCCACAGTGATCCTATTCTTGCCATCACTCATGGTTCCCTGGAACCACACATGGGTTGATAATTTAACCATAATAGTGAACATGACAAAAAATGATAAAATGAACATGACACCCATTCGGAGGATTCCTACCCCTCTGCAGAGATCGGCAGTGATTCTATTCTTAGCCGGAACCACACGGGCTTTCTAGATTCAAACAAAAATAATAAAACATGGTATAAAATCACTGTCAATCTTTCCATTACAAGTTAGTCGTTTAGGTTTAAATTCAAGAAAATTACACATAACAAGGATTTATGGAGTTTGTGATGGAATATAGGTCATACAAGACATGGTAATATATGGGTCACAGGAAGCATGTGTACAAATACATGCGATTGTATATAGATATAGATATAAAGCAGATAGTGTGACTTAGGGAATATATGGGTAATAGTTAACAATATATATAATTTATATATTACTCGATGGGATTAACCATATCTTGTATGTGCACCTAGAAACGCAAGCCAGCATGTTAGTATGTTATATAACAAGTGAAGGGTTAAGTGATTAATTTTTATTAGTGGATCAGGAAAAACTGACAGTGGTGTTGTCTTTTATTTCAAATCTATATATTCTCTTTCCAATTATGCTAAATAACATTTGTCTCCGATTTTCTTTAAATATAATTTGAACATTTTGAAGTCTTCGAAATTGAAATTTTGTATTTGTTTCATGTGATCAATAGCATGTCCAAACAATGTAGACCCAAAACTGAGCAGTCTGATCAGTGTTTACATTGTTTGGATCTCAGTTAATTGAAACTATTACACACGCCTACTAAAGCATGATAGTAAAATTAGCCACGAAAAAATGGGATTACAGCATCTTGTTTTTATAGAGCAGAACATAACTTATTTTATCAATATTTGTACAAACTGCATCATAAATGATACAATATACAATCAATATAAATGTATAGTCACTTAACGGCAATAATTATATTCTAACAGTAACAATAGTATTGAATATATTCTCAAGCTTATGTTTCAGAGTATGTACAAATACTTGATAATGGTTAAAGAATGAAATGAGTATGAACACTTTATTTTATGTTCAATGCTTCTATTATATATCTCAAAATGTTATATAAAATGGTTTTATTATGTAAATTGAGTAAATCTGACATTTATAATATAGTATTTTTAGAAAAAAAGCATAATTTGACTAGTTTCTATTCACTCTAGTTGCATATTTCCAATCTGTTTTTGTTTATTTTAAAACGGTTGTAAACATATCAATTATCTATCATCGTTACAGTAAGACAGGTACGTATAGCTATATTCAGTTATGAATTGTTTGCATTCAAAATGATAATTACCAGGTTTACCAATATTGTTCAATTAACATTTTAATTAACTGTTAAAAATTGTAATAAATGGTACACAGTTTATTATGAACAGTACTCAACATAATGATAAGAAGTAATTAACATTATGAGTCCTATATATTTACCATACATAATCCAACAAACAGACACTGTTTTTGCGATTTGCGAGACGTATTTATATACAGTGACGACACACATTTAACTAGACAAGCCATATATACATATATACAATCAGGTGCATAAAACATAATCAACATATGTTAAAGAACAATATTTGAAATACATTGCACATTATTAAATGACAGTCTTTTATATAAAAGATTTTCAAAACGTGGTCGACTCGCCCAGGAAAAACCAAAGACGGTTAACTCTGGAAACCTGTGCCCGTTTATCAAATGTCTTTTACCACTGAATGTCGAGCTTCATTCTTGAAAATCTTTTATGAACAATACACCTGCATATTCAGTATGTTCATAATTACTTTTGATAAACGACATTTATATTGTTATGTAAATGAAACACATGAAACAATTATATTTCTCTGTAATTTCGAGCATTAAATTCAAAGCATAAAGCTAGAACTGATATCTTACCGCCAAAAATCTATATTTATATTTAATTTCGAATCACTCGAGCGTTCAAAACAGGTTTTGTATAACAATAACACAAGGACAAAGGTACTCCGCAATACGATGTAACGCAGAGTACAATAATGGTACACACGTGTCAATCGTATATTTGTTTTTCATAATGAAAACATTCCCAAAATATTGATTACTAGGAAAAAAACCTTAAGGTAAATATTTACTGAAATGCTGACAATTTTTATACTAATACACTACAGCAAAACCTGTCTTAAGCAACCAGTCATTGGAATGAATAAAATTGACCTTTTAAGACAAGTTGTTGCTTAATACAGAATAATTTATTTTAAAAGCATAGATATGTGGCTGTCTAATAGAGGTGACCAATTAACAAACTTAACAACGGTTTGACTAATTTACTTGTTGGTTTTGTGTTGTTTTTTAATTTGACATGTATCTAGACATTACATTTGATCAGGTTATTATTTCAGAATGCATTTTATGGAGGAAGTGTTTTTAAAATAATTGTACATAAGAAAAACAAAAACACAATTAACATCAACATCACTTTACAAATCAAATCCTTATTCAGTTGACTTTTATTTAATTTGAAAATATTCAAATTTGTTTTAATGAATATAGGATTAACGTGTAAATTTAAAACTTAAAAATTACTTTAAATATTTCAAGAATATATTTCTCTTATTCATCTGTCACTGAAAATTTCATCATTATATAATTTGCATTTTTGAAAATAATAAAAAAAATGACATCAGAGTACGGCAACTGATGTTTCGGCGCTACGGCATCAGTAGCAGTACATCGGTGTCATCCCAGATAAATATATCAAATTTACAATGAAAGTTTTTATGATAAATTTGACAATGATATGGGCAAACGATATACAGTTCCCGATAATTTTGTAATATATTTATATAATTTGATTTCATTTTTATTTGTACCCAATTTGAGGCAAAGACAATTTGGCATTTTTAAAGGGACACATCGCAATGATAAAATTCTCACGTCAATCAATCTTTACATTTACAAACATACATGTATAACAATATTGAAATGTTTATTTGAATTACAAGTTTAACTTAACCTTGTATTTAAGGAATTATTATCCATTTTTATCAAACTTGGTATCACACTAGTTTTGAAATATGAGTAAAATAATCTAAAAATTATTATTTTATTGTATATAATGATCATTCTGACGAGAGAAAGTGATGGAAGTAAAATATATTTACCAGAAGCTTTGTTTGTAGAGTACCAGCATAATAAAATGATTATGATAATCATGTTTATAACTAAAAAAAAATGTTAAGTATTTTTTTTTATAAAATTGCTGTGTCCCTTTAAATCACATAATGTTTCATATGTTTAACAAAAATACCCATTTTCATACAGTTTCCTTTACATGTATCTTCATTGATTTTCGTGATACGCACATTCGACGACTAATGCAAGTTACATTGTGCTACATGAATGATATTTAATTGATATTTCCCTACAAACAACAATTACCATTATCGTCACTGTTCTTTGGCCAGTAGAGCTAAAAAAATAATGACTTCTATAACTTGTTAAATAAATCAAATAACCACTCTGGTGTTTGCAAAATTCAACCGTGCATTCAGGGTATTGTGGTATATTTAGTGGTAATTATCAAAAATATTCTACAATCTTTTTGGAAGATTTGAAAAATTAAACCAATAATGTTAAAACTACTTTGTTTACAAGGATTTGTACAAATAAAATTTGTTTAAATGATATTCAAAAATTTCAACTGGTAATTTTCAGTGCATTATCTGTTGAATGCTTGGTTTTACGGTCTTATGAAACCATGTTTAATAAATACTGGTAAACTGCTTTGAATTTGTATTACCAAAAATGTTACAAAATTAAACTACAGAATCACATTTATATAATCCATCGGTAATATTGACTTTACGGTAATAAGCAACACACATTTTGGCCATATTCGTGTCACCACTCATTTGGCACGCCAAAAATCACCTAATGTTTGGCATTATAAATATATACTTGGTAGTAGATTTATCCTTTTTATCAAAAAACATTTTATTTATTGTAGCAGTACAATTAATCAATGAAAATGCATTCTTGGAACCTAAAGAAAACTTGATTTTACTTCATACATCCTTCTTACATTACAAATAATAAAAAGTGCATATACATGTACATGTAACAGTAAGTGCTTACACTACAGTCCACTAGTCCAATTTATTTTGTTTATTTAATAATGGTTGTCAGAATATTATTGACTTTGTATCATCGATACAGGTAAGGCAATTATATGTACTCAATCAGGGATGTGAAGTTATATGGTTTTACAGCGGGAAAATTATAGTAATTACAAACAAGATTTCGCGAGATTTCTTTTGAAATGGGTTTACCATAAAAATAATTTTAATCAAGCCCATTTGGATACACATAGGTTTGAAACAATTAAAAAAACATCATTTTTGGTGTCATTTAACACTGTAGTGTGGAGGGTAGATGTACATAGTGGAAGCACTTTAACAATTTGAGTATTAGTCTTAATACATCTCTGTTGTTCTCCACTTCTATTCCTTGCCGTGTGTTGATCTCCTTAAACCCAAGCTGACCATCTGAACCTGAAATATACAATTATCCCAGTTACTTTCCTGCAAAGCTGGAGATGTTATTCAGGGGATTAACACTGTAGTTATATGCAGTACATTAGTTCTGAATGCACCTTATATATAGTATTTGAACTTTTAGTATACTTGAAATATTTGTTGTTGAACACCAGGTAAGGATATAGGTCAGCATTTTTACCGGGGTTAGATAGTTCCATCTCAACCAAGGACTGTGATAAAATTCTTATGCTGTGATGTTGCAATCATCTATGAATTGATATATTACACAAAGTGTATAAAATGACGCCTTTAAAAGAGAAAGTAATAGTATTATAAGGACGGCTTAAAAATATTTATCAAATGCGTTTGGCATTACAGCAAAGGAATCATTGATGGCTTTTTTGGTTTAAACAGAAAATTAACATCTGAATACAGACTTGTGATATATTAAAGGACTATCTGAATACCAGCTCATGATATGGCACATTAAAGGGATATCTGAACACCGACTCGTGATATGGTACATTCAAGGGACATTTGAATACCGACTTGTGATAAGGTTTATTAAAGAGACATCTGAATACTGACTTGTGGTAAGGTATATTAAAGGGACATCTGAATACGGACTCGTGATAAAGTACATTAAAGGAACATCTGACTCAGGCTTGTGATATGGTACATTAAAGGGACATCTGAATACCGACTTATGATTTGGTACATTAAAGGGACATCTGAATACGGACTTGTGATATGGTACATTATAGGGACATCTGAATACGGGCTTGTGATAAGGTACATTAAAGGGACATCTGAATACTGACTCATGCCATGGCACATTAAAGTGACATCTGAATACTGACTTGTGATAAGGTACATTAAAAGAAAATCTGAATGCTGACTTATGATGTGGTACATTAAACAGACATCTGAATACTGGTTCGTAATAAGGCACATTAAAGGGATATTAAATATGACTTGTGATATGGTACATTAAAGGTACTTCTGAATACCGACTCATGACATGGTACATTAAAGGGACATCTGAATATTGACTCACTATATAGTACATTAAAGAGACATCTGAATACTGATTCTTTATTATGGGTGTGTATTGCTAGGCCACTTCCAATACGATACGTACCGCGATACGGGTAGGCCAATATGAAATACGATATGCTGCTTAACATTTGAAAACAATTTTACTTTTGCTTTGTAATCCTTATTGATTTGACAGGTATCGAGTGACAAAAAGTTTCCTTATTTGTCAGTAATGCGGAACAGTTTATTGTTTGTTTTATATGCTTTTATTTGTTCCAATTTCCTTTTAGTTTCATATGCAAATTAAAATTAGTTTGATTGCTTATAATTTAGCATTCATATATGCCTATTGAAATGCAAAGTCGAAGCTCTACAGACTAAAATCGATACTAGCTCTACCTATGTTTATAAATAGATTAAGTAATTTAATTTAAATTTAAAATTAGTTTGATTTGTTATAGTTTAAACTTATTTATTTTACTTCGATTGTGAAACAAGTTCTTACAACACAGAAAAAAAACGCTCGAAGTCGAAGCTCTAGAGACTAAAATCGATACTAGCTCTACCTGATGTTTATAAATACATGTATATTAAATAACTACAAAACAGTTTATTGTTTGTTTTATATTTTTCTAATTTTCTTCAGTTTTTTTTTAATGCAAATTGAAATTTGAATGTTAAACAGGGTTTTATTTACTTAAATGTATTATGCATGTGCACACATAATTATTAAACATTTGAAATGCGAAAGTTAGGCCTCTAGAACTGATACTAGCTCTACATGCAGTGCTGAAAAAAAACACTAAAACATCCCGTTATTGCAAGAAACATAAATGAAGCAGCACTACGAAAAATAGGTACCAGCTTTTAATGCAAACAATTTAGAAGGCCAACATCCTGGGGATTTGATGAAACAAAGGAAGAAATGTTTTTTGTACCTAAATAATATAGAGATATTTGAATTCTTACCTGTAATATGGTACATTAAAGGGACATCTGAATACTGACTTGCGATAAGGCACATTAAAGGGATATCTGAATACAGACTTGTTATGTGGTACATATCAATTATAATTTGTGATAAAGTACATTAAAGGGACATCTGAACACTGACTTTTGATGTGGTACATATCAATTCTGACTTGTGATATGGTACATTAAAGAGACATCTGAATACTGACTTGTGATATGGTACATTAAAGGTACATCTGAAAACTGACTCGTGATATGGTACGTTAAAGGGATATCTCAATAATGACATGTGATATGGTATATTTCAATACTGACTAGTGATATGGTACATCAAAGAGACATATGAATACTAACTAGTGATATGTTACATTAAAGGTACATCTGGATACCGACTCATGATATGGTTTATTAAAGGAGCATCTGAATACTGATCCGTGATATGGTATATTAAAGGGACATCTAAATACTGACCTGTGATATGGTACATTAAAGGGACATCTGAATACTGACTTGTAAAATAGTGCATTAAAAAGACATCTAAATACTGACTTGTGATATGGTACATTAAAAGGACATATCAATTCTTACTCATGATATGCTACATTTAAGGGACAAATGGAAATTGGATAAATTTTACCTTTGAAATATTTCAGAAAATCATATATTTATTTGATACGAATATAAATTGTAAGTTCGCTACTATGTATACAGACCATTAATTTTCTATTTAAGTAAAAGGCAAATAACTCTGATAAAGTTTGAAATGTGCTCAAGAAAATAATAATTGTACATTATTTTTACATAGTATATTTATATAGAACGTATAGTAATAGTTATATGTTTACAGATTTTATGAGTAATGAATTCTATGAACATGGTTAAAATTGCTATTTTAAAAACAAGTTTAAACTAGAAATTTATCCATATGATCTCCCCACTCGCCACCCCAACCATATATTACTAAATTTTACCAATATTTAAGGAAAAAGGGCCATAACTCCTTTAAAATTTGATCGACATTTACAAATATTAACTTGACCTGTATTTTATAATTATACAGCTACAAATCAAATGTTACTCAAATCAGAATTTAATTAGGCGGACTGACGCTTGCATGCACATACAGATGGACAAATGGGTGGACAGACAGGGGCAACACTTAACCTTAACCATTCTTTGAATGGCGAGAGCATAACAATTCTATTACAGCATAGATAGGCACTTTAAGATAAACTAACTTTCAGTTAAACATGTGTGTATCAAACTGCAAATTATCATGAAAAAAAGATAATATATTAATGAGGAACTTAATAAGGATCTTGTTTAAAAGTATTCTTGTTACATTTTATTTTTGTCTGGGGTTATCAATGACCAAGTAATCTAAGGCTCTGTTTCAAGATATTACCTCTCAATGTTCAGGTCATGTGTTCAAACCCAGGTCAAAACTGGTCTGTGCACGAGAACGTTTGCCAGGTACTAATTACAGGGCAGAGGTTTTACAGATTCATTATTTGGTCAGAGATCTCACTCCACCAATAAAACTGGGTGCCATATGTCTAAATGTGAAAAATTTAATACGTCACTTCTTTCATAACTCAACATATTTACCTAATCCAGACCCAGTTAGTTCAGTCAGTAGTTTGTTCGAATGGACTATCGATCTACGGGTCATGCGTTTGTATTCCCTCCCAGTCACAATCTCTGCGATGATTGATATACAACATTGTGTATCATTGCTATTTGTTTCTCGTCTCTGATTCAAGTCGGAAAGCTATCAATTACTTATACAGATAAGTGTTTTCGAGTACTGTTTAACCTTTCAGGATCCGAGGAAAGAGCGGGTAGGTTAACTGATTATTTGTTAACCCTTGGTGGCATAAATAAGATACCTGGTGGCATAAATAAGACACTAAATATTCAAACAAACAATTACCTGAAATCAGATGAAGCACCTTTCATAAACCATGGCATCGTGAACTCTGCAGCAGATGTTTAACCATCACCATGATAACGTTCAAATACATCTGAAATACATCACTGAACAATATAATAGGATCATGCAGAAATATTTGACATACTTACAGCAAGGCAGTTATGTCCCTTGGAATAATGTTTGCTTTCATATTACTTAAAAGAAAAAAAATATGAATGTTTGATGTATTTACTTGTCAATGAAAATTAACCAAGACCCTCTTAATGACACTTGTGTTTGTGTGCGTTTGTGTTTATATATGTGCATGTATGTTAACAATTGTCAAGGGAGAGATACATAGTTCCATTTATTCCCCTTATAATTTCCATATATTGTATTTTTATCTCTTTTACAAATAATTTCTTTGTATCAATACTTTTTTAAACTTTATATAAGAAACACAGTGCAGAGTTATAATCGAAACTATGTACAGATGAAAGGGGATACGTCTGTGCATTAATATCACATATACATAGTATATGTTCAAAGGCCATGTACCTTTACAAGACGCAGTTGTTTTTTAAACACAACTTGCCCCTTGTATAACGTATTTATAATTAAGCAGGCTTAAAGATAGGCTCATAAAAAGCCTAGTGTTTATCGTTAGTGTTTAGTAATGCCATTGTAATAGAAAAGATGAAACATGCAAAAAATGTAATTAATTTCATATAAATCAAAAAGAAAATGTAAATGCAATATGCATATAAAAATAAATATTGGTCTTAATATTTTTATATATATTTTTATTAAAATTGCTTCTTGTACTTTTATGAGATGTTAATTTTTTAACGAGATGTACTAAACTTGCATCCATCTTGAAATATGTTTATGCTCTCAAGATGATTTGAAAAGAATAACTTTTATTTATCTCTATTTTGATATATTTATATTAACAAGAGTTTAAACAAAGTTTATAATATTTGTTTTTGCTTGTATACATTTCGAGATAATTATATTAACCAGTGATTTTATACAATCTATGTTTACTTGTTTTCAATTTTTAGATATTTATATTAACCAGAGGTTTCATAAGATTTGCTTTTACTTTAATATATTTTTAGATATTTATATTAACCAGAGATTTTATAAGATTTGCTTTAACTTTTATTTATTTTTGGATATTTTTATCAACCAGAAATTATGAGATTTATTTTTACTTGCCTTCATTTATAGATTATTATATGACCAGAGATTTTTTAAGATTTACTTTTACTTGTATTAATTTTAAGAGACTTTAATTAATGAGACATTTTATGAGATTAACTTATACAAGTTTATTTGTCTTCAATTTTCAGATACTTTTATTAACTAGAGATTTTATGAGATTTGCTTTTACTTGTATTTATTTTAAGAGACTTTATTAACCAGAGCTTTCTTAGGATTTACTTTTACTTGTATTCATTTTAAGAGACTTTAACTAATGAGAGATTTTATGAAATCTACTTTTACATGTATTCTTTTTAAGAGACTCTTATTAATAAGAGATTTTATAAGATTTACAAGTTTACTTGTCTTCAATTTGATATACTTATATTAAGAAGGATTTTTATAAGATTTACTTTTACATTTATTTATCTAGAGATATTTATATTTATGTTAGGTATTTTTTGATAAGAAGTTTTACTTGAATTCATTTTAAGAGACTTTTATATTAATTAGAGAACATGGTATGATATTTTCTTATACAAGTTTACTTATGTTCATTTTGAAATACTAATATTAACAAGGTATTTTAAAAGATTTACTTTTACTTTTGAGATCATATTGATATTTACAAAATATTCTTGAGATTTCATTTTACTTGTATTTATTTTGAGAAAATTATATTAACCAGTGATTTTATATATTTATTTTTACTTTGTATTGTGTTTTTAATGATTGAATTATGCATATTTTTTTATTTCTGATATTTTAAGTTACTCGGCAGTGTGTTTTGGTTTTACATCAATAAATATGTTTTAAAGGATTAAATGTCTTAATATTGTTTCATATTTGATTATTATAAATGTGCCCTGCTTATATGGGTATTATTACATATTTGATATTTTGAAAATGATTTTTAGGCTGTATGTGAATTGATGATTCGTTTTATATATGTTGTGTTGGTAATGTATTCATTTAATTAATTTTGGTGACTTGAATGGTTTTTATTATAAGCATAGTTTTGAATAGTACTATTTACCATTTGTGTGAAACGGATTGAAAAAAAAATTCAAATTTTATTATTCATGGTCATATATATATATACTAATAAAGAAAATAGTGTGCTGTGAATATTTCTATAATACATAGTATTGATACTTTTAGAAATATTTATCTATACTAAATACTAGTCTACTATTTAGACTACTACCCACTGCTATTAACACTCCTAATTACTTACATTTACACTACTAATTACTAACATTTACATTACTGATTATTTATATTTGCACTACTTATTACTAACATTTACATTACTAATTACTTATATTTACACTACTAATTACTAACATTTACACTACTAATTACTAATATAAATAGTTTTAAATGACCCATTTATTATTTAAATGTAAAGGTTTGTTTATGTATCTCAGATGAATTTGTCTTATAAAGGCTTCTTCAAACCCTCTCATTATGTTAATAGGTAAGTTCTGTGTTAAAATGGTGAGATCAAATATGTTAGTTAATGTAGGTTAAGTGAGAGAGGATTCTTAGAAGACTTTTGTAAAATTTACTCCAGATCTGAAGTGACTACCCAAAAACATTATATCCAAAAATAATTGTTAAACCTTTTCAATTGTAAACATGGACACTGCTGCTGCTACTACTACTACCACTACATGTAGTAGTAGTACTACTACTACTATTATGGTTTCTGATGTTGCTACTTCTATAACTAATGTCACTGTGTCTACTGCTGCTGCTGCTACTGCTGCTGCTTCTGGTACTACTTCTGCTATTATTTCTACTGCTGTTACTAATGCTGCTTCTTACCACCATTGCTCTTCTTCAGCTATTATTTCTACATCTACTGTTTTTGTTTTTACTGCTTCTGATACTACTACTGCTATAGCTACTGCTGTTGCTACTGCTACTACTACTGATATTACTTCTCCTATTACTACTGCAGCTACTTCTGCTGTTGCTACTTCTGATGCTACTTATACAGCTACTACTATTCTACTGCTACAAATGATAATAGTAATTATAGTGATAAAACTTATTACAACACTAATGATTATAACAACAATAAGTCAAATATCAATAAATTGTAATAATGTTTACTTTAAGTGAATTTATTAAGTTTCATTTAACTCTACTACATATATCTAAGGGATTTTTTTAACATTTGCTTTTACTTGCATTTTTTTTATATTTACTAAAATGATAGATTTTATAAGTTTTACTTTACTTGAATTCATATTTAGATACTTGTATTAATCCAAAATATTATAAAATTTACTTTTACTTGTATTGACTTTGAGGTATATTATATTTAATGAGATTTACTTTTACTTGTATTCTTTTTTAGATATTTATATTGATGCAAGATTATTTCATTCACAACAGATTTTCCAAGATTTACTTTAACTTATATTTATTTTGAGATAATTTAATATTAAACTAAGAGTTTCAGTTATTTGTATTAACTTTGAGATATTTTCAAGGTATTTTATCAGATTTAGTTTTTTTTTGAAATGTTAATATAGGCAAGCATATAATTCAGGCTTAAATAGAGCAGTTTTTGTGCATATCTCTTAATAGCTTTAATGACTTGTTTTAATGCAGTTTCATGTATGCTGTGTCCAGTTTGTTATGTTATAAGCAGTAAGTAATACTATTTGCTTACTTAAATTATTTACTTGTGCATTTTTAGTGATTATATAATGTGTATTTATATATTCATCAATTTATTCATATTTTCTGTATGATTTAAAGACTTATTTATAAAATCGTTTTGTGATTTAAATGATTTTATCGTGCAAAGTTATTTTATTTCTGACTGTTAAAGTTACAGAGCCCCGTATATCTTTATTTTTATTTTATTAATAAGTACTGTAAAGGATTTTATATCTTTATATCGTTTCATATTTGATTATTGTAAATGTGCATATTATTATTGGTATTATTTCATATTTGATATTTCAAAATGATTTTTAGGATGTATGCATAGATGATAAGTTTCATATATATACATATACATATATATTGTGTTATTTTTATAATATATATTTGCTGATACTTTTAGAAATAATATTTTTTACTTAGTACTACTAATAAGATGTAATTATTACTATTTTAACTACTCATTACCAATCGTTCCATTACTTATTATTTTTACTAATATTTACACAACTAATATTTACACTACCAATTACTAATACTAACATAACTACATAATTAAACATAGTTACACTACTAATTATTAACATTAACACTACTAATTATCGACATTTACACTACTTATTACTAGCATTAACACTACTTATTATTAACATTTACATTTCTTATTACTAGCATTAACACTACTTATTATTAACACTTACACTACTTATTAATAATATTTACAATAAGTTAATCATATTTTAACACTTAGTCTATATACATTAGTTATTAATACTTAATTACTACTAAAATACTTATTTAAATACTTATTATTTTAATGAAAAGGTTTGTTTATGTATCTCAGATGAATTTGTCTTATAAAGGCTTCTTCAAACCCTCTCATCATGTTAATAGATTAGTTCTGTGTTAAAATGGTGAGATAAAACATGTTAGTTAATGTAGGTTAAGTGAGAGAGGATTCTTAGACGTCTTTTATAAGATTTCTGCGGACCGGAAGCGACTACCCCAAAACATTATATTTTAACAAAAATATCAAGCCTTTTCAATTGTAAACGGGGACACTACAGCTACTACTGCTACTACATATACTACTTCTACTATGACTATTGCTGGTGCTACTGCTACTACTATTACTACTGCATCTACTGTCGCTATTGATACTGCTTCTGATACTACTACTGCTACTGCTTTGGCTACTGCTGTTACTACTGATACTCCCACTTCTATCGTTACTTCATCTACTGCTGCTACTTATGATACTACTATTGCTACTGCTACTACTTCTAGTAGTAATAATAATAATAATGATAATACTAAACATAACACTGATGACAATATCAATAATAATAATAACAGTAATATAGTGATTATAATAGTGATTATAACATATTATAATTGAGATCAAATAAATTTTTATTTGTTTACCTTCAATGAAATTATTAAGTCTTATTTTACACTACTACATATATATATCAATTTTACTCTGAATGATTGTTTTGTTTATTTACCCTAAATGAGTAATTGATTGTAGGCGAGTCTTTGGCCTTGATTTATTGTTTTAGTTTACAATATATGTCTGTTCTTACTTTAAATGAATTTATTGTTTACCTGACCCTATTTATCTGTGTTTTTTACTTAATGAATTAATTGTTTACCTTACCTTATTTATTATGTGTGTTCTTACTTTAATGAATATATTGTTTACCTGACCCTATTTATCTATGTTTTTACTTAATAAATTAATTGTTTACCTTACCTAATTTATTATGTGTGTTCTTACTTTAATGAATATATTGTTTACCTGACCATATTTATCTGTTTTTTTTACTTAATGAATCAATTGTTTACCTTGCCTTATTAAATACGTGTGTTCTTACTTAAATGAATATATTGTTTATCTGACCCTATTTATCATGTGTGTTACTTTAATGAATGTATTGTTTATCTGAATCTGTTCATCTGTGTTTTTACTTAATGAATTTATTGTTTACTTTATCTTATTTATCTGTGTTTTTATTTAATGAATTTAATGTTTACCTGACCCTATTCATCTGTGTTTTTATCTAATGAATTAATTGTTTACCTGGCCTTATTTATCTGTGTTTTTACTTAATGAATTTATTGTTTACCTTACCTTATTTATTATGTGTGTTCTTTTTTTAATGAATGTATCATTACCTCACCCTATTTATCTGTTTTTACTTTAATGAACTTATTGTTTACCTTACCTAATTTATTATGTGTGTTCTTAATTAATAAATGTATTGTTACCTGACCCTATTTATCTGTTTTTACTTTAATGAATTTATTGTTTACCTGACCTTATTTATTATGTGTGTTCTTACTTTAATGAATGCATTGTTTACCTGACCCTATTTATCTGTTTTTCTTTACGAAATGTATTGTTTATCTAACCTTATTTTTTTGTTTTTACTTTTATGGCTTTATTGATTACCTTACCTAATTTATCATGTGTGTTCTTACTTTAATGAATGTATTGTTACCTGGCACTATTTATCTATATTTTTACTTTAAAATGAATATATTGTTTACCTTACCTTATTTATTATGTGTGTTCTTTCTTAATGAATGTATTGTTACCTGACCCTATTAAGCTGTTTTTACTTTAATGAATTTATTGTTTACCTTACCTTAATAATTACGTGTGTTCTTATTTTAATGAATGTATTGTTTACCTGACCCTATTTATCTATTTTTACTATAATGAATTTATTGTTTATCTTACCTTATGTGTGTTCTTACTATAATGAATGTATTGTTTACCTGACCTTATTTATCTGGTTTTACTTTAATGAATTTATTGTTTACCTTACCTTAATCAATACGTGTGTTCTTACTTTAATGAATGTTTTGTTTACCTGACCCTATTTATCTGTTTTTACTTTAATGAATTTATTGTTTATCTTACCTAATTTATTATATGTGTTCTTACTTTAATGAATGTATTGTTTACCTGACCCTATTTATCTGGGTTTTTTTAATGAATTTATTGTTTATCTTACCTTATTTATTATGTGTGTTCTTACTTTAATGAATTTATTGTTTACCTGACCCTATTTATCTGTTTATGAATGAATTTATTTTTTACCTTTCCTTATTTATTATGTGTTCTTACTTCAATGAATGTATTGTTTACCTGTCCCTATTTACCTATGTTTTTACTTTAAAATGAATTTATTGTTTATCCTACCTAATTTATTATGTGTGTTCTTACTTTAATGAATGTATTGTTACCCGACCCTTTTTATCTGTTTTTACTTTATTGAATTTATTGTTTACTTTAACTTATTTATTATGTGTGTTCTTACTTCAATGAATGAATTGTTTATCTTATCCTATTTATTCGTGTTCTTACTTTAATAAATTTATTGTTTACCTGACCTTATTTATTTGTGTGGTTATCTTAAACGTGTTTTATTTATCCATATTGTGTGTGTTATACCTTTAATGAATTTATTGTTTTCTTTATCTCTATTATATAAGTTTTATTCTTATAAATTTATTGTTTTTCTTTATTCTTATTATATGAATTTTACTTTAATGAATTTATTGTTTTCTTAATTCCTATTATATGAGTTTTACCTGAATAATTTTATTGTTTTCTTTATCCCTGTTATACAAGTTTTACCTTAATGAATATATTGTTTTTCTTTATCTCTATTATACGAGTTTTACATTAATGAATTTATTGTTTTCTTTATTCCTATTATACAAGTTTTACCGTAATGAATTTATTGTTTTCTTTATCCCTATTATATCTGTATTAACTTATTGGATGTATTGATTTATTTATCCTAATGATATGGGTTTTTTTACCTTTAAGAAAATATGTACTTATTTATACTATTTATCTGTGTTAATATGTGTCTTAAACTTAATGAAATTATTGTTTTTATTGTCTCATTTATTTTTATCATATGTGTTTAACCAAAATCTGATTTTTTGTTTTATTTATCAAATATTAAATGTGTATTTTTACCTAAACGTAAATATTATTTTATCTATCTATATTATGTGTTTTTTATGGTTACTGGATAAAATGATTTATTAAACCCCATTATATTTTGAAATAATTTATTTTAAGCAATCTTAGATTGATTGAATTAATTTTTACTAATTTAATATACTTTAAATTATATCTGTTTTTATTTTTATTTTATTTATGTATCCACTGAACCCTTAACCAATTATGCATACATAGAATAAATCTTTATTTGTTTAATTTCCAAAAATGAAGCATTTTATTTATTTATTTTTAAATTTTGATTTAAAAAAATCAATGGCATTGCTGGAGATGTGCAAGGTCAATTTCCAGGTTTAAATGCATCAAATTATTAATGAGAAATTAAATAAAATCTAACAAGATCAAAAGTAGATAAGATTAAAAGATCAATTAAACCTCTTTAACTTAAAATTTCAGAGAAAGCATTTATACAAATTTCAAGGGACATTACTGCAAAAACAAAACTAATCATATAGATAATATAATTTATTAAGTTGGTACTTATTCTATACAAGCCAGACACAGTTAGCTCAGCCGGTAGAGCAAGTGACTCAATCCAGGTGTCACTAGTTCGAATCCCTGTCTGGCCACAGTTTCTGTGATAATTACTATAGGACATTGCGTCTCATTATCATAAGTCACTCACCACCGATGCAAGTGTGAAAGTTATCAGTTACTTGTGGAGTACTGGATCCGGGGGTGACGAATTCGATTCATTCTGAGGTCTTCCGCCACCTATAAAACTGGAGTCCATATAATATAACCTGTCATGTGTTGAAAATGAGCGAAAAATGCAATTATCCAACTAATTGGTGCTTTTTTGTTTACATTTCAACCTTTAGATAATTGTTTTATTCATAACATGGGACACTTATCTGTAATCCACTTGATCTGTACAACTTCTATTGCACACATCAATGACTTCATCTTGTCAAACTGCCAAAACCAACATGCTCCGTCCTGGATACCAACATGCATCACCAAATACTGGCTACCATCCTGGGCATTAGAAAATAAAAATGTTTATATAATCGTTAAAAAAACACACAACTAAATATAGAATAAACGATACTATAACGTGTATTAGAATAGACAACAATAATCATTTAACGAAATGTCGAGGGTTGGCTATTAATGCCAGATGCTGCTGGTTCCATCCCAGACTCGATCATATTGCATCTTATAAACAACATCAAATACTGTTTGATGGGCATGACATTTAGGGGCAATAGTAAAAGCCAACCTTTTTATAGAAACAACCCTTTTTCATTATTTCCATTATTTCCATTATTTACACGTTTCACTATTGTCTATTTATAGACTACTAAGATTCATTCTGAAGTATTTCTCTAGCAAAACTAGATGCAGTTACTTGTGGAGAGTCAGCCAGTCTACTCAGATTCATTCTGAAGTATTTCTCTAGCAAAACTAGATGACAGTTAGTTGTTGAGGGACAGCCAGTCTACACAGATTCATTCTGAAGTCTTTCTCTAGCAAAACTAGATGCTTGTTACTTATAGAGGGACAGTCGGTCTACTCAGATTCATTCTGAAGTCTTTCACAAGCAAAACTAGATGCCAGTTACTGGTGAAGGGACAGCCGATCTACTCAGATTCATTCTGAAGTCTTTCTCTAGCAAAACTAGATGCCAGTTACTTGTGGAGGGACAGCCAGTCTACTCAGATTCATTCTGAAGTCTTTCTCTAGCAAAATTTGATGTTAGTTACTTGTGCAGGGACAGTCGGTCACAGACTAATCACAATTATTCTGAAGTCTTTCTCTACCAAAACTAGGTGCAAAACAAATAACCTGCGGTGTGTTCAAATTACAAAATGCTAATAAATTTAAAAAGATAATGGTCATTTGAAGTAATATAATTTAAATAAGAAAGTAGCTTTTTTTCAAACAATTAATTACATGTACATTACAAAAGTAGGTAAGTTTTTTTAAGCATTTGTGCTGCCAAATATTACTAATAATTAATATTAAAAAGTTTAAAAATCAAATGTAAAATAATGTTACACTTATTACAGGGACAGCATAATAAGTGCCGGGATGCTGAGGAAGTTATTCACTAAAACAACATTATTACTTCCCTTCTATTTTATTTGTGAAATCCTTTAAAAAGTTAGAAGTGAGTAAAACGTTTACCAGCCACTTGTGGAAGGATATGTCCAGCTTTAAGTAAAATCTTTAGCTGAGATTTTTTTTTCAGTTACTTGTGAAAGAACACAAATGGTTCATATTGTTTTAGGTGAGTAAGTTTTCTAGTTACTTGCAGAAGAACTTCAGTTCTACTCAGATTCATAATGAGGTATCCCTCCGCCTATAAAACTGGATGCCATATAGTATAACATGTAATGTATTGAAAATTAAAGTTAACTGCAATTGTTCTACCAGCTGATGTTTTCTTGACATTTCAACCTAAATATTTAGATAAGTTTTGAGTCGTAATATGCGATACTTATCTGTTTTGAACTCGAACTGTCTTACTTCTACTGCATATGTAATTGCCTTATCGCCAGCACTATGCTGGTACCAACATGCTCCACTTTATGTACCAACATGCTCCTCAATATGCTGGCTTCAAGCCCTGTCCTTAAAAAATGAACAGACAATGTACAAATATTTATATAATTGTAAATAAAAAAGCAACAAATATATTATTAAATATATGTAAAATTGAAATATGACATATTCCAGAACAGACCAAAAATCAATAAATGTGATTTGGTAGTGCAGTGGATAGTGTTAATCCAGATTCGATCCTATGGCGTCTCAAACCAGGTAATACAGATTACAGGGTATAACATTTTCAGAAAGTGTCAATAAGACATTTACCTTACTTCAAACTAACTTACATAATTATTTATAATTATACGTTTCACTGTTGTCCACCACAAAATTTTATATGAGAATATGTGTCAGTTAGCTGCAGAGGGACAATGGGTTTGTCTGCTCATTATCATTTTGAAATGTTTTTTACTAACAAAATAAAACGAGATGCTACATATAACCTGCAATGTGTTGAAATTACAAACTTATACTTGCCTGATAGTAACCTTTATTAATTAAGGCATTCAAATGTTACAATATCTGAATACTGAATTCTGCATAATGCTGTTGTTTAAAAAAACAATAATGTTCAAACATTTATGAATATAACTGATGGTTTATGGTGAGAATCGCTACGAAACATTTAATAATATCTTAATTGCATTTTTGCCCTGATCAAACACTAAATCTCCGACGCTAGGGATAGAGTTAATTTTATTTACATACATTTCTACCATTATTGGGTTTGCATGTGAAGTGAACTATAAACTATTGCTGCAATGGCAAAGTAATGATAACAATTTTTAACACTCACAAGCACTGATCATCCTCAAAAGAATCTTGAACCTGCCTACTATACATGTCCAGTTGGTATGCTGTAAAACCACAAGCTTTCATACCACCATCAACCAAACAAACAAATTGCCACCAACATGTCCTGTAACGACAGAATTTACTAAAATAATAGCAATGTAGCATTTAAACGTACATAAATCAATCTTATTAATTGCTTACACATTTCAACAGGAAGAAAATACAGAAAGTTTGCCACCTAAATAGTGTATTATCAATAATCAAAAACCATTTACAAAAAATAAGGTTACTTGCCATAAAATATATTTTGTTAATTGTCATACAATTGGTAACAGCAACATGAATCTAAAGCATTATAGTGTAATGACCATTTTTCTTTCCCTCCATTGAGGTTCGGGCCCAGCTTGTTCCAAAAATTTTATGTGAGAAAATTTGTCAGTTATTTGCAGAAAGACAGCGGTTCTACTCGGAAGTATTCCAAGTATATTCTTCTACCAATGAAACTGAAAATGCCACATATACTAGTAAATTGCCACGTGTTGAAAATCATTTTAAATGGAAGTAATGTGCAGTTAACCCTTTACTCCATATATATGTATTTTCCCACACCAATCACAGAAGGCCTTTGAAAACAGTGCAGGAATAGATCAGATTGTTCGTAACGAGCAATCTGAACACTTCATGCACTGTTTTCCACTCTGTCAGTTAAGAAAAACATAATTCACCCATTGCTGATACATGGTGAATTAATGCTTTCAATGTTAGAGGTGTCCAAAGGCGTCTATATGAAGTAAATGGTTAAGACATTATAAAGATCTATGGTATAGTGTTTAAGAAATTGGCATAATATATGATTACCACAGGGTTATTTAGCTTCAATATTATCAAATGCATTGTTAACAAACCGTTGCATAACAACTGCTCAGTCAGCAACAAACTTCTTGCCAAAAACAACCATTCAGCCAGCAAATAACCGCGACGATTTCAAGAAGTGCCTTAAATTTGTATACATTAGGTTGTTTGGTCGTTCCCCTGCCAAAGCCATGTTGAGCAAGACACTGTATCCACATATATGTGTACTAATTCTGCCTAGGAATATTTCGAGCATGATTTTCTCAAGCACGCACATAGGCCCTACATATTAGCATTTGTTAAACAGTGACTCAAACTGGTATTTCAATGTTTTATTCAGGAATCGCCGATTTTTATTTATCACAAAGTCATGCCAAGTTGTTGAAGCTATAAAGAAGCCATGATCTCTTTTATTAAATAATATATACCCGGTTGTGTAAACAGCCAAACACGCGGGAAGAGACTGTGTGTAAATTCAAGCTTTGTCACAAATGTAAACACAAATGAGGAAAAAGTAGCAAAATGTTATCAATTAAATAAGAAACGCTACATATGCATTAAAATGTGTACATAAAATACAACAAAAAAAACTTTAACTCACGCTACCGCCCAAAATATATCCAACCACAACGTCCTTCCTCTTTGAAATCGCAAAATAAAATGTGCGCTTTGCGATCTCTTGGTAATTCCCGTTACTCCTCGGTGTTCTGTCACGTGACCTGAACCCAATCAAAAACAAGCATAGGCTCAACAACAGTTTCTTATTGGGCAATGCATTTCCTGCCAAACAGGTCACAGCAGTGAACTGTTTATATTCCACGATCTCCTCGACTGCCAAATGTGCGAAAATATAACAATGCGTAATGGCGTGAGTACATTTTGTTTTGTTTGCATGGTCAAACCACACATGGGGAGTTTAAACGATGATCCTTTTAGAGGTAAAAGGCATTCGTTATTTGTTTCAAATAAAACTTTTTTTGCAGTCAGTATAACGTGATCCTGGCTTTCAGTTAGTCGTGATACAAATTCCTTTCCTCTGTAGCCCGTAATCAATGAATTTAGAACATATAAATTTCCAACTAGTTATGGTTCAAATATGTCAAGATAAATAATATGATCGGCTAATCGCAGTTTAAACGCACTATACTTATTACATCACCAATAGAAAATTACATATATCCAGGTCCGGATTTACGCGCGGGGGAACTTAGAATAAAATAATGCATGTTTGTTTTTCTTCTTATTTAATACTTTTATTTTTTTTTTTTAATATAAACAGCATTAATCCCATACTTGAAGCTTGTCACAATGTTCCTTCATCACTAATGTAAAAACAAGAAAATGTCACTAATAAGTGCACCCCCACCCCCCCCCCCCCCACCCCACACACAAACACTTACCCCCTCCTCCCCCCCCCCCCCCCCAAAAAAAAAAAGGTCTATTAAAATAACGATATATCTTATAATCGGTAGGGATGTTTCTATGAATATCAAGAGTAATGGACTGACGTTTCAGACTAGACACGCAATTTCATGTTTTTTACATAAAAGTGTGACATTGACCTCTGTGTAACCTTGACCTTGACATCTGATGTAAAGATCTGGGTATTTCTACAGGTAAATGCAGGTGACACATCACCATGACATGTTGATCACTTGTGTCAAGCTATTTTAAATTCCTCCTTATAAGACAAAGTTACAGACCAGATATGAAATATCAAACAAACTGAAAGTGTGACCTTGACCTTTGAGGTCATTTTTTGGGTCTTGCACACGACCGACGTCATGTCATGTTGACAAATCACAGAATGGAAGTCATGCAGATGAATTAATTATTTTGTTTAATTTATCTATAGATGATACAGCCCGGACACGAAATCTCATACAGACTGAAAGTATTGTTAAACACAGTTAAAGTATGACCTTGACCTTTAAAGTGGAAGTCTGAGGTTTACGCACGACAAGTTGTCATGTTATGCTGATCATTTGTAGTAAGTATTTATGAAATCCATCTGTGCATGACAAAGTTACAGGTTGGACACGAAATTTCACATAGACTTAAAAAGTGTTGTCAGGTCAAACAAACTCAAACTTTGTTTCTACTTCTACTACTACTACTACTACTACTACTACTACTACTACTACTACTACTACTACTACTATTACTACTACTACTGTTACTATTACTATTATTACTCTACTACCACTATGTGCAGGGGCATTATCGAGCTGAAAAACTAACGTCCACAGGAGGAAATTGATGTCGCAAAAAAGGGAGACACGGACACGGCCGTCTCGTGACTTGAATTTAATTTTGATTCGTCCGAAAACACAACTGTTCCCCACTGCCGCTAGGAATATCTCCTACCAATTCTACTCATTGGTCGCGTGCAGATTAATGTCTGGCAGTCAAGATAGGACCCTTTTGTGGTCTACGGCACTTCAATCCGACGCCACGAAGCCGACGGTGAACAGTGCAAGATTGAATTTGTCGTCTTCAAGTAAAAAAACAAAGATAAATGTGTTCTAAAAAACATCAAATGTCTAACGTACCATTGAACACCATTGATTTGCCTGACAGTGACATAAGCCGACAGTGCATCTGCCCATCCTGTTTCCTTCTGGTTATTCGGCACTGCACTGGTCTTAGTTGCGTGCGTTGTTCTAGACGCATAACCGTTGAATGGTCGCAATTGCAGCGTCTTGCTATCTATATGTGATATTTCCGAAATGTAAATTGGTAGTGTACATTTTATCAATATTCGGGTCTCGCTAAATCATTTACCTCGAGCGTCACGTGCAAAACATAGGAACTGTATGGAACGCCATAGCTGTCTTATATGGTCCATTTTCTATGTATCATGTGCATTCATCATTATATTATGTCGATACTTTATTACATTATGTCGATACTTCATTACATTATGTAGATACGTCATTATATTATGTAGACTGTTTATTACATTATGTAGATACGTCATTATATTGTGTAGATACTTCTTTACATTATGTAGATACATAATTACATTATGTGGATACTTAGTTATATTCTGTAGATACTTTATTATATTATGTAGATACGTCATTATATTGTGTAGATACGTTATTACATTATGTAGACTGTTTATTACATTATGTGGATACTTTATTATATTCTGTAGATACTTCATTACATTATGTAGATACTTTATTATATTCTGTAGATACTTCATTACATTATGTAGATACTTTATTACATTATGTAGAAACTTTATTATATTATGTAGACACTTTATTACATTATGTAGATACTTTATTATATTATGTAGACACTTTATTATATCTTGTCGAAACTTTATTATATTATGTAGAAACTTTATTACATTATGTCGAAACTTTATTACATTATGTCGAAACTTTATTATATTATGTGCATTCTTCATTATATTATGTCAAAACTTCCTTATGATGACGAGATCATTTTGACGGGGTGATTTATATACTGATACCGTATCAAAATAATGTTGTTGTTTTATAGCATAAATGTCTATATATAGCAATTATTATAAGAAGAGGTAATAAACTCTTTTTTTTTTCGCTATTATTATATAATATTATACCAGATATAAGTTTTAAAAGATAATTGATCATAAAAAGATGAATGATACAATTATAATCAATGATTGATATAATATAAATCATGACTTGGACACCATTTTTAAATAGGTATTTTCCTGAATATAATGTCAGGTTTCTATGACTTAATGAAAGACGGTTCATTGCTTACATATTTTGTCTAATTTCTTTTGACGCAAGTTGCAAAGAATCTGCTTCAGATTTTCGACGTCAACGTGTACATGAAACCTGAGAATCGCGTTACGGGCTACGCTACGACAAAGATTCTTCTAGTGATAGGCATTGGGAAAACTTGTTTGAAACTCATAGGAATATTTATAGTGTTGGAACTGGGGATTGTTTCATGCACATTAGTTTAGTCTAATGCTTTTAGTTTGAAACCGTTCTCAAACATAACAGTTTAGTTTTGTGCTGGAACTGGACACGTATCTTAGTTCGAAGATTTAGGTTTGGAACAGTTTTCAAACAAATATGTGTATATTTATGCTGGAACTGAGCATCGTTCCAAGCATACAGTTTTGTTATAAGTTTGAACCCGTTCTCAAACAATAACTTTATTTTCGTGCTGAAGCTTGGTATGGTTTCATGCACTTTAGGTTAGTTTGAAGACGTATGTTTGAAACAGTCTTCAAACATATAGGTGCATTTTTATGCTGGAGCTGAACATTGTTCCAGACATACAGTTTTGGTTTGAGTTTGAAACAAGTCTCAAACAAATGCTGTCCAGACACGTTGTCTGAATAGCTGGTCTCAGTATTAAAATAGTGTTGAACAACAGTTAGTTCAACTCTACAGGGTTTGAAACATTATACTGTAAATAGTTGATTGATATGATTGTCTGTATGATTTCTAAATATTATAATCATTTTATTATATTTTTTTTGTTTGACGTTTACGAATCATAAGGCAAGAAGCCTGAGGAAAATTTATATATACTATATAGTTTGAACAAAAATTATTTAACATACTTTCAAGCTAGGCTGTTTTTACAGCCTAATCCAGTGAAGACACAATCGCCTTACAGAAGATCCCGTTTTAAGCCCAATATACTCGCCCAACATCTTGACACAAGGCTTTAAACAACAAGTTTCTTTGAGAGAAAGAATACTGAACATGGCGGAAGAGAAAATGGAAGTTGTTCTTAAAAATCTCAGCATGGATAGACACACCCCTTCCTTTCTACGGGAAAACATATCGCTTCCTGTGGTGCGTGTCCATAGCTCTTCCTAGGGTGCGTGTCCATATCTCTTCCTGCGGTGCGTGTCCATAGCTCTTCCTGGGATGCGTGTCCATAGCTCTTCCTGGGGTGCGTGTCCATATCTCTTCCTGCGGTGCGTGTCCATAGCTCTTCCTGGGGTGCGTGTCCATATCTCTTCATGCAGTGCGTGTCCATAGCTCTTCCTGCGGTGCGTGTCCATATCTCTTCCTGCGGTTCGTGTCCATATCTCTTCATGTGGTGCGTGTCCATAGCTATTCCTGGGGTGCGTGTCCGTAGCTCTTCCTGCGGTGCGTGTCCGTATCTCTTCATGTGGTGCGTATCCATAGGTCTTCCTGAGGTGCGTGTCCATATCTCTTCATGCGGTGCGTGTTCATAGCTCTTCCTGCGGTGCGTGTCCATAGCTCTTCTCTTCCTGCGGTGCGTGTTTATATCTCTTCCTGCGGTGCGTGTTCATAGCTCTTCCTGGGGTGTGTGTCCATATTTCTTCATGTGATGCGTGTCCATATCGCTCACTGCGGTGCGTGTCCATAGCTCTTCCTGGGGTGTGTGTCCATATCTCTTCCTGCGGTGCGTGTCCATATCTCTTCCTGCGGTGCGTGTCCATGTCTCTTCCTGTGGTGCGTGTCCATATCTCTTTCTGTGGTGTTTGTCCATATCTCTTCCTGTGGTGTTTGTCCATATCTCTTCCTGTGCTGCTATTTTTTCCCGTTGAAAGGAAGGGACGTGTCTATCCACTCTGAGATTTTAGAGAACAACTTTCATTTTCTCTTCCGTCATGTGTAATATTCTTCCTGTCAAAGAAGCTTGTTGTTTAAAGCGGTGTCAATATAGAAATCACCCAGTCAAACTGATCTCGTCATCATAAGGAAGTTTCGACATAATATAATGAAAAATGCACATAATATAATAAACTTTCGACAAGATATAATAAAGTTTCGACATAATGTAATGAAGTTTCTACATAATATAATAAAGTTTCGACAAGATATAATAAAGTGTCTACATAATGTAATAACGTTTCTACATAATATAATAAAGTTTCTACATAATGTAATAAAGTATCTACATAATGTAACGAAGTATCTACATAATATAATAAAGTATCTACATAATGTAATGAAGAATCTACAGAATATAATAAAGTATCCACATAATGTAATAAACAGTTTACATAATGTAATAAAGTATCTACACAATATAATGACATATCTACATAATGTAATGAAGTATCTACAGAATATAATAAAGTATCCACATAATGTAATAATGTATCTACACAATGTAATGAAGTTACTACACAATATAATGACGTATCTACATAATGTAATAAACAGTCTACATAATATAATAAAGTATCTACTAAATGTAATGAAGTATCGACATAATGTAATAAAGTATCGACATAATATAATGATGAATGCACATGATATAATAAAGAATGCACATAATACATATAAAATGGACAACATAAGACAGCTATGGCGTTCCATAGAACTGAGCTAAACTGTGACGATACGCCATTCGCACGACATATCAAGTGCAATTGTACCGTGGTAGATAACGTCATATAAGCATAACTTTTAGGTCCGCGAATGATAAATGCTGCCGATCCCAGTCAGGCCAACTATCTGAGACAGGTATTACATATGCAAGAGGTGTAATGATTGACACATTCTTAATACACTTTTCGAATACTTAAAATTGTTTTGTTGTCATCTGTACATGTAGAAGTACGATTTGTTGGGATTCTCAATCTAGCAATAAATAAAATAGAGTGGTAGGAAAGAAGAGGAAAAAAAATCTTCCAAGAGTAATCAATTGATTCGTACATGTAATAACTGTATAATCTTATCAAAGGACATATTGGGGGGGGGGGGGGGGGGGGGGGGGGGGGGGTTATATTGGCGTTAACTACCAGAGACATGTTACAATATAAATAAAGCGTGAATGATACATTTGTATATACATTCAGTCCAAAGTGTTTTTAAATAGTTTTAAATGTGCAAAAACGTAAAACTGATGATGCCTCAATTCTATCATGCATGTATCAACTTACCGAGGGACATAATGTGGTTAAAATTGGCGTTAACTACCGAAGACAGGTTACTACATGTATATAAAAAGAGCGTAAATGATACATTTGTATATACATTCAGTCCAAAGTGTTTTTAAATAGTTTTTAAATGTGCAAAAACGTAAAACTGATGATGCCTCAATTCTATCATGCATGTATCAACTTACCAAGGGACATAATTTGGTTAAATTTGGCGTTAACTACCGGAGACAGGTTACTATATAAATAGAGCGTACATTCTACATTTGTGTATACATTCAGTCCAAAGTTGTTTTTAAATAGCTTTAAATGTGTTCATACTTAAAACAAACTGACGATGCCTTAATGATAGCATGCATGTGCCATATTATCAAAGGACATAATGTGGTTAAAATTGGCGTTAACTACCAGAGACAGGTTACTATATAAATAGAGCGTATATTCAGCATTTATTTATACATTCAGTCCAAAGTTATTTTAAATAGTTTTTGGATGTGTAATTACTTAAATCTGACAAAGTCTCAATGATATCATGCAAGTATCAACTTACCAAGGGACACATAGGAGTTAAAATTGGCGTTAACTACCAGAGACAGTTTACTATATAAATAAAGCGTATATAATACAATTGTTTAGACATTCAGTCCAAAGTTATTTTTAAATAGTTTTTTTTAATGTGTAAATACATAAAACTGACGATGGCTCAATGATATCATGCATGTGTCACATTATCAAGGGATATAATGTGATTAAAATTTGCGTTAACTACCAGAGACAGGTTACTTTATAAATTGAGTACAAATTCTACATTTGTTTATACATTAAGTCCAACGTGTTTTTGATAGTTTTTGAATGTGATAATACTTAAAACTGATTATGCTTCAACGATATTATACATGTATCAACTTACCAAATGACACATTAGGGTTAAAATTGGCGTTAACTACCGGAGACAGGTTAGTATATAAATAGAGCGTACATTCTACATTTGTTTAAACATTCAGTCCAAAGTTGTTTTTAAATAGTTTTGAATGTGAACATACTTAAAACTGACGATGGCTCAATGATATAATGCATGTGCCACATTATCAAGGGGTCTAATGGGGTTAAAATTGGCGTTAACTACCGGAGACAGGTTACTACATAAATAGAGCGTACATTCTACATTTGTTTAAACATTCAGTCCAACGTGTTTTTAAATGGTTTTGAATGTGTACATACTTAAAACTGACGATGGCTGAATGATATCATGCATGTATCAACTTACCAAGGGACACATGGGGGTTAAAATTGGCGTTAACTACCAAAGATTGGTTATTATATAAATAGAGTGCAAATTCTACATTTTTTTATACATTCAGTCCAACATGTTATTAATAGTTTTTGAATGTGTAAATACTTGAAACTTATTATGCTTCAATGATATTATGCATGTAATAGCTTATCAAGGGACACATTGGGGTTAAAATTGGCGTTAACTACCAGAGACAGTTTACTATATAACTAGAGCGTACATTCTACATTTGTTTATACATTCAGTCCAAAGTTGTTTTTAAATAGTTTTAAATGTGTACATACTTAAAACTGACAATGCGTCAATGATAGAATTCATGTATCACATTATCAAGGGGCATTATGGGGTTAAAATTGGCGTTAACTACCAGAGACAGGTTACTATATAAATAAAGCGTACAATCTACGTTTTTTTATACATTCAGTCCAAAGTTATTTTCAAATAGTTTTTAAATATGTAAATACTTTAAACTTACAAAGCCTCAAATATATCATGCATGTATCAACTTACCAAGGGACATTTTGTGGTTCAAATTGGCGTTAACTACCAGAGACAGGTTGGTATAAAAATAGAGCGTACATTCTACATTTGTTTATACACTCAGTTCAAAGTTGTTTTTAAATAGTTTTAAATGAGTACATTCATAAAACTGTCGATGCCTTAATGATAGCATGCATGTATCACATTATCAAGGGATATAATGTGTTTAAAACTGGCGTTAACTACCGGAGACAGGTTACTATATAAATAGAGCGTACATTCTACATTTGTCTATACATTCAGTCCAAAGATGGTTTTAACTTGTTTTTGAATGTGTAATTATTCAAATCTGATGATGACTCTTTGATACCATGCATGTATCAACATCCCCATGGACTTAATGGGGTTATAAGTGTCGTTAACTTCAAGAGACAGATTACTATATAAATAGAGCGCAGCTTATATATTTGTTTATAACTTCAGTATCAAGTTGTTTTAATTGTTTTGAATGTTAGAGGTCTACTATAGGTAACATTTTCGATGTTAGGTTCACCGACCTGATGTTTATAAAGGTCATAGGCAGCAACCTCAGTCCAGATACCTGATATACTTAGGTCTGTTATAGGCAGTAATCTCATTTCACATACATTGATATATATATATATAGGCAACACCCTCGGTGTTAGGTTCACATATTGGTGTATATCAAGGTCTACTTTAGTCAGCACCCTCGGTGTTAGGTTCACATATTGGTGTATATAAAGATCTACTATAGGCAGCACCCTCGGTGTTAGGTTCACATATTGGTGTATATAAAGGTCTACTATAGGCAGCACCCTCGGTGTTAGGTTCAAATATTGGTGTATTTAAAGGTTTACTTTAGTCAGCACCCTCGGTGTTAGGTTCACGTATTGGTGTATATAAAGGTCTACTATATGCAGCAACATCGGTGTTCGGTTCACGTATTGGTGTATATAAAGGTCTACTTTAGTCAGCACCCTCGGTGTTAGGTTCACGTATTGGTGTATAAAAAGGTCTACTATAGGCAGCACCCTTCGTGTTAGGTTCACGTATTGGTGTATAGAAAGGTCTACCTTAGTCTGCACGCTCGGTGTTAGGTTCACGTATTGGTGTATATCAAGGTCTACTATAGTCAGTACCCTCAGTGTTAGGTTCACATATTGGTGTATATCGAGGTCTACTATAGTCAGCACCCTCGGTGTTAGGTTCACATATTGGTGTATATAAAGGTCTACCATAGTCAGCACCCTCGGTGTTAGGTTCACATATTGGTGTATATCAAGGTCTACTATAGTCAGCACCCTCGGTGTTAGGATCACATATTGGTGTACATAAAGGTCTACTATAGTCAGCACCCTCGATGTTAGGTTCCACGTATTGGTGTATATAAAGGTATGCTATAGGCAGCACCCTTTGTGTTAGGTTCACGTATTTGTGTATATCAAGGTCTACTATAGGCAGCACCCTCGGTGTTAGGTGCAAGTATTGGTGTATACAAATGTCTACTAAAGTCAGCACCCTCGGTGTTAGATTCACATATTGGTGTATATAAAGGTCTGCTATAGGCAGTACACTCGGTGTTAGGTTCACGTATTGGTGTACATAAAGGTCTGCTATAGACAGCACCCTTTGTGTTAGGTTAATGTATTGGTGTATATAAATGTCTACTATAGGCAGCACCCTCGGTGATAGGTTCACATAACATATTGGTGTATATAAAGGTCTACTACAGTCAGCGCCCTCGGTGTAAGGTTCACGTATCGGTGTACATAAATGTCTACTACAGACAGCACCCTTTGTGTTAGGTTCACGTATTGGTATATAAAAAGGTATATTACAGTCAGTGCCTTCGGTTTTATGTTTACGTATTGGTGTATATGAAGGTCTACTATAGGCAGCACCCTTTGTGTTAGGTTCGCGTATTGTTGAACATAAAGGTCTACTATAGTCAGCGCCCTCGGTGTTAGGTTCACGTATTGGTGTATATAAAGGTCTACTATAATCAGCACCCTCCGTGTTAGGTTCACGTATTGGTGTATATCAAGGTCTACTATAGGCAGCACCCTCGGTGTTAGGTTCACGTATTAGGTGTATATAAATGTCTACTAAAATCAGCACCCTCGGTGTTAGGTTCACGTATTGGTGTATATCAAGGTCTACTATAGGCAGCACCCTCGGTGTTAGATTCACATATTGGTGTATATAAAGGTCTGTTATAGGCAGTACACTCGGTGTTAGGTTCACGTATTGGTGTTGTATAAAGGTCTGCTATAGACAGTACCCTTTGTGTTAAGTTAATGTATTGGTGTATATAAATGTCTACTATAGGCAGCACCCTCGGTGTTAGGTTCACGTATGGGTGTACATAAATGTCTACTATAGACAGCACCCTTTGTGTTAGGTTCACGTATTGGTATATATAAAGGTCTATTACAGTCAGTGCCTTCGGTGTTAGGTTCACGTATTGGTGTATATGAAGGTCTACTATAGGCAGCACCCTTTGTGTTAGGTTCCACGTATTGGTGAACATAAAGGTCTACTATAGTCAGCACCCTCGGTGTTAGGTTCACATATTGGTGTATATAAAGGACTACTACAGTCAGCGCCCTCGGTGTTAGGTTCATGTATTGGTGTATATAAATGTCTACTATAGGCAGCACCCTCGGTGTTAGATTCACATATTGGTGTATATAAAGGTCTGCTATAGGCAGTACACTCGGTGTTAGGTTCACGTATTGGTGTACATAAAGGTCTGCTATAGACAGCACCCTTTGTGTTAGGTTAATGTATTGGTGTATATAAATGTCTACTATAGGCAGCACCCTCGGTGTTAGGTTCACATAACATATTGGTGTATATAAAGGTCTACTACAGTCAGCGCCCTCGGTGTTACGTTCACGTATGGGTGTACATAAATGTCTACTATAGACAGCACCCTTTGTGTTAGGTTCACGTATTGGTATATATAAAGGTCTATTACAGTCAGTGCCTTCGGTGTTAAGTTTACGTATTGGTGTATATGAAGGTCTACTATAGGCAGCACCCTTTGTGTTAGGTTCACGTATTGGTGTACATAAAGGTCTACTATAGTCAGCGCCCTCGGTGTTAAGTTCATATATTGGTTTATATAAAGGTCTACTACAGTCAGCGCCCTCGGTGTTAGGTTCACGTATTGGTGTATATAAAGGTCTACTGTAATCAGCACCCTCCGTGTTAGGTTCACGTACTGGTGTATATCAAGGTCTACTATAGGCAGCACCCTCGGTGTTAGGTTCACGTATTGGTGTATATAAATGTCTACTAAAGTCAGCACCCTCGGTGTTAGGTTCATGTATTGGTGTATATAAATGTCTACTATAGGCAGCACCCTCGGTGTTAGATTCACATATTGGTGTATATAAAGGTCAGCTATAGGCAGTACACTCGGTGTTAGGTTCACGTATTGGTGTACATAAAGGTCTGCTATAGGCAGCACCCTTTGTGTTAGGTTAATGTATTGGTGTATATAAATGTTTTCTATTGGCAGCACCCTCGGTGTTAGGTTCACATAACATATTGGTGTATATAAAGGTCTACTACAGTCAGCGCCCTCGGTGTTATGTTCACGCATGGGTGTACATAAATGTCTACTATAGACAGCACCCTTTGTGTTAGGTTCACGTATTGGTATATATAAAGGTCTATTACAGTCAGTGCCTTCGGTGTTAGGTTCACGTATTGGTGTATATGAAGGTCTACTATAGGCAGCACCCTTTGTGTTAGGTTCACGTATTGGTGTACATAAAGGTCTACTATAGTCAGCGCCCTCGGTGTTAGGTTCACGTATTGGTGTATATAAAGGTTTACTATAATCAGCACCCTCCGTGTTAGGTTCACGTATTGGTGTATATCAAGGTCTATTATAGTCAGCAACCTCGGTGTTAGGTTCACGTATTGGTGTATATCAATGTCTAATATAATCAGCACCCTCGGTGTTAGGTTCATATATTGGTGTATATCAAGGTCTACTACAGCCAGCACCCTCGGTGTTAGGTTCACATATTAGTGTATATCAAGGTCTACTATAGTCAGCATCCTTTGTGTTAGGTTCACATATAAGTGTATATCAAGGTCTACTATAGTCAGCACCCTCGGTGTTAGGTTCACATATTGGTGTATATCAAGGTCTACTATAGTCAGCACCCTCGGTGTTAGGTTCATATATTGATGTATGTAAAGGTCTGTTATAGTCATCACACTCGATGTTAGGTTCACATATTGATGTATGTAAAGGTTTACTATACCCAACTCTATAAAGAAAATAAAAGGCACAACCCCTAAAATCGAACTTAGCCTTGTGTTTTTTCATTATAAACATTGCATTAGAATTTTAAAAGACTTGTTTCAGACATATAGAAATTAAAGTCTGAAGAACAGACTGAAGGACGGATGGATGGAGAGACTGACCTAAATTAGTGTCATGCTTTTCATAAAGAGGGGGACAAAAGTAGAAACATGCATCTTTATATCTGATATGCCTGATTGCAACAAAATATTTGATATATTATGGTCATTCAATGATAAAATGTAAGTTGTCATTTAATGAGAAATTCCAGTTCGACGGTATCCGCAAATAACTAAACAACCTATTTCATTAGAAAATATGTCTTTAATGAAACACAAGTATATATTATTCAAATATTATAACATTTTTAACTACGAACAAGACAAGATGACATAAAACTACTTGATTTTAATGTTTCAAGTGTATTGTGCTTTACACTTCTACATTTAACACTAAATGTTCGTCCAAAACACAGGAATGAAATATCATGATTTACATGTAATATTGATCTATTATGTTTTTACAGTTTTACTTATTTATTTACGTCAAATATGGCCCATGAACATTCACACAATGATACACAAATGAATAATACATGCATAGATGGCAGACATTTTACATATACAGCAATAGTAACTACAACTGTATTAATGTCTATAATTAAATTGGCTTATGTGTTCATCTTTTAAATAGATTTTGGTTGTTGTTATGTTACAAAACGTTAGGAATTTATTGGGAGAGATATATTGATTCTGTTTCTGTCATAAAACTTTATTAATACAATTGTTCAGTAAAAATACCCGTAAATGCATATTTCAAGGAATACTTTCTTAACTTACATTCTCTTAGTAATCCTCATTTTATTGATAAGAATTGGTGATTTTTTTCAATTCGAATGATTTATATATATAAATCTCTAACAGCTTTACAACTGATTCATTTATACATGTTATCAGTTCTGCAAACTTAGATAATACACTGCTTTGTATTTCTTACTAAATTATTGTAGTACGCTTGATGACTGGGAAGTCTTGTGTAAAGTTTCATGAATGAATGAATAGAGTTTTACGGCGTACCAACATATTATAGGTTATTCGACGCCAACAGGAAGGAAGATTCCAGGTTCACTCTACATGTATAAAACAGCAAATTAACACATAGATTAAAAAATTACATCAATAAATGAATATGCAGAATGAACCTAGAACCTTGATAACTGCAGAACTGAAGAGTTTCAGCAAATTCTATCGTATTACTCAATTTGTCGCTTTTTACGACATGCAAAAGCCACAGTGATCCTATTCTTGCCATCACTCATGACTCCCTGGAACCGTGTAAAGTTTCAATGACAATGACGAATCTTTATTAAGAAATGTAGGCCTCCGGCCCATAATACAAAATGTTCAACAAAGCGACATACAAAATGAATTATATAACAAAACATATAATAATATTAACACGTCAATATAATTTAGGTAATAACAATCATATTAACATTCATCTAGTAAGGTACATTATAACCATTGTGATGCAGCATCATATTGATACTTTAAATGTTATAAAATGATTTTGATATATATATATTTATATATTTTTAATACTTATCAAATTGTTTTGAAATTTACATATTTGTTTATTATATATTTTACATAATTTAGAATGTAAAATAATTAACTACACTTTTTGTTTACTTAACAGTTTGATACTGTCTATTATGAGTTTGAGAGCAAAGTATATTAATTTTGATAAGTTTAAGACTGTTACGTAATCACTATTAAATAACTGATAAAATAATTGTTATGTAGGTATATTAAGCATAGAAATGTATTGCTGTCTTAAGTTTCTATATAACGGGCAGATCATAATAAAATGATACTCGTCTTCTACAGTTTGTTCCTTGCGAAATGGACATATTCTGTATTCATATGGAATATTGTTATGTCTGCCAGTTTCAATCATCAAATTATGAGCTGAACATCTAAATCTTGAAAGTGAAATTCTGAATTTCAATGGCAATTATAATTACAGGTAATTTGCAGTTTTCAGTTCAGGCATAATAAACATGTATCTATAAAAACAACCTTTTCCAGATTCAGTGACACTACCACACCATTCCTGTTCAGAACTTCCTGTTTAGAACAATCAATCAATCTTTGCTTGGATGTATAAATAAACAATTTATCATCACCAACACCATTATTTAACCAGACATACCCAAAGCCATATTTGAATAGTAGATTTTTAATTTTGGTTGCCCAAGTAATATGTCGAACTTCATCCAACTGTTTTCATCATACCTGTAAATATCGTATTCAAAATATCAATTTAAGATATACCTCTGAAATTATTAGTATCATTCACTGAACCCGATAAAGTTTCAATCAAATACATCAAGTGGTTGGTGAGATATGGACTTGATCGTACTTGCACGCAAAACTTGAACCAGAATTTCTAAGTCAAACAAGGTCAATAATATTGCATTATAGTCATCTGAAAATTGTCTGTTTGGTCATCATGTGTTGACATGTTGGAGTGTAATACGCGCTGTTTGATCTTGCATATGCTGGTAACAGTGCCATAGACTGGCGTTGTTGCGTAAATCTGTCTTACGTTGACAACCAGTAGAATGGCAGTATATCGCTAAAGGGTACTGAACTGTTCCTTTATACTCTTACCTGTAAGTACACAAATGTGAAACAGAGAATATAAATTACACAGATTAAGAATAACACATTATTTCATTTATAAATTTATTGTATAAGCCTTGTTATCGTCGAGTTATAATGTCAAATAACGCTGACTCAGCCACTATGAACCGGAACTGAGCCAGTACGACAATTGTTATTTAAAGCTAGAGTCGTTGAATTAATTAAATGTTGATAAAAAGAAGACTTGGTAATGTTGAGGTTGACACTGTTGATCTTATCAATACATATTTTAAATGTAGAATGCACTGAAAACTATTATAAGCCTACCTTATTACATTACTCCATGAAAAATCACAAACATAGCAAGTTTCATAAAATTCCAACCTTAGGTCGTAGAGAAATAGCGCGGACAATAATTTTGTCACAGACTCAAAGAAAGGGCCATAACTCCGTTAATAATCATCAAACCGGAACACAAAGACATTTTGCAAATCTCCACTTGGTAGTGATGCATCTTAGCAAGTTTCATAAAATTCCAAAGTGGGGTTGTAGAGACATAGCGCGGACAATAATGTAATATTATTAAAGCATTCATACTAAAAGAGTCCAATGGTGTCCTCCTTCATTGTAAGCACCCACAACCATGTCCTGTTGGTATATATTTATCTGTTGGAATGAAGAAATATAAGCATATTATGCAACCAATTATGAAAGTAGGGGACCAAGTAAATGAAAACAGTTTTCATTATTTAAAGCAATTGACAAGAGCTCTCAAGTAAATGCTTTGCCATTAAATAAATTACAAAAACATATTTCTACTCATGTTTGACAAGAAAGCTCACAAAAAATCGTGTCTATATCACTTTATCAAACAATTATTAACAACATTTGGCGACTCTTGACAAAACAGTTTCAAAGAAATCGAACATTTCAGAGCAGTTTCTTCTGGGTTTGCTACTGTGCCCATGCAAAAAAAGTTTTATTAATGTTTAAGTATATAAAACTGCACCTCCTGTGATGACCAGGGACATGGCTTGAACAAACCTTTTAGGTTTCCGTTAAAATGTGCTAATAAGCCCTGTGGCTGAGGTAATTATGGTTGCTGGTTCAAGAACTTGTCCGAGATTTTGCGGTTATATAACTGCTGTGCAAGATTGGTTGAGATGCAATAAAAAGTAGGGGTGCTATCGTGTCTACAAGAAAAAGATTAACAGACGACATACAATTTACCATGACATAAGCTCTGCTAAAACAACAATATGGTTACAAATGTACATAGATACATTGCTCATATTTTACTGAATTTTTTTCAAACAACCAATTCAGAATAACATTCAAGTCAAATATATATATTTGCATAAACTTCTTCAACAGACCGTGTACACCATATGTGCCATTGAATATTGCTGTCATAACAACACAGTTAATGTGGCAGACGTTGACAAGTCCTCCAACCAGAATATGTAAATAAGCATCAATGACCTGAAAATATAAATACATGTACCTGTATAATATCTAAATGAATGAAACTTGGAATGAGGGATACATATTCATTACTGTGTATAACACAGGTAGTGGACTCAAAAACTTAATTAAGATTGTATTCTCCATTTCACAGCCAGTTGATAAGGGGAAATAAAATTTAGTTTAATCAATTCACTAATCATTTTTGACAGAGAACAGATGGACCCAGTTAGCTCATTTGGTAGAACTATCAATCCAGGGCCTGTCGTTCGAATCCTCACCTGGCAACAGTATCCGTGATTATTGATATACGACATTGTGTCTTATTGTCATTCATCTCGTCACTGATTCAAATGGGAAGGTTATTAGTTACTTGCAAAGGTGGGTGTGTTTGAGAACTGGTTAACCTTCCAGGATCACAGGAAAGAGTGGTTATGTTAATTTATCAAAATGTTGCTTAACATTCAAAGAGAAAATTCTATCATATTTTGATCAATATTAGCTGATAAGAACAGTTTTAAGTTAAACAATTTAATGCAGATATATCAAATAAATACATTGGATAAAGTACTCAAAACTGAAAATCTAAACAAAGCGGGTAAGCACCATACTTTTAAACAATATTGTACAAAAATATTCGAAACACCCTTAGTATACATAATTTCACGTACAAACACACATGCTTTTTTTATCAAACATTGGGAAAAATACAAATTTTTCTAAATATGTCAATCTGTTACATATTCTTAAACAAGAAATTTAACTTACTTCATCAGACAGAGTGTTCTGTAAGAAACCAATCAAGTGATCATATATGGAATAAAGACCAACCTGTCATAGACAATCACCAGTGTTCTCATCTGACCACATTTCCTCTACGACTTTAAATTATTAAGCATAATGTGAATAAGAACAGATATAACACATTTGCTGTAAGTATGCACTTTTGTTTACAAATATACAACTGTTTTTGTTTGAGTACAAATACATGTATTGTCCTGAACATTTGATCCTGTAGTTTTCATTTAAATCCATTGAAAAAAGGATTGTTTGAATTGCTCAATTATTTAACAGGCACAAATTATGACAAACTGTATCTATTGTAAATGATCTTGGTGTTAAGTTACCAAGTTTTTGTTTTTTTTATAAGTAGTTTGTGACACAAAACATTATTTTTTATAACACCTTGTTTTACCTTGTTTGTATTCGTTTATCTCTTCAGTTTGACTGGCAGTCTTTTCAGCAATGCAGTGATCAGTTTTAGCTGCCTTGTCATCTGATGGCTGTTTAGTCTCGGGCTTTTCTTCCTTGTTGTTAAGGTTATCTGTGAACTGTTCATCAGTTCAGGAGTGTTGATTAGCTGTACAGTTACAAAAAAATGGTGACTGCTGTAGACACACACAATCAAGATTATGTTCTCTCATGGACGCAACATCAGTCGCAAATGGACGCACCACCAGTCGCATATGGTCGCACCACCTCTTGCACATTGTCACACCACCAGTCGCACATGGTTGTACAACCAGTCGTACATAGTCGCACATGACGTACCACCAGTCGCATATGATGTATCACCAGTCGCACATGACTTACCACCTGTCGCACATGGTTGCACCACCAGTCCCACATGGACGCACCAACCAGTCGCATTTGGTCACACAACCAGTCGGACAAGGTCGCACCACTAGTCTCACATAGACGCACCAACAGTCACACATGGTCGCACATAGTTGCACCACCAGTCGGATATGGTCGCATAAACAGTCGCACATGACGTACCACCTGTAGCACGTGGTCGAACCACCAGTCGGACATTGTCGTACCACCAGTCGCACATGGACGCATCACCAGTTGCATATAGACTCACAGCCGGTCGCACATGACGTACCACCAGTCGCACATGACGTACCACCTGTCGCACATGGTCGAACCACCAGTCGCATATGGTCGAACCACAAGTCGCACATGGACGTACCACCAGTCGCACATGGACGGACAAACAGTCGCACCTGGTAAAACCACCAGTCGCACATGGACGCACCACCAGTCGCACATGGTCGCACTACCATTGTCGCAAATGGTCGCACCACCAGCTGCTAATGGTCGTTCCGGCAGTCGCACATGGTCAAACCACCAGTCGCACATGTAGGCACAACCAGTCGCACATGGTCGCACCACCAGTCGCACGTGATCGCACGAATAGTCACACATGACGTACCAACAGTCGCACATGGTCGTACATACTCGCACCACCAGTTGCACATGGTCGTACCACCTGTCGCACATGGACACACCACCAGTCGCACATGGTCGTACCACCAGTCGTACATGGTCGCACCAACAGTCGCACATGTTAGCACCACCAGTCGCACATAGCCGTACTACCAGTTGCACAAGGTCAAACAACAAGTCGAAAATGAACGCACCACAAGTCGCACATAGACGGACAACCAGTTGCACATGGACGCACAACCTCTTGCACATTGTCGCACCAACAGTTGCACATGGTCGTACCACAAGTCGCATATTAGGTACCACCTCTCGCACATTGTCGCACCACCAGTTGCACATGGTCGTATCACAAGTCGCACATGGTCGCACCACCAGTCGCACATGACGTACCGCCAATCGCGCATGGTCGAACCACCAGTCACACATGACGTACCACCAGTCGGACATGATGTACCACTAGCCGCACCTGACGTACCGCCTGTCGCACATGGTCGCACCACCAGTCGCTAATGGTCGTACCACCAGTCGCACATGGTCAAATGCCAGTCGCACATGGACGCATAACCAGTTGCACACGGAAGCACGAACAGTCGCACATGACGAACCAACAGTCGCAAATGGTAGCATATAGTTGTACCACCAGTAGCACATGGTCGTACCACCAGTCACACGTGGACACCACCAGTCGCATATATTCGCACCACCAGTCGCACATGGTCGTGCCACCAGTTGCACATGGTCAAACTACAAGTCGCACAAGGACGCACCAATAGTCGCACATGGACGGACAACCAGTCGCACATGGTCACACCACCAGTCGCACATGGACGCACCACCAGTCGCACATGGTCACACCATCTCTCGCACATTGTCATACTACCAGTTGTACATGGTCGTACCACCAGTCGCATATAACGTACCACCTCTCGCACATTATCGCACCACCAGTCGCACATGGTCGTTTCAATAGTCGTACATGTACGGACAACCAGTAGCATATGGTCACACCACCAGTCGCACATGGACGCACAATAAGTCGCACAAGACGTACCACCAGTCGCACATGACGTACCACCAGACGCACATGGTCAAACCACCTGTTGCACATGGTCGTACCACCAGTCTGACATTGTCGTACCACCAGTCGCACATGGTTGCACCACCAGTCGCACATTGTCGTATCACAAGTCGCATATGGTCACACCACCAGTCGCACATGGACGCACCACTAGTCGCACATGGTCGCACCACCAGTCGCACATGGTCGCACTTCCTCACGCACATTGTCGCACCATCAGTCGTACATGGTCGTACCACCAGTCGCATATGACGTACCACCTCTTGCACATTGTTGAACCGCCAGTCGCACATGGTCGTATCACAAGTCGCACATTGACGGACCACCAGTCGCACATGGTCGCACCATCTCTCGTACATTGTCGCTCCACCAGTCGCACATGATCGTACCACCATTCGCATATGACGTACCACCTCTCGCAAATTGTCGCACCACAAGTCGCACATGGTTTTATCACAAGTCGAACATGGACGCAACACCAGTGGCACATGACGAACCGCCAGTCGCACATGGACGCACCAAAAGTCGCACATGGACGCACAACCAGTCGCACATGACGTTCCACCACTCGTACATTGTCGCACCACCAGTCGTACATGGTCGTACCCCCAGTCGCACATGACGTACCACCATTCGCACATGGACGTATCAAAAGTCGCACATGGTAGTACCACCAGTCGCATATGTTTGCACCACCAGTCGCACATGGTCGCACCACCAGTCACACATGGTCGCACAACCAGTCGCACATGGTCGTACCACCAGTTGCTCATGGACTCACAACCAGTCGCACATGACGTACCACCTGTCGCACATGGTCGCACCAACAGTCGCACATGGTCAAACCACCAGTCGTACAAAGTTGCACATGGACGTACTACTAGTTGCACATGGTCGCACAAACTATCGCACGTTGTCGCACCACCAGTCGTTCATGATCGTACCGCCAGTCCCATTTGACGTACCACCTCTCGCCCATTTTCGCACCACCAGTCGCACATGGTCATATCACAAGTCGCACATGGACGGACAACCAGTCGCACATGGACGCACCACAAGTCGTACACGGACGCACCACAAGTCGCACATGGACGCACAACCAGTCGCACATGACGTACCACCAGTCGCACATGACGTACTACCAGTCGCACATGGTAAAACCACCTGTTGCACATGGTCGTACCACCAGTCTGACATTGTCTAACAACCAGTCGGACATGGACGCACCACCAGTCGCACATGATCGCACCACCAGTCGCACATGGTCGCACGACCAGTTGCACGTGGTCGTACCACCAGTCGCACATGGACGCACCACCAGTCGCACATGGTCGTACCACCAGTCGCACATGGTCGCACAAACAGTCGCACATGTTCGCACCACCAGTCGCACATGGTCGGACCAACAGTCGCACATGTTCGCACCACCAGTCGCACATGGTCGGACCACCAGTTGCACATGGTCAAAATACCAGTCGCACATGACGTACCACCCGTCGCACATGGAGGCACCACCAGTCGCACATGGTTGCACCACCAGTCGCACATGGTCACACCACCAGTAGCACATGGTCAAACCACCAGTCGTACGTTATAATAATTCAACTAAACTAATGTTGTTTCCCTTTGACAGTAATTGATTTTATGTAATAAAAATTAAACTGAACTAGAGTTGTTTCCCTTTGACAATTATAGACTATAAGTCATAATAAATCTACTGAACTAGAGTTGTTTGCCTTTGACTATTATTGAAAATGTAGGGTTAGGGTTAGCGTAAAGAGTAAACAGTAATCAAAGTGAGTAAACAGTAAACAGTTTTCAAAGCGGATAACCATGAATAAAGAGTAAACAGTAATCAAAGTGGGTAAACATCAGTAAAGAGTAAACAGTTATCAAAGTGGGTAATCTTGACTTAAGAGTTGGCCATTTTCGGGAATTCGGGTTTGGTCAGTGGGACCCCAATAAATGGGCTTAAACCCTATACTTACTCACTAAACGCATTTTTAGATTATTATACATATATTTATCTACAATTTAGCATAAAAAACATAAACCCAGCTCAAAGAATGAGTATTGGACAGCGTTTTGAAGTTGACAAAACAATCAACAAAAAAATCGAAAAAAATGGCAAAATCTGAGTTTTGTATGACCTTCAACTTAACATTATGAACTTATTGATCAAGCTATTTTAATGTTTTTATGTCATTGATTAGTGCAATAAATTGTCGAAACAACCATGTAAAAAACATTTTCGAATCTCTTCTGGTTAAACCGTAGTGACCGTTCCGCAGAGCACATTAGATCCCTATTTTGACCGTTTTAGCCCGTTTTTGGGTGACCTCCAACCACTGAAATGAGGGCCTCAGGATGGACGCATTCTATCGATATCTACATGAGTGTTTAAAAAAAATAATACTCTAAAGGACTATTACAAAACCAAAAGCCTGAACCTTAAGCCGAACTCGAACCACACGTTCCGCAGAGACCTAAGTTGAAAAAAAAATCAGGAAAAAAAGAAGAAACAAATGAAAATAACAAAAAAAAATTGTTATTTTTATAAACGGTAAGAAGAAACTGGCTTTATTTTGATGAGATTTAAACAATAAAAACAGATTTAGGAAGTTCGCTTCATTGTTTTCATTTCTGCACGTGCCACGTGCACCCATTTTATTTATACTTCCAAAACGCGACATCAGTGTTTCCAGTATGTCCAGACCAAAGTTAAAAGAAACAAAGTGGCCTCTATGCACGGGTTCGAATCTTGGTATCTCGGAAGGGTATTGTATGTGATTTTTTTCTGACTTAACAGTTAACGTTAGCCCAAGAACTTCTATAAATAGTTGCTCAGTAGTGTTTGCTCTACAACATGTTAGAAGATGAACTCAGTGCACATGCTTCCCAGAATCAAAGTGGGTAATCATGAGTAAAGAGTAATCAAAGTGGGTAATCAAAGTAGGTAATCATAGGTAAAGAGTAAAGAGTATTCAAAGTAGGTAATCAAAGTGAGTAATCAAAGTGGGTAATCAAAGTGGGTAATCATAGGTAAAGAGTAAAGAGTAATCAAAATGGGTATTCAAAGTGGGTAATCAAAGTAGGTAATCAAAGTGAGTAATCAAAGTAGGTAATCATAGGTAAAGAGTAAAGAGTAATCAAAGTGGGTAATCAAAGTGGGTAATCAAAGTAGGTAATCAAAGTGAGTAATCAAAGTGGGTAATCAAAATGGGTAGTCAATGTGGGTAATCACAGTAGGTAATCAAAGTGGGTAATCAAAGTGGGTAGTCATGAGCAAAGAACAAAGAGTAATCAAAGCGGGTAATCAAAGTGGGTAATCAAGAGTTAAGAGTAATCAAAGTGTGTAATCAAAGTGGGTAGTAAAAGTGGATAATCAAAGTAGGTAATCAAAGTGGATATCAAAGTGGGTAGTCATGAGCAAAGAACAAAGAGTAATCAAAGCGGGTAATCAAAGTGGGTAATCATGAGTAAAGAGTAATTAAAGTTGGTTATCAAAGTGGGTAGTCATGAGCAAAGAACAAAGAGTTATCAAAGCGGGTAATCAAAGTGGGTAATCATGAGTAAAGAGTAATCAAAGTGGGTAATCAAAGTGGGTAATCAAAGTGGATAATCAAAATAGGTAATCAAAGTGGATATCAAAGTGGGTAACCATGAGTAAAGAGATAAACAGTAATCAAAGTGAGTAAAGAGTAATCAAAGTAGATAATCATGAGTAAAGAGTAAAGAATAATCACAGTGGGTAACCATGAGTAAAGAGCATCACAGTGTGTAACCATGAGTAAAGAGTAAACAGTAATCGAAGTGGGTAATCAAAGTAGGTTATCATGAGTAAACAGTAAGCAGTAATCTAAGTGAGTAATCATGAGTAAAGAGTAAACAGTAATCACAGTGGGTAATCAAAGTGGGTAACCATGAGTAAAGAGTAAACAGTGATCAAAGTGGGTAATCATGAGTAAAGAGTCAACAGTAATCAAAGTGAATAAATAGTAAACAGTAATCAAAGTGGGTAACCATGAGTAAAGAGTAAACAGTAATCGAAGTGGGTAATCTTGACTAAAGAGTAATCATGTTTGGCCATTTTTCGGGAATTAGGGGTTGGTCAGTGGGACCCCAATAAAGGGGCTGAAACCCCATACTTACTCGCAAAACGCGTTTTTAGATTATTGTACATATACTATTATTTAACATAAAAAAACATCAGCCCAGCTCAAAGAATGAGTATTGGACAGGGTTTTGAAGTTGACTCAACAATAAACAAAAAATCGAAAAAAAATGGCAAAATCTGAGTTTTGCATGACCTTCAACTAAAATTCTTAATTTATTGATGAAGCGATTTTAATGTTTTTTTATGTCATTGATTAGTGCAATCAATTGTCGAAACAACCATATAAAAAACATTTTCGAATCTCTTTTGGTTAAGCCGCCGTAGTGACCGTTCCGCAGAGCGTATTAGATCCCTATTTTCACCGTTTTAGCCCGTTTTTGGGTGACCTCCAACCACTGAAATGAGGGCCTCAGGATGGACACTTTCTATCGGTATCTACATGAGTGTTTACAAAATTTCCCAGAATCGTGCACGTGCCACAATGACCACATAAACTTTACTAACCCTAATGACATTTTAACGAGTAAATTCCGGCCTGTACTGTATGGCTACCTTAAGATATATTCAATACCTACCGAACGACACCAAGATCAACAAAATCGGAATGAAATGGCCTCTCGACAGAGTCTCGAACATGACACCCCCATAAATGTGTACATTCCCTAAAATGTCCGTGTTTGCACGGGATTTTTTTATGAGTAAACGGAGAGAGATCGCTTATGTATTTGAGAACAAAAATTGTATAAATACAATCATTTTACACGTCTTACATTTTAAATTTAAATAATTTCCTACAAATATCCTTCCATTCGCTATCACATCATACTAACAAATAACATAAAGGGCAGTGCAGAATGAAGATTGTTACTAAAGATATCGACCAATCAATTCAAAGATCACGTGACAATTTCAGCCGATCAACGGACCAGAGGTGCAATTCAAAATACAAATTCGTCAAACACTCCTACCCTAACCCTAACCCTAACCGTCTGTTCGTACTTCAGCGCTGAACTTTGTACATTTTTATGATAAACAATAGCCATAAAGTGACTAAAAATCACCTATAAAATGTTTATTTTGTATTAATGTATTTAAATAAACACTTCTTTCTATAATATATAACGATATGTAAACGTTCCAGGTAAAATAATGCACATATGCTCGTCCGTCTGTGCGTGATTTAGGGTTAAAGGGGTATACGCGTACTTTTACATACTGAAAATATAGGCGTTTTTCATTAACTTCAACTGGTGTAGAAATCGTTTGGAATTTAATATTTACTCTTTTTTATATTATAGTTGAGAATAATGTCTAAAGGAATATAAAAAAATAGTGACTATATGTTCGTCCGTCTGATCGTACTTTAGCGCTGAACCTGTACCTTTTTTTGGTTAAAAATGGCCGTAAAATGACTAAAAATCACTTCGAACCCTGCTTTGTCACTTTCTATGGCCCACGCTGACCCTTTAGGCCAACCCAGGCTCTCCACCATGGTCCCAAATTGTAGTCAGTATCCAAACCTACCTACCCGTATATCATATGGGTATATATCAGGGTCATAGGGGCTCGAACTTGGTGGAATCCTATTCAAAACAGACAGTCAGACAGACAGACACACACACACACACACACACACACCCACCCGTGCACGCGCACGCAAAGACGCACACACGCACACGCGCAAACACACATACGTGATTTAAGCTGTTAAGACTTGTATCACAGTCCATGTTAAATAAATTCGTGTAAAACATTAACAGATTGAGTGACAGATGACGTCACATTACAGTATGAGGAAGTGGACGGAGAATGCTCATCAGAAAATGCTCATGTTTCGTATATAGTTTTAACCCTAACACTAATCAATTCAAATATCACGTGACAATTTCAGCCAATTAACGGACAAGAGGTCCAATTCAAAGGTGCAAATTCGTCAAACACTCCTACCCTAACCCTAACCCTAACCCACCAGTCGCACATGGTCGCACTATCAGCCGAACATGGTCGCACGAACAGTTGTACATGGTCGCACGAACAGTTGCACATGACGTTACACCAGCCGCACATGGTCGCACATGGTCGCACCAACAGTCGCACATGGTGGCACCACCAGTTGCATATGGTGGCACCACCACTTGCACATGGTCGTACCACCAGTCGCACATGGACGCACCACCAGCCGCACATGGTCACACAACTAATCGAACATGGATGCACTATAAGTCGCACATGGTCGCACGAACAGTTGTACATGACATACCACCAGTCGCACATAACGAACAAACTGTCGCACATGGTTGCTGCACCAGCCGCACATGGTCGTACCACCAATCGCACATGGTCGCACCAACAGTCGCACATGGTTGCACCAACAATCGCATATGGTGGCACCACCACTTGCACATGGTCGTACCAACAGTCGCACATAGACTCACCACCAGCCGCACATGGTCGTACCACCAGTCGCACAGGATCGCACCAACAGTCGCACATGTTCGCACCACCAGTCGCATATAGTCGTACCACCAGTAGCACATGGTCAAACTACCAGTCGCATATGACGTACCACAAGTCGCACATGGTCAAACAACCACTCGTCACATATCGAAGCATTAATATTCGCAAATGGATGTAACAACAGTCGCACAAGTTCGCACCACAAGTCGCACATGGTCACACCACCAGTCGCACAAAGTCGCACAAACAGTCGCACATGGACGCAAAACCAGTCGCACATGGTCGCACCATCAGTCGCACATGGTCGTACCATCAGTTGCACATGGTCAAACAACTAGTCTCAGATGGACGCACCACCAGTCGAACATGGACGCATCACCAGTCGCACATCACACATCACCAGTCGCATATGACGTACCACCAGTCGCACATGACGTACCACTTATCGCAGTTGGTCGCACCATCAGTAGCACATGGTCGTACCACCAGTTGCACATGGTCAAACTATCAGTCGCACATGACGTACAACCAGTCGCACATGGACGCACCACAAGTCGCACATTGTCGCACCACCAGTCACAAATGGACACACCAACAGTGGCACATGGTGGCAACACCAGTCGCACATGACGTACCATCAGGCGCACACGGTTGTTCCACTAGTTGAACATGGTCGCACCACCAGTCGCATATGGACGCACCACCAGTCGTACATGGACATAAACATAGACGCACATGGTCGCATCACCAGTCGCACATGGTCGCAACCTTTGTCGCACATGGACGCACCACCTGTGGTATATGGTCACACAACCAGTCGCACGTGGTCGCACCACCAGTCGCACATGGTCAAACCACCAGTCGCACATGGACGCATCAACAGTCGCACATGACGTATCACCAGTCGCATATGGTCGCACCACCAGTCGCACATTTTTATACCACCAGTCGCATATGGTCGTACCACCAGACGCACATGGACACACCACCAGTCGCACATAGTCGCACAAACAGTCGCACTTGGTGTTACCACCAGTTAGACTTGGTCGCAACAGAAGTCGCACATGGATGCACAAATAGCTGCACATGGTCGCACATAGACGCACCACAAGTCGGAAATGGAAGAATGAACAATCGCATATGATGTACCAACAGTCGCACATGACGTACCACCTGTCGCGAGGTCGCACATGACGTACCACCTGTCGCACATGGCCGAACCACCAGTCGGACATGGTCGTACCACCAGACACACATGGTCAAAATCACAGGTCGCATATGGACGCACCACCAGTCGCACATGGACGCACATTCAGTCGCACATGACGTACCACCAGTCGCACATGACGTACAACAAGTCGCACATGGCCGTACCACCAGTCGCACAAGGTCAAACCACCAATTTCACATGGACGCACCAGCAGTCACACATGACGTATCACCACTCGGACATGGTCGCACTACAAGTCGCACATGTTCATACCACAAGTCGCACATGGTCGCACCACCTGTCGCATATGGTCGCACCACCAGTCGCACATGGACGCACCATAAGTTGCACATGGTCGAACCACAAGTCGCACATGGTCGCACCACAAGTCGCACGTGGTCACACCACCAGTCGCACATGTTCAAACCACAACTCGTACATAGTCGCACATGGACGCATTACTAGTCACACATGGTTGCACCAACAGTCGCACATGTTCACACCACTAATCGTACTTGGTCGCACCACCAGTAGCACATAGTCGCACCACCAGTCGCACATGGACGCACAACCAATCGCACATGGTCGCACCAACAGTCGCACACAGTCGTACCACCAGTCGCACATGGTCAAACCACCAATCGCACATGGACGCACAACCACTCGTACATAGTTGCACATGGACGCACTACTAGTCGCACATGGTTGCACCAACAGTCGCACATGTTCGCACCACTAGTCGTAGTTGGTCGCACCACCAGTCGCACATAGTCGCACCACCAGCTGCACATGGACGCACAACCAGTCGCACATGGTCGCACCACCAGTCGCACTTGGTCGCACCACCCTTCGCACACAGTCGTACCACCAGTCGAACATGGTCGAACTACCAATCGCACATGGACGCACAACCACTCGCACATGAACACACCACCAGTCGCACATGACGCACCACCAGTCGCTCATGACGTACCACTTATCGCACTTGGTCGCACCACAAGTCGCACATGGTCGTACCACCAGTTGCAGATGTTCAAACTATCAGTCGTACATGACGTACCACCAGTCGCACATGGACGCACCGGAAGTCGCACATGGTCGCACCACTAGTCATACAAGGACGCACCAGCAGTGGCACATGGTTGCAACATCAGTCGCACATGACGTACCATCAGGCTAACACGGTCGGTCCACTAGTAGCACATGGTCGCACCACCAGTCGCACATGGTCGAACCACCAGTCAGACATGGTCGTACCACAAGTTGCACATAGTCAAACAACAAGTCGCACATAGACGCATCACCATTCGCACATGGACGCACAACCAGTCGCACTTGAAGTACCACCAGTCGCACATGGACGGACAACCAGTCACATATGACGTACCACCAGTCGCACATGACGTACCACCTGTCGCACATGGTCAAACCACCAGTCGCACATGGTCAAACTACAAGTCGCACATAGACGCACCAACATTTGCAGATGGACGGATAACCAGTCGCACAAGGTAAAACCACCAGTCACACATGGACGCACCACCAGTCGTACATGGCTGTAAAACCACTGTCGCACATGGTCTCACCAACAGTCACTTAATGGCCGTACCACCAGTCGCACATGGTCAAACCACCAGTTGCACTTGGTCGCACCACCAGTCGCACATTGTCGCACGAACAGTCGCACATGACGTACCAACAATCGCACATGGTCGCACATTGTTGCACCACCAGCTGTACATGGTCGTACCACCAGTCGCACATGGACCCACCAACTGGCGCACATGGTCGTACCACCAGTCGCACATAGTTGCACCAACAGTCGCAAATTTTCGCACTACCAGTCGCACATGGTCGTACAACCAATTGTACATGGTCAAACTTTAAGTCGCACATGGACGCACACAAGTCGCACATCGACGGACAACCAGTCGCACATGGACGCATCACCAGCCGTGCATGACGTACCACCAGTCGCAAATGACGTATCACCAGTCACACTAGACGTACCACCAGTCGCACATGACGTATCACCAGTCACACAAGACGTACCACCTGTCGCACATAGTCGGACGACAAATTGCAAATGGATGCACAAACCAGTCGCACTTGGTCATACCACCAGTCGGACATGGTAGCACCACTAGTCGCACAAGGACACACCAACAGTCGCACATGGTCGCATATAGTCGCACCACCAGTCGTACATGATCGCATGAACAATCGTAAATTACGCATCAACAGTCGCACATGGTCGCAAATAGTCGAACCACCCGTCGGACATGGTCGCATGAACAGTCGCATATGACGTACCACATGTCGCACATGACGTACCACCTGTCGCACAGTAGCACATGACGTACCACCAGTCGCACATGGTCGTACCACCAGTCGGACATGGTCGTACCACCAGTCACACATGGTCAAATCACCAGTCGCACTTGGACGCACCATCAGTCGCACATGGACGGACAACCAGTCGCACATGACATACCATCAGTCGCACATGACGTACAACCTGTCTCACGTGGTCGAACCACCAGTCGCACATGGTCGCAACACCAGTTTCTAATGGTCGTACCACCTGTCGCACATGATCAAACCAACAGTCGCAAATGGACGTACAACCACTCGCAAATATACGCACAACCAGTCGCACATGGTTGCACCACCAGTTCCACATGGTCGCACTAAAAGTCGTACATGGTCGCTCCAACAGTCGCACATTGTCAAACCACCAGTCGCACATGTAGGCACAAACAGTCGCACATGGTCGCATCACCAGTCGCACATGGTCGCACCACCTCTCGCACATTGTCACAACACCAATCGCACATGTATACACCACAAGTCGCTAATGGTCGCACCACCAGTCGCACATGGTCGAACCACCAGTCGGACATGGTCGTACCACCAGTCGTACATGGTCAAATCACCTGTCGCACTTGGACGCACCACCAGTCGCACATGGACGGACAACCAGTCGCACATGACATACCATCAGTCGCACATGACGTACCACCTGTCGCACATGGTCGAACCACCAGTCGCACATGGTCGCAACACCAGTTTCTAATGGTCGTACCACCAGTCGCACATGATCAAACCAACAGTTGTAAAAGGACGTACAACCACTCGCAAATATACGCACAACCAGTCGCACATGGTTGCACCACCAGTTGCACATGGTCGCACTAAAAGTCGCACATGGTCGCTCCAACAGTCGCACATTGTCGCACCACCAGTCGCACGTGGTCGCACCACCTCTCGCATATTGTCACAACACCAATCGCACATGGATACACCACATGTCGCAAATGGTCGCACAACCAGTCGCACATGGTCGCACCACATCTCGCACATTGTCGTACCACCAGTAGCATATGGACGTACTCCCAGTCGTAAATGACGTACAGCCTGTCGCACATGGCCGCACCAACAGTAGCACATGTTCGCACCACCAGTCACACATGGTCGTACCACCAGTCCTACATGGTAGCACCACCAGTCGCACATGGTAGCACCACCATTCGCACATGGTCACACCATCTTTCGCACATGAACGCACCACCAGTCGCACATGGTCGAACCACCAGTCGCTAATGGTCGTACCACCAGTCGCACATAGTCATCCACCAGTCGCACATGTAGGCACAAACAGTCGCACATTGTCGCATCACCAGTCGCACATGGTCACAAGAACATTCGCACATAACGTGCTAACAGTCGCACACGGTCGCACATTGTCGCCCCACCAGTTGCATATAGTCGTACCACCAGTCGCACATTGACGCACCACCAGTCGCACATGGACGCACCAACCAGTCGCTCTTTGTTGTACCACCAGTCGCACATGGTCGAACCACCAGTCGCATATGGCCGCACCAACAGTCGCACATGTTCGCACCACCAGTCGCACATGGTCGCACCACCAGTCGCACATGGTCACACCACTTTTCGCACATGAACGCACCACCAGTCGCACATGGTCACACTAAAAGTAGTACATGGTCGCTCCAACAGTCGCACATTGTCAAACCACCAGTCGCACATGTAGGCACAAACAGTCGCACATGGTCGCATCACCAGTCGCACATGGTCACAAGAACATTCGCACATAACGTGCTAACAGTCGCACTCGGTCGCACAGTGTCGCACCACCAGTTGCATATGGTCGTACCACCAGTCGCACATTGATGCACCACCAGTCGCACATGGTCGTACCACCAGTCGCACATGGCCGTACCAACAGTCGCACATGTTCGCACCACCAGTCGCTAATGGTCGTACCACCAGTCGCACATAGTCAAACCACCAGTCGCACATGTAGGCACAAACAGTCGCACATGGTCGCATCACCAGTCGCACATGGTCACAAGAACATTCGCACATAACGTGCTAACAGTCGCACACGGTCGCACATTGTCGCACCACCAGTTGCATATAGTCGTACCACCAGTCGCACATTGATGCACCACCAGTCGCACATGGTCGTACCACCAGTCGCACATGGCCGCACCAACAGCCGCACATGTTCGCACCACCAGTCACACATGGTTGTACCACCAGTCCTACATGGTCGCAACACCAGTCGCACATGGTTGCACCACCAGTCGCACATGGTCGCACCACCTTTCGCACATGAATGCACCACTAGTCACATATGGACGCACAACCAGTCGCACATGGTCGCACCACCAGTCGCAAATGGTCGTACCACCAGTTGCATATAACGTACCACCTTTCGCACATTGTCGCACCACCAGTCGCACATGGTCGTATCACATGTCGCACATGGTCGCACCACCAGTAGCACATGACGTACCACCAATTGCAAATGGTCGAACCACCAATCTCACATGACGTACCACCAGTCGTACATGATTTACCACTAGTCGCACATGATGTACCACCTGTCGCACATGGTCGCACCGCCAGTCGCTAATGGTCGTACCACCAGTCGCACATGGTCAAACCACCAGTCGCACATGGACGCACAACCATAGCACATGGACGCACGTACAGTAGCACATCACGAACCAACAAACGAACATAGTACATAGTCGCACCACCACCAGTTGCACATTGTTGTACCACCAGTCGCTCATGGACGCCCCATCGGTTGCACATGGTGGTACCACCAGTCGCACATGGTCGCATCAACAGTTGCCCATATTCGCACCACCAGTCGCACATGGTCGTACCACCAGTTGCAGGTGGTCAAACTACAAGTCGCACTTGGATGCACCAAAAGTCGCACATGGTCGCACCACCTCTCGCACATTGTTTCACCACCAATCGCACATGGTCGTATCACAAGTCGCACATGGACGGACAACCAGTAGCACATGGTCACACCACCAGTCGCACAGTGACGCACCACAAGTCGCACATGATCGCCCACCAGTTGCACATGGTCGCAACATCTCTCGCACATTGTCGCACCATCAGTCGCACATGGTCGTACCACCAGTCGCATATGACGTACTACCTCTGGCATATTGTCGCACCACCAGTCGCACATGGTCGTATCACAAGTCGCACATGGACATACCACCAGTTGCACATGACCTACCACCAGTCGCACATGTTCGCACCACCTCTCGCACGTTGTTGCACCACAAGTCGCACATGGTAGTATCACAAGTCGCATATGGACGCACCACCAGTCGCACATGGTCGCTCCACCAGTCGCACATGGACGTACCACTTGTCGCTCCACCAGTTGCACATGTTCGCATCAACAGTTGCACATGTTTGCACCACCAGTTACACATAGTTGCACAACCAGTTGCACATGGTCAAAATACAAGTCGCACATGACGTACCACCAGTTGCACATGGAGGCACCACAAGTCGCACATGTTCGCACCACCAGTCGCACATGATCCCACCACCAGTAGGACATAGGACACCAGACGTTATAATAATTCAACTTAACTTATGCTGTTTCCCTTTGACAATAGTTGACTATATGTCATAAAAATTAAACAGAACTAGAGTTGTTTCCCTTTGACGATTATTGAAAATACATGTAGTTACACTATTTAATCTAAATTAATGTTGTTTCCCTTTGACCATTATTGAAAATGTAGGGTTAGGGTTAGCGTAAAGAGTAAACAGTAATAAAAATGAGTAAAGAGTAAACAGTAATCAAAGCGGATAACAATGAGTAAAGAGTAAACAGTTATCAAAGTGGGTAATCATGAGTAAAGAGTAAACAGTAATCAAAGTGGGTAATTTTGACTAAAGAGTAATCGTTTTTGGCCATTTTTGGGAATTAGGGCTGGTTCAATGGGACCCCAATAAATGGGCTTAAACCCCATACTTACTCACAAAACGTTTTAAGATTATATGTAGTCACACTATTTAAACTAAACCAATGTTTTTTCCCTTTGACAATAATTGACTATAAGTCATAATTATTCAACTGAACTAGAGTGGTTTCCCTTTGACCATTATAGATTATAAGTCATACTAATTCAACTGAACTAGAATGGTTACCCTTTGACTATTATTTAAAATAGTTACACTATTTCAACTGAATTAGATTTGTTTCGATTTGACTATTAGTGAAAATAGTTACACTATTTCAACTGAACTAGAGTTGTTTCCCTTGAACCATTAATGATTATAAGTTACATTGTATAATAATTCAACTAAACTTATGATGTTTCCCTTTGACAATAATTGACTATAGGTCAGAATAATTCAACTGAATTAGATTGGGTCTCTTTGAACATTAAAGAATATAAGTCATAATAATTCAACTGAACTAGAGTTGTTTCCCTTGGACTATTATTGAAAATAGTTATTCTATTTCAACTGAACTGGAGTTGTTTCCATTTGACCATGATAGGGTATAAGTCATAATAAATCAACTGAACTAGAGTTGTTTCCGTTTGACTATTATTGAAAATAGTTACAATATTTTTAATTGAACAATATTTGTTTCCCTTTAACCATTAACGACTATAAGTTAAATAATTCAACTTAACTAAAGTGGTTTCCCTTTGATCATTATAGACTATAAGTTATACTAATTCAACTAAACTAGACTTGTATCCCTTTAACCATTTTTAAATATAGTTACACTATTTCAAATGGCCCAGAGTTTTTTTCCATTTGACCATTATAGAATATAAGTCATAATAATTAATTTGAACAAGAGTTCTTTCTCTTGTACTATTATTAAAAGCTGTTACACTATTTCAACTGAACGAGATTTGTTTTCATTTGACCATGATAAACTATAAGTAATAACAATTCAACTAAACTTATGTTGTTTCCCTTTGAAAATAATTGACTATAAGTTATAACAATTCAACAAAACCAATGTTGTTTCCCTTTGACAATCATTGACTATAAGTCATAATAATGAAACTGAACTAGAGTGATTTCCCATTCATAATTATAGAGTATAAATTATAATAGTAATTCATCTGAACTAGAGTTGTTTCTCTTGGACTATTATTGCAAATAGTTATACAATTTCAACTGAACGAGAGTTGTTTCTTTTGACCATGATAGACTATAGGTCAATATAAATCAACTGGACTAGAGTTGTTTCCCTTTGACTATTATTGAAAATACATGTAGTTACACTATTTAAATTAAACTAATGTTGTTTTCCTTTGACAATAATTGACTATAAGTCATAATAATTCAACTGAACTAGAGTGGTTTCCCTTTCATCAACATAGACTATAAATCATAATAATTCAACTAAACTAGAGTGGTTTCCCATTGACCATTATAGACTAAACGTCATAATAATTCAACTGAACTAGAGTTGTTCCCCTTTGACCATTATTGACTACAAGTCATAACAATTCAACTAAACTAATGTTGTTTCCCTTGGACAATAATTGACTATAAGTCATAATAATTAAACTGAACTAGAGTGGTTTGCCTTTGACCATTATAGACTATGAGTTATAATAATAATTCCTCTGAACTAGAGTTGTTTCCATTTGTCTATTATTGAAAATAGTTACACTTTTTCAACTGAACTAGATTTGCTTCCCTTTAACCATTAACGAGTATAAGTTAAAATAATTCAACTGAACTGGAGTGGTTTCCTATTGACCATGATAGACTATAAGTCATAATAATTCAACTGAACTAGATTTTTTTCCCTTTGACCATTATTGACTACAAGTCATAATAATTCAATTTAACTAGAGTTGTATCCCTTTAACCGTTATTAAATATAGTTACACTATTTCAACTGGACGAGTGTTGTTTCCATTTGACTATAATAGACTATCAGTCATAATAAATAACTGAACTAGAGTTGTTTCCCTTTGACTATTATTGAAAATAGTTACACTATTTCAAATGAACTAGAGTTATTTCCCTTTAACCATTAATGAATATAAGTTATAATAATTCAACTAAACTAATGTTGTTTCCCTTGGACAATAATTGACTATAAGTCATAATTGTTCAACTAAACTATAGTGGTTTCCCTTTGACCATTATAGATTTTAAGTCATAATAATTTAAATGAACTAGAGAGGTTTTAATTTGACCATTATAAACTATAAGTCATAATAATTCATTTGAACAAGAGTTGTTTCCCTTTGACTATTATTGAATATAGTTACACTATTTTAACTGAACAATGGTTGTTTCCATTTGACCATGATAGACCATAAGTTAAAACAATTCATTTAAACTAATGTTGTTTCTCGTTGAAAATAATTGACTACAAATTATAATAATTCAACTAAATTAATGTTGTTTCCCTTTGATAATAATTGACTATAAGTCAAAATAATTAAACTGAACTAGAGTGGTTTCCCTTTGAACATTATAGATTATAAGTCATAATAATTCATCTGAACTAGAGTTGTTTCCCTTGGACTATTATTGAATATAGTAACACTATTTCCATTGAACTGAAGTTGTTTCCCTTTAACCATAAATGAATATAGGTTATAATAATTCAACTAAACTAATGTTGTTTCCCTTGGACAATAATTGACTATAAGTCATAATAATTCAACTGAATTAGAGTAGTTTCCTTTTTACTATTATTGAAAATAGTTACACTATTTCAACTGAACTAGAGATGTTTCCCTTTAATCATTATTAATATAAGTTATAATAATTCAACTAAACTAATGTTGTTTCCCTTTGACAATAATTGACTATAAGTCATACTAATTTAACTGAACTAGAGTGGTTTCCCTTTGACCATTATTGAGTATAAGTCATTATAATTCAACTGAACTAAAGTTGTTTCAATTTTACCATTATAGACTATAAGTCATAATAATTCATTTGAACAAAAGTTGTTTCCCTTAGACTATTTTTGAAAACAGTTACATTATTTCAACTGAACGAGAGTTGTTTCCATTTGACCATGATATACTATAAATTATAACAATTCAACTTAACAAATGTTGTTTCTCTTGATAATAATTGACTATAAGTCATAATAATTCATCTGAACTAGAGTCGTTTCCCTTTGACCATTATAGACTATAAGTCATAATAATTCATCTGAACTAGAGTTATTTCCCTTTGACTATTATTGAAAATATAGGGTTAGGGTTAGCGTAAAGAGTAAACAGTAATCAAAGTGAGCAAAGAGTAAACAATAATCAAAGTGGATAACCATGAGTAAAGAGTAAACAGTAGTCGAAGTGGGTAATCCTGAGTAAAGAGTAAACAGTAGTCAAAGTTGGCAATCTTGACTAAAGAGTTATCATTTTTGGCTACTTTCGGGAATTAGGGATGGGTCAGTGGGACCCCAATAAATGGGCTTAAACCCCATGCTTACTCACTAAACGCATTTTAGATTATTGTACATATAATTATCTACAATTAAACATTAAAAACATAAGCCCAGCTCAAAGAATGAGTCTTGGACAGCGTTTTGAAGTTGGCACAACAATCAACAAAAATCGAAAAAATGGCATAATCTGAGTTTTCCATGACCTTCAACTTAACATTGTGAACTTATTGATCAAGCTATTTTAGTGTTTTTTATGTCATTGATTAATGGAATCAATTGTCGAAACAACCATGTAAAAAACAATTTCGTATTTCTTCTGGTTAAGCCGTAGTGACCGTCCCGCAAAGCACATTAGATTCCTATTTTGACCGTTTTAGCCCGTTTTTTAGGTGACCTCCAACCACTGAAATGAGGGCCTCAGGATGGACCCATTCTATTGATATCTACATGAGTGTTTAAAAAATGTAATGCTCTATAGGACCATTACAAAGCCAAAAGCCTCAACCTTTAGCCGAACTCGAACCACACGTACCGCAGAGACATAAGTTGAAAAAAATGAGGAAAGAAAAGAAGAAAAAAATGAAAATAACAAAAAAAGTTTGTAATTTTTATAAACGGTAAGAAGAAACTGGCTTTATTTTGATGAGATATAAACAATAAAAACAGATTTAGGAGGTTCGCTTCATTTTTTATTTATTTTTATTTTTACTTCAAAAACGCGACATCAGTGTTTCCAGTATGTCCAGACCAAACTTAAACAAAACAAAGTGGCCTCTGTGCACGGGTTCAAATCTTGATATCTCGGTAGGGTATTGTATGGGATTTTTTCTGACCTAACGGTTAACGCTAGCCGAAGAGTTTCTATAAAAAGTTGCTCAGTAGTGCTTGCTCTACAACATGTTAGAAGATGAACTCAGTGCACGTGCTTTCCAGAATCGTGCAAGTGCCACAATGACCACATAAACTTTACTAACCCTAATGACATTTTTAACGAGTAAATTCCGGCCTGTACTGTATGGCTACTTTTAGATCTATTCAATACCTACCGAACGACACCAAGATCAACAAAATCGGAATGAAATGGCCTCTCGTCAGAGTGCCGAACATGACACCCCATAAATGTGTACATTCCCTAATATGTCGCTGTTTGCACGGAATTTTTTTTCTGATTAAACGGAAAGATCGCTAATGTATTTGAGAACAAAATTTGTTTAAAAACAATTGATCTACAACATATTTTTTGTATGTATATATCATGCGCGTGCGGCACGGATCGATTCCGCAATGATAAAACATACTTTTGGTCTACTTATTGTTAACATTGAATAGATCTAAACAATGGTGCAAAAATACAGAATAATATTAACATATAATTGTTGACAATTGTTTAATATAATATTTTAAAATTATTTATAATTATTTCATAAACATGTATCATTTTACATGACTTACATTTTAAATTTAAATGATTTCCTACAAATATCCTTCCATCATATAAACAAATAACATAAATGGTAGTGCAGAGTAAAGATTGTTACTTAAAATATCGATCAATCATTAAAGATCACATGACAATTTCAGCGAATCAACGGACAAGAGGTGCAATTCAAAGGTGCAAATTCGTCAAACACTCCTACCCTAAACCTAAACCTAACCCTAACCCTAACCCTAACGTGATTAAAGCTGTAAGGACTTGTATCACAGTCGATGTAAAATATATTCGTTTAAAACAATAACAGACTGAGTGACAGATGACGTCACATTACAGTATGAGGAAGTGGGCGGAGAATGCTCGTCAGAAAATGCTCATGTTTTGTATATAGCGCTAATCCTATGCAGCCGTGATGTAGGTAATGGTGGATAATGGTGTTGGAGTTAAGGTAGAGGGTTGGGTTAAGCTTGGTAATGGTAGTGTAGTAGGTAATGGTGGGTAAACATAGAAGGCTACGGTAGGTAAACGTGTAGTAGGTAAAGATGGGTTAAGGTGTTCGGGGTGAAGGTAAGTAAAGGGTTATAGTGGGTGAACGATTCAATGTTATGGTAGTGTATCGCATCTGATCCAGTGCTAGAGCATCGGACCAAGGATCGGCGGACCTTGTGATCGTTCCCCCGGCTACGGTCAGTAGTCAGTACACATACCTACCTACCCATGTATCATATGGGTATATATCAGGGTGATAGGGGCTCGGAATTGGTATTAAACATGAACATAAAGGTCAAAATTATGATATTTCTAAGTACGAAACCTGCTTGGTCATCTTTCATTGGCCAACCCTGACCTCTTAGGCCAATCCAGGCTCTCGACCATGGTCTCCAATTGTAGTCAATACCCATACCTAATTACCCATATATCATATGTGTATATATCAGGGTTATAAGGGCTCGAATTTGGTGTAAAACCTATTCAAAAAGGTAAAAATAATGATATTTCAATGTTCGAACAATGCTTTGTCATCTTCTTTGGCACACCCTTACCTCTTAGGCCAACCAAGGCTTTAAACCATACTCTCAAATTGTAGTCAGTACCCATACTTACCTACCCATGTATCATATGGGTATATATCAGGGTCATAGGTGCTCGGAATTGGTATTAAACATAATCATAAAGGTCAAAATTATGATATTTCTAAGTTCGAAACCTGCTTGTCATCTTTTATTGGCCCACCCTGACCCCTTAGGCCAATCCAGGCTCTCGACTATGGTCTGCAATTGTAGTCAGTACCCTTACCTAATTACCCATATATCATATGTGTATATATCAGGGTCATAAGGGCTCGAATTTGGTGTAAAACCTATTCAAAAAGGTAAAAATAATGATATTTCTATGTTCGAACAATGCTTTGTCATCTTCTTTGGCACACCCTTACCTCTTAGGCCAACCCAGGCTCTAAACCATACTCTCAAATTGTAGTCAGTACCAATACCTACCTACCCATGTATCATATGGGTATATATCAGGGTCATAGGGGCTCGAACTGAATGGAAAACCTAATCAAAATAATGATATTTCTAAGTTCGAACCCCGCTTGGTCATCTTCTATGGCACACCCTGACCTCTACGGCCAACCCAGACTCTCAACCATGCTCTCAAATTGTAGTCAGTACCCATACCTACCTACCCATGTATCATATGTGTATATATCAGGGTAATAGGGGCTCAAACTTAATGGAAAACCTAATCAAAATAATGATATTTCTAAGTTCAAAGCCTGCTTGGTCACCTTCTATGGCTCACCCTGACCCCTAAGACCACCCATGCTCTCAGCCATGCTCTCAAATTATAGTCAGTACCCATATATGCCTACCCATATATCATATGGGTATGTGTAGGTCATAGGGGCTCGAACTAGGTATTAAACCTATTCATAAAGGTAAAAAGATGATATTTTACCATACCGGACCTACATCTTTCTGGTCCTGTGACCTTAATAGGAGCCCTAGAGGCCTGGTTATGGTCTTATTTTGTAGCTGTATAATTAATCTACTCAATTTAGAAGAAAAATCAATATATCTTGAAGACTGAGCTTATTAGAATGGCCTATCACCTATTTAAATGTCAAATTTGGTAAACATATAGGATTTGGCTTAGGTTTTTTTTCATACTAAAAATTTCAAGGTTAGCATATTTTATTTTTACATTCTAAAGTACTAAAATACATCTAATAGATACAAAGGTTTGATAAAAAATAACTGAAAGAATAAGTTGGGGGAAAAATTCTGAACATAGGGTAAATTTTGATCAAAATACGAATTTATGATGTTTTCCAAAGGGAGAGTACTCAAAAGATACTCCGATCCTAAGTTATTCCCCTGGATACGATGTAATGGTGACATTGATTTACAACATGTGTTAATAAGACGATCAGTTGACCTAACCACCGTTTCCTGGGATTAACCAGTACTCGAGCACACCCCATCTCCGCAAGTAACTGATAACTTTCCCACTTGAATCAGCGGTGAGAGACGAGTGATAATGAGACATAATGTCGTATATCAATCATCACGGAGACTATTGCCGGACGGGGATTCGAACTCACGACCCCAGGATTGATAGTCAGGCGCGTAACCGACTGTGGGGTGAGGTTTTGATATGTTATAAAACATCTTTTTTTTCAGAAAACAAAACAAAAACTATTTTCTTTCTAACCCTAATATCACAAACCTTGAGATCCAACCCTAATGACACTAAAAAAGAATGAAAAAAGGTGAAAAAAAAGTAAAAGAAAAATGTGAAGAAAATTAAATTAACCCCACAATGCCATTTGCACGGGTATTCGCACTTGTGAGGTGAACATTTCACCCCACAAGTACCAAAAAACCCCACAAGTCCATTCTGTACTGGCAAATCAACCCACAAGTGCTGCTACACACGGACGGACGGATGGACGGACGGACGGACACAGACACACTCACACACACACACACACACACACACACACACACACATACAGACACACACACTCGCACGCGCCCTTGAAAAGACGCACACACACATACGTGATTTAAGCTGTAAGGACTTGTATCACAGTCGATGTTAAATATATTCGTTTCAAACAGTAACATATTGAGTGACAGATGACGTCAAATTATAGTATGAGGAAGTGGGCGGAGAATGCTTGTCAGAAAATGCTCATGTTTCGTATATAACTCTAACCCTAACCCTAACCAAGTCATAACATTGATGTATGTGTTTGCTCACACAAAGAATATTTGAGTATCTGCCTGTGTAACGTTTTTGTAATAAACGTTACGTCATACTGAAGGGAAGCGTTATTGTAATCAAAGTAACGTCGTACTGAAGTGCAACGTTATGGAAATCAGAGTAACGTCGGACTGGAGTACAGCGTTATTGTTATCAAAGTTACGTCAGACTGAAGTGCAGTGTATTGTAATTAAAGTTACATCGGACTGAAAAGCAGCGTTATTGTAGACAAAGGTACGTCAGACTGAAGTGCAACGTTATTGTAATCAATGTTATGTCATACTGAATTGTAGCGTTATTAAAAACAAAGTAACGTCAGACTGAAGTGCATCGTTATTGTTATCGAAGAAACGTCAGACTGGAGTGCAGCATTATTGTAATCAAAGTAATGTCAGAATGAAGTGCATCGTTATTGTAATGAAAGTAACGTCAGACTGGAGTGCAGCGTTATTGTAATCTAAGTAACGTCAGACTGGAGTGCAGCGTTATTGTACTCAAAGTAACGTCAGACTGAAATGCAGCGTTATTGTAATCAAAGTAACGTCAGGCTGAAGTGCAGCGTTATTGTAATAAAAGTAATGTCAGAATGAAATGCAGTGTAATTGTAATCATAGTAACGTCAGACTGAAGTGCAGTGTAATAGTAATCAAAGTTACGTCAGACTGAAGTGCAGCATTATTGTAATCAAAGTATTATCACAAAGAAGTTAATCGTTATTGTTATCACAGTAATGTCAGACTGAAGTGCAGCGTTATTGTTATCGAACATACGTCAGACTGAAGTGCAATGTTATTGTAATCAAAGCTACGTCAAATTGAAGTGCAGCGTTATTATAATCAAAGTAACGTCAGACTGAAGTGCAGCGTTATTATAATCAAATATACGTCAGACTAAAGTGCAGCGTTATTGTAATAAAAGTTAAGACAGACTGAAGTGCAGAGTTATTGTAACCAACGTTACATCATAATGTAGTGCAGCGTAATTGTAATCAAGTTACGTCACAATGAAGTGCAGCGTTATTGTAATCAAAGTTATGTCAGACTGAAGTGCAGCGTTATTGTAATCAAAGTAATGTCACACTGAAGTGCAGCGTCATTGTAATGAAAGTTAAGTCAGACTGAAGTGCAGTGTATTAGTAATCAACGTAACGTCACACTGAAGTGCGACGTTATTGTAATAAAAGTAACGTCAGACTGAAGTGCAGCGTTATTGTAAAAAAAGTTTAGTCAGGCTGAAGTGCAGTGTAATTGTAATATACGTAACGTCACACTGAAGTGCGACGTTATTGTAATAAAAGTAACGTCAGACTGAAGTGCAGCGTTATTGTAATAAAAGTTAAGTCAGACTGAAGTGCAGTGTAATTGTAATCAACGTAACGTCACACTGAAGTGCGGCGTTATTGTAATAAAAGTAACGTCAGACTGAAGTGCAGCGTTATTGTAATCAAAGTTACCTCACAATGAAGTGTAGCGTAATTGTAATCAAAGTTACATCACAATGAAGTGCAGCGTTATTGTAATTAATGTTATGTTAGACTGAAGTGCAGCGTAATTGTACTCAAAGTTACGTCACACGAAGTGCATCGTAATTGTTATTAAAGTAACGTCACAATGAAGTGCAGCGTTATTGTAATAAAAATTACGTCAGACTAAACTACAGCGTTATTGTACTCAAAGTAATGTCAAACTGAAGTGCAGCGTAATTGTAATCAAAGTTACGTCAGACTGAATTTCAGCGTTATTGTAATAAAAGTTACGTCAGACTGAAGTGCAGCGTTATTGTAATCAAAGTTATGTCAGGCTGAAGTACAGTGTTATTGTAATCAAAGTAACGTCACACTGAAGTGCAGCGTAATTGTAATCAAAGTTACATCAGACTGATGTGCAGTGTAATTTTAATCAAAGTAACGTCTGACTGAAGTGCAGTGTAATTGTAGTTAAAGTAACATCACACTGAAGTGCAGCGTTATTGTAATCAAAGTAACGTCATACAGAAGTGAATCGTTATTGTTATCAAACATACGTCAGACTGAAGTGCATCGTTATTGTAATCAAAGTAACGTCAGACTGAAGTGCAGTGTAAGTGTAATTAAAGTAACGTCACAATGAAGTGCATCGTTATTGTTATCAAAGTAACGTCAGACTGAAGTGCAGCGTTATTGTTATCAAACATACGTCAGACTGAAGTGCATCGTTATTGTTATCAAACATACGTCAGACTGAAGTGCACTATTATTGTAAACAAAGTAACGTCATACAGAAGTGCAACGTTATTGTACCAAAGTTCTGTCACACGAAGTGCAGCGTAATTGTTATCAAAGTAACGTCACAATGAAGTGCAGCGTTATTGTAATGAAAATTACGTCAGACTAAACTACAGCGTTATTGTACTCAAAGTAATGTCAAACTGAAGTGCAGCGTAATTGTAATCAAAGTTACATCAGACTGATGTGCAGTGTAATTCTAATCAAAGTAACGTCTAACTGAAGTGCAGTGTAATTGTAATTAAAGTAACATCACACTGAAATGCAGCGTTATTGTAATCAAAGTAACGTCATATAGAAGTGAATCGTTATTGTAATCAAAGTAACGTCAGACTGAAGTGCATCGTTATTGTAATCAAAGTAACGTCAGACTGAAGTGCAGTGTAATTGTAAATAAAGTAACGTCACAATGAAGTGCATCGTTATTGTAATCAAAGTAACGTCAGACTGAAGCGCAGCGTTATTGTTATCAAACATACGTGAGACTGAAGTGCATCGTTATTTTTATCAAACATACGTCAGACTGAAGTGCACTGTTATTGTAAACAAAGTAACGTCATACAGAAGTGCATCGTTATTGTAATCAAAGTAACGTTAGACTGAAGTGCACTGTTATTGTAAACAAAGTAACGTCATACAGAAGAGCATCGTTATTGTAATCAAAGTAACGTCAGACTGAAGTGCACTGTTATTGTAACCAAGGTAACGTCATACAGAAGTGCATTGTTATTGTAATCATAGTAACGTCAGACTGAAGTAGAGCGTTATTGTTATCAAAGTAACGTCAGACTGATCTTTTTTATTTAAATTGGTATACACGTATTATGCTAACACACAGTTTATGCCAGTTTTTAAATCAAGCACTCGTTTTTACCACATCATTCACCACCTGATGTGTTTAACTCGGTGTAACTATATCTGATATTTATTTAAGTTGTATAAAGGAAAGTATAGTGACCCATCCATTATATCATATAAGTGACATTTATGCATACATTTATTTATTGCAAAAGGGGGACTTGACGTATAACTTGAATTACACAATATCGTACAGTTAAATCTAGTGTGAGAATTTGTCTATCGGTAAGGGACACAACTCCTAAGGTACAATATGGTATATGACCTGTTCTGGTGCCACGGATATTCATACAATGGTCTATATATATAGGTGTTAATAGATTTTCACACAATAATTATTATCGTATTCTAGCTTTAATGATTATCTTATAACAATAGTATATAGTTTTCAACAAAAATAAAGACATACATATATGGAGTGTATTTTTCAGTAATACAGAATATAGTAGAGACTCTAGCATAAACATAAAACTGATGTACCTGCAAATTTGTAAGGAGAGAGATACGAATTTTACATCTTCAATCCTAGATACACGGAAACAATATACTAAATAATGCAATATATTTATATAAAGCACGAACGGTTCACCCTGACGGAAAGTTTTGGAATGGGGTTTAACTTTTTTTCGACACATTACAGTTATATTTGGTATTTCCAGTTTTATGTAGTTTTACTGGCGGAGAAAGTCTGAGTAGAACCACCGCCCTTCCACAAGTTACTGGCAAACTTTCTCACATAAAGACTTAGGAGCGAACGGAACTTGAACATATTACCTTAGCGGTGAGAGATAAGTGACCTCGAGTCGGAGCCTTAGGTCACTCAGCCGCGGAGAACACTAAATGGTGATTAATCCATACCTTATTTATTTCACTTCGATTATGAAAGTTCTTACAATTTAGACAAATCATACTCGAAGTTTTTCTTGGTAGAACCAGTACTAAGCATTTGGGAAAAAAAGTGTCTTTCTTAAGAACATCACACATAGCCGTGGAGGAGAAACGAACCAACTATCCTTTGATCATGAGCTCGATGCTCCATCGCTATGCCACGTGCTCAAGCTACTAATTTAGATTTCACATGACTTGTAGCATGTAATTAAAGTATACATGAAACAACCGGATACAGGAGGGAGGTAATTAATTATAAAGTAACGAGTAACAAAAACAACAAACATCTAACGTTAATACTAACACAGCGTTGGTCTAGTGGTAGAGCGTCCGCGTCGCATGCCGGGTCATATTAATGACTTGACAACTTCTTCACTTGGCGTTTAGCATTTAGAGCATATTTCTAGGTCTGATCGGCCCGGTGTCAGTAAACATCCCACACAACAATTAATTTTGTACTGTTCTATATATAGAGAAATGCACTTCTGGAACACTGGATGCATTGCCAATTGTTCTTAAAGTGCCTTGTATCCATAGATAATCCTCTGTTGGTCCAATTATGAAGAAAAAAAACATGAAGTTGACCAGGGTTTTTTTTTACAATTTCGATGGTTTGATGGCACCCTTCGTTTTTGACAATTCAGCCCATCTGTTGCAGTGTGTCACTACGCATCTTTAAACTGGTATAGCTTTATCAAACAATTTCCAATGTCATCCAAATTTTATAGAAATCATGAAAAGTTCCAATGTTCCCATATGCACAATAATGTGACATTTTAAGCATTTTTAAACAAAACAATTGTCCAACTGCTTTACACAGCTTTAATTTCTTGGGCGTTAGAATCTTGCTACCGTCATGTCAGGGAGGTAATTCTTAAGTGAGACCTAAAATATGACCTGGTGGGGTAACATACCACGTGTCTGCGATATGATACGCCAGTGCGGCAGCGCTTAGACTATTGTCTCAAGTAGAACATGTCGCCATATGACAGAGACAGACTTGAAATAGACGCCAAACACTATACAACAACAGCAACAAACACCTAACTGTAAACGACAGTTAATCTTTCCAAAAGCATGGTTACAAATTTAAAACAATAAAAATAATAATAAATATTTGATTTAGATAGGAAACATCTTACACGCTTATTCCGTTTAAGAAATGAATTTCATTTGTTCAACGTGGATGAACTTGAAAATATTCTACGTGTACTTTAACAATATCTCGTTGGGATTCTGCGGTAGGGTATCAGACCCGTGATCGGAGGGTCGTGGTTTCGATATGATAATAACAATATAACATGTCATAACTTATTTCACAATCGATGTAAAATTAATTAAATTTAAGCTAAATTAACTTAATAATGAAATGTTATTGTCATTGTCATTGTCATTGTCATTGTCATTGTTATTGTCATTTTAACCAACCACAGTGTAACTGTGTATATAATAAGTATACATGTACATTGTACGAGGCTCAGACTCAGGTACCGGCGTTAATATACAAAACCTTCTAACAGCGTTCCATACAATGACATGAAAATTATTCGTTCATCGTTTATACGTATATTTAAGACATAACTACTTATCAGAATGACACATGCATGTAGAAAATGAACAAACATTCAACATGTGTTAAATTAAAATAATGTTTTGAAAACAAAAGCAGGCTGGTTACATTACAAATCTAGCTGAACGCTCAAGTGAGTTAAAAAAATACAAAAATGTAGCATAAACCTGTTGTGAGTAATCAAAAAATTAGTCTATCCAAATAAAGCTATGTTAGACGATAAAAATGATTGCTTGTTTCATGTTATATAAATCAAAAAATAAAAATAATTTAAAACAGTTTAAACAACTAAGACTAGTTGCTGTTTTTTAAACAGTATCATACTGCCATGTGGTTCAGATAACCAAGTATTATAAGCATCCTTATATCGTGATGTATATTTAAGCAATATTTAAAGCAAGCTTCTAAGGCAACACAGCTTTACTCAAAACATGTAATATATTAAACATAACCATTCATTCTTAAAGAGATGAATTAATGAATAAATGAATGAATAATGGGGTTTAACGGAGTACCACACATTATAGGTTATTCGACGCCAACAGGAAGGATAATTCCAGGTTCACTCTACATGTACAAAAACAACAAATTAACATACAGATTAAAAAATATACATCAACAAATGAATATGCAGAATGAACCTAGAACCTTGATACCTGCAGAACTGCAGAGTTTCAGCAAATTATATCGTATCGTTCTAAAAGAGATACACAGAAAATTTGATATGATTTGTCACACAACACTGCATTTGAAAACTATACATCTACATGAAGCAATGTCACACTTATGTTCACAGAATATTAAACCCGTTTCTAATTCATAAAGGCGTATAACTCTGGTAAATGGTTACACCAATCGGAACATCGCTCGGCCATGGTTACACGGCAGCTTTATTCGCATAGTCGGGGTCATATTAGACAACAGGTATAACACATGTATTTCAATCAGTTGTTATTAGCATGATAGAATATACTTATCTAAAGAAATATTCATTTGCATTGAAAAAAAACACATTTTTATTCATATTTTAAAACAAACGTTATATAACTTGATTAGTTCTATAAACTATGTTAATATTATATTATCTATGAATCGTCGTCAGATAGTAATACATGTATACTATTTTTATATGGTTATATGTCCATTAGGATAGCATTGCTGCGTAAACGTTAGTAAAACTTCAAAAAGCGATTTGATCATTGCCATTTCATGGTCAATCTAGCAGAACCTATTTTAACAACATACTAATTGCATTTCCTAAAACACAGATATATACAAACATAATCATTATATATTATATATATTATATAACTTGATATAACAAAGAAGCTAAACGTTGCTTTACCTGTATCGAGTGTCACTAACATTAACTTAGCTAAATAAAATACCTAAAAACTTAAAACATGCAGATACATATCCGGATTAAAATTAAACAAAAATACATGAGATTGCTTGTTCGATCCCCAGCTCGATCCGATGCTTCTAAAAACACTCACTGCTAGTTCTTACCAAAACGCGGACTCAAAGGCGGTTCAAATAAACTCTGGGACTTCTCCATACTCCATACTCCAGTATGTGTGCAGACCTAAATTTCGTTTTCAATTATGAAAAAGGCCACCATCCATTGTTTATAGTTGAAAGGTATCTCATTTCACAAATTAGTGGTCACATGACAATTTGTGACGCATATTTATATTTATAAGTTTTTAACGGTAAACAAATAGCATATATGATCTTTTCAATTAATCTTTTATTAAGTATTTTTTTATAAAAAGAGATAATATATCAACTATAAATTTCATATAAATACACAGACAGAGTAATGTCTTCACATGGTCACACGTATGTGTAAAGTGTAGAGATCTATTACTTGCGTTAACATGATTAAAATGCGATTTGAACATTTACATAGCACTCGCAATTTTGATAAAAATATCACAACCATTATATATTATCAATACGGTATATACATGTACATGTATATCACAACCATTATATATTATACATTACGGTATATACATGTATATCGAAAGATGCGAATAACTTTCTATGTCAAGTTTATATAATGTTCTGTAATGTGTAAAGTGAAAGTTTTACTGTTCAACGACTGAATGTCATTGATTACAAAAGGGTCATCAATGACATCGAAATTGACAGATTTTGAAATAGTGTTACATCATTTGAAAAGCTACATGATAACAAAATGTGTCCAGCCAAGCATTCATAAACCCAATCATACAGAAACTTACAGTTCAAATTCCATTTCCAAACACTTGTCCATGCAACAATTTATTTCAGTCAAACTATTCTAGTTGTCTTAGTGTAAGTGGAAATAGAACCAAATACATGATTTGAGCAACTTAAACTTAATTTTAAAGGAAGTGTATCAGGATTTTTCTTCTTTTTTTTTAATTTGCCAAAAAAAATAAATATCATGTCCATACATGCTCAACAAAACCGTATTCCCATGATGATATCTCTTTAAACATGATAAATGGTACAAATAAAGGGATTTCCTAACTTGGCTCACGCACCCGGGTTCGACTAAAATAGTTTTGAAGCTTTAGATTGTAACGTATTTTGTGAAGTATAGGATATAAGTCAAGTGATTTATTTTTATTTTAGTTAGATTTGCAATATTGGTGACTTATTGCAGAATGTGTTATACCTAAGTCCGATTGACGTAGTGAAGGTCGTCAAAAAACATGTGCTTGTGATCTATTTTAGAATGGAGATTTCGTTTAAATTTCACCACTCTAATTCGTCGATTTTTGGTTGATTTTAATTTCCGGATCATTCCTATTTTGTTTATTAATGATAATAAAATACTTTGTATCCATTTGCACATATATATATTTTGTTACATTTATGGCGTTTTTTCTTGATTCACTCACTTTAATGTTTCTCGAATGACGAATCGTCACTAACATTCTATTCGGTTATAAAAATATAAAATCGCAGACTCTACTTGATTTTGGTAAGCGGACTGGTTAATGAGAAAGATAAACTGGTAGCTATGGTTACACAAACACACGATACTGCTAGCACTACGCCTTTATCTGTTCATAAGTATGTTGGTCCTCTCGTTCTGTGGTTAACTCTCCGTATGAAGGCGGCAGAGCTGATGGAATTGGTGCTGTAGGTTGCGCCGCTGGATATTGTATCTGTCCGCCAGGCGCTTGCATATTTTGTGTCTGCTGTGGGTTTGGAAATCCTGACGGTGGATGGACCATGTATGCAGGTCCTTGTTGTGCCATGTAGCCTGGGTTCGATACGTTGCCAGGATATGCAGGTTGCTGTCCAGCAACGTATTGCTGCGGTCCAGCAACGTACGGCTGGTTCGGAGCTCCATAATTAACATATGGTTGTTGACCAGGGACATTGGCAGCGTAGGTCACAGGTTGTGCATATGGATTCTGTGGAATAGAATGTAACATTAACATACATTATCACTACAGGTGGCATAGTCAAAGTAGTTTTATATAGATCATTATTGTTCATTTCGGTGAAATGCCATTTTTGTAATTGTGTGAACCCTTAAGTGGAGGAAATTACGAATGTTACATATGCTATGTTCAGTTTTTAAGAATGAAATTTGATTGATAGCTCACTGAAAACAATAAAGTTTATTTTTATTTTATTATAAAAATTAATCAGATAACAATCTATAATTCAACAATTTTAACTCAATGATAAATATTTATAATTCATAAAAAAATTAAAATAAAGTGTAGCATTTAAATTACTATATCAATAATATTTGAAAAAGAATGTTGAAATTGTCTGACTGAAAGAAAATAATATACTATACCCCAGTGTTTCTTCTCCGTTGACTACGCTTGCAGCAAATCACCAGGACGATTACGGTCACCAACGCACAGATACCGGCCAGGCAACCAACAATGATACCGGCAATAGCACCCGGCTCCAAATCAGTCCGACACCCGGAATCGTCACCACACGAGTTGTAACCCTCGCATCTTATATCGTCGTCAATACAGCGTCCATTGTCACATTTGAAATGGTACGATTTGCAACCTCCTGTAGAAGAAACAACATATTTACTAAGGTTGTTGTCACAATTTGTATTATTCATCACTAATTGATTATAATTGACTTTAAAGTCTCTTGTAACCAATGAGTGTTGAACTTAATTTTCCAGCCAATCAGATTGTCGCGATTTCCACATTTTCTTTAGTGTCTAATTTCTATCAATAAAACATTGATTATTTTGTTATATAGAAACGCTGAATATGAGCTATTCGTGACACAACATACATCACGTGCAAAAACAACAATTTTATTATTTCGTGAGTTCGAAGTCTTCATTTACATAATAATGCTCAGAAATATGTAATTGCCAGTAGTTGGTCGACATACCTCTTCGCTTGGTAAAAATTAACTAGTCACTGTTACTTAGTGACCTCAAAGTCATATATAACATTACAGGGCATCGCTTTACAAGTTATATTCATTATTTACCGGTATGGTAATGGTAATGACGTTGATGATGGCATACAAAAACAATGGTTATTTAACCAAATATACTGAGTGACAATTGTTTTATATATTGTGATCTGATTAAATTTATCTTCCACTCTCAATATTGTTTAACTTATCTTTAAACAGTAAACAATACCCCTCGTCATGGAAACAAGCAACTGTACTTCCAAATTTTTAAAACAAGTGATAAAAATGTACAGACCTTTGTTTTAGGTTTATACTTGATAATTCACTATTTTATTGAATTCTAATGTGGACAGTAATTAAAAACAGGGAAAGTCTACCAACTCATTTATGAGTGCATTTGAAGAGCCATTGTATTGTCTTCTGTGATATTTCAAAGGCATTTAACAGAGTATGGCAAAAGGAACTTTTTCATTAGAGATATAAGAGGAAAGCTGCACTCGTGGATAATTAAGTGTATAACATTTCGAAAACAAAGAATTTTGGTAAATGGTGAAACATTATATCTTGGTATATATCTGCTGGGGTGCCCCAGGGTTTTGTGCTTGGTCCACTTTTATTTCTTGTTTATATAAATGATATAGTAGATAATTTAACAGTATGTCACTTTTTTGGTAGACGGTACTTCCTTCTATTTTGATTCTATATACGTAAATGAAACACATATACTTTCTGATTTAAACAAGTTGAATACCTGGTTCAAAGATTTATTAACAACATTTAACCATAATAAAACGGAAGTATTTTTTTTCTTAATTACTGTCAGAAATTCAGAGTTGGCAACATTGTTTGAAAATACACTATTGGAATTCAATTCATAACGACATCTGGAAGTATATTTGACAATGATGGTAACTGGTTTACACATTTTATTTCAATATCTACAGCTTGTATGAAAGTAATTTCTGTCCTTCGTAAATTCTGATACGTAGATCTACTAAATAAACGTGTAACGCAATGATTTATCGGTAGGACAACGAACCAAGACTCGGTTGGTCGTTCTTTTGCTACCCCACCAGAATCATATATTGCGTCCTTGAAATAGATACTTTATCAGCATATGTTGCTTATATACAAGAAAACATTCGTAGTAATTTATGTAATCGTTGTAAAATTTTACGTAAAATTGAAATGGTTTATTTTTTAGAATTTTTTTTTACATACCATCACTGAAGGACGTGAATATTATTGAAGCGGCTTCAGAATGGTAAGCGTTGTTAAGTCGAGTATATCTCACTTTCAAATCCCTTTCCTCCGTCGTGAAAACCTTCGTCGGCATTGTCCCGCATATACGGCCTTCAAGTCCTGAAGCAAATAATGATACGGACAAATGTTACAGATATGTAATCCGATCACCTAGGGTTATGTAAGATAAAGTTTTTATAACAGCACATCCCAACATGATCAAAAATCTCTGTTCGACAGGCGAGAATATAAAACTGTGACTTATAACGGGTTTGAGGTTTTCAGGGTCCTATAGTTTCCGTCCAGAGGGATTGTTTTCGATAAAATATTAAAACAAAATCGTATCCGGTATCACACCTAGGAATGTCGGTGACACGAAGATTTGTGCCGATCTACGGTAACGCAATTGTGAACAAAGTGATAACGATTTCAGGACGAATTTCGTGTTACTTATGTATGTGAGAACTGTCCATTTCGACTAAACTCTCGCCAGTGACATTGAAAACTTTTATGACGTGAGGTGTGAAAAAATATACACATAGACTGAACAAATATGTTTACCAGAGTATGTATTTGTATATTTCAAATGTTTAATTAGAATATATTAAGTTATTGAATATAATGCATATTGTAATGACACATCATCATCTTTTATTATTCTGAAATTAACGCAAAAATTACCGATTTATAGTGATAAGCAATTTTCAAACGAATACAGAATGTCCAATTTGCACATGTCCATTTTTTTAAATTAAGTGTCGAAATCATTAAATTGATTGACTCCAATCAACATGTTTATCACATGATACTGTTGTTGGTACAGGCCAAAAATAGAATAGGGTACCGTGAATCAACAGGAAGTGCGGTGTGATATTAAGTGTACTGTTGGACATGATCAATATTTTTTTAACAAACGTTCGTTACATTAAACACTACCAATTCCGAATCATTGTTAATATCTCGTTAAAGAAGCTTTGAATTCACTCTGCCCTATTTATAGTAAACCAATACCTAAATGTATCGCCTTCTCGCAAATATCAATTCAATTCAATTCTATTTTATTGGCAAACTATCAGCAAAAATATGCCTTTGGCCATTTACAATATTTTTAATTCATATGGCAAAGACATAACAATTACATATTACAATCAATACATTTTGAATTGTTTAAGTATCATAGTATATATAACATAGATGAGAAACAGTAAAAAACTGTAACACACAAAAATGCACACTGCCGCGCGAGCATGTACTCACTTTTTTCTACGTTTTTAAGCAAAACAACGAAATATGAAAAATAGGTATAAATCAGATGGTTACGAACCTTAAATGCTTCATATATAAATTTGGAAATATTAACAAGTAGTTTTCGTCCTTTCGTGGATAATAAATTTACAAATTTATTAGACGTAGGCCATGAGTTCCGTGGAATATATTTGGAATTTTCATGGGAACTACGATATATGGTACCGGGACGTTGTTTCAAAAACTGGTCAAAAGTTGTTTTTTCGTGACAATATTTGGTATATTTGTAGATTTTACAGTTTCCACCGTCCGAATGGGTATTAAAGAAACAGATTTCTCTGATAAACAACTCAGTGCGACCACAAAATTCCAGATCACCTCAAAACAGTTGAGCGTCATGTCCGGTAACGTTTACATTTTAGAATGAAGCGCAACTGTTTCGAGGTAATTGTGTACATTGCACTGATCAATATATCGGTGAAATACTCAGATGGCCGGTGGGAGCTATGAAATATGCATATGTACAATAAATCGAAACAAAAATCACTTAACCAACTTTTGAAACAACGTTCCGGTACCATATCTAGCGGTGCAGGTGACGTAGGTTTACCCCTTCGATACATAGTGGAGCAATAACAGTTTACCTACAAAACAAATAATCAATATTCACCTTTTATTTTATCATCTTCACCGTTGTAGGAATCTTCTGAGTCGAAGAATTCCAAATACCCGTCTGAACAAGGCAGGTCGAGATTTTCGAAATAAAACATGAGTTTATCTAGAGTATACCAGGTTTCTATTGTTGCTGTGCACTGGCTTGTCGACATTGGTGTACTGATGGACAGTTTACCTTGGTATATAGATTTCCAGATCATGCTGATTTCGTTACCGCAATATTCGTCCATGTCATCTTTAAGTAGCAAATAAATAAAACAGATAAAGATAAAATGCTTACTTATTTAGACATGCAAAATTTATCTCATTGAAGCCATGATAAATGCTAATACTGAACAAACTGAGCTACAAAATACCATGGAAGTACCAGAATGCATATACCATAACATGTATCTCCAGTTATTTATCTTACGTTTAAATTCGTCCATTTAGAATATCTCGCTGATTTCTATTTGGACAAGAATATCAGGAAGAAGGTAAAACATATTCAAGTTCTCTCAGAAGACATTCAATCAGCCATCAATAATCGGATCCAACTTTTCTACCATGGTTATGTTTCACATTAGTCTTATAATACGTATATTTACACAGGTACACACACGTCCCCGCCAAACGATCGGTCCCCTCTCTTATTCAACGTTATAAAGCAAGCTGATACAAACTACAACAATTATAACTTCTTCTACTTCTTGTACAATTACTACTGCCACTACTACTACAAATACTACTACTACTACTACTACTGCTACGACTACTACTATTACTACTACTACTACTACTACTATTGCCACTACTAATACTACAACTACTACTAAAAGTACAACTAGTACTGATACTATAACAACTACTACTACTATTATTACTACTACTACTACAACTATTACTACTACTACTACTACTACAACAGTTACTACTACTACTTCTACTACTACTTCTACTACTACTACTACTACTACTACTACTACTACTACTACTACTACTACTACTACTACTACTACTACTACTACTACTACTACTATTGATACTACAACAACTACTACTAATACTACAACAACTACTACTAGTACTACATCTACTACTAATACTACAACTACTACTACTACTACTACTACTACTACTACTACTACTACTAATAATAATAATAATAATAATAATAATACAACTACTGTTGTTACTACAACAACTACTACTGCAACTCCTAATATCACTAATGCCACTACTATTACTACTACTACTACTACATGTAGTACAACTTTTACTATTACTACTACTACTACTGCTGCTGCTGCTGCTGCTGCTGCTACTACTAAAACTGCTACTACTACTGTTACTACTACTACTACTACTACTACTACTACTACTACTTCTACTACTATTGCTGCTGCTGCTACTACTCCTAGTACAACTGCTACTGCTACTACTACAAACACTACTACTACTACTACTATTACAACTAATACTACAACTACTACATATACTACAACTACTACTGATACTACAACTACTACTACAACTATTACTACTACTACTATTACTACTAATAATAATATTTACAACTACTACTAATACTACAACTAATACTAATACAACAACTACTACTTATACTACTACTAGTATTAATAATAATAATACTTATACTACAACAACTACTACTACTACTACTACTACTACTACTACTACTACTACTACTACTACTACTTCTATTTTTACTGACACTACAACAACTACTTCTAATACTACAACAACTACTACTAATACTACAACTACTACTAACAATATTACTACTGCTACTACTACTACTTATAATAATAATACAACTATTACTAATACTACAACTACTTCTAATACAACAACTACTACTAATACTACTACTACTTATAATAATAATAATACTTATACTACAACAACTACTACTAATACTATTACTACTTCTACTTTTACTGACACTAAAACAACTACTACTAATACTACAACTTTTACTACTACTACTACTACTACTACTACTACTACTACTACTACTATTACTATAACTACTAATACTACAACTACTGCTGATACTACAACAACTACTACTGCAACTCCTATTATCACTAATGCCACTACTAATACTACTACTAATAGTACAACTTCTACTACTACTTCTACTACTACTACTACTACTACTACTACTATTACTACTAATATTGCTGTCGATGCTACTACTACTACTACGACTACTACTACTACTGCTACTACAACTGCTACTACTTCTGTAACTATTACTACTTCTACTACTACTACTTCTACTACTACTATTACTACTACTATTACTACTACTACTACTACTACCACTGTTGCTTCCGTTACTTCTACTACTAGTACTACTACTACAACTACTACTACTACTACTACTACTACTTCTACTGTTACTTCTGTTACTACTACTACTACTATTACTACTACTATAATGTACTACTACTACTACTACTACTACTACTACTACTACTACTATTACTACTAATATTGCTGTTGATGCTACTACTACTACTACTACTACTACTACTACTACTACTACTACTGCTACTACTACTACTACAATGTACTACTACTACTTCTACTACTACTACTACTGCTACTACTACTACTACAATGTACTACTACTACTACTACTTCTACTACTTCTACCACTACTACTACTACTACTACTATTACTACTACTACTACTACTACTACTACACCATTAAAGCGCCTTTTTTCACCGATACAATGCGTCGCTGCAATTATTAGTTTTACAATAGTTGTGATGGAGGATAAAACCTACGATATGCAAGCCTGGGTTCGATGCTCTACCACTGACCAGGAGCTCCACGTATACCAACTATAATAACAAGTCCACCTGTACCTCAATGTAGCTTATATCTGGTATCATGGACGGTGGTAAATATTACATGACCCAGATCTCAAATAATAAAAACAACGTATTAAGTGAATACATATCTAGATTAAATCGTCACACTGTATCGGAAGCGTAATGTATTAAAGCTACTTCGGAATCCTTGTCATGTTTCTTATTTACTCATTACAAAATACTGTAAATATCTTGTACTGACTTTAGATTTCTTGTGCACTGAGAACGTTTAAATGCTGGCAATAACCTGTACTGAATATAGACTTCTGGTACATTAAGAATGTTTCAATACAAACTGGAAATAGCATGTACTGAATATAGACAACTTTTGCATTCAGAACGTTTCAATACTAAAAATAGCATGTACTGATTTTGAAAGTAAATACAGACTCTTTGTGAATAATTACGTTTAAAACTAAGTATGGATTTACTTATTTAATCCTCGCGGTATGACTATCATGTGATGTATTTTATGGCACTCATATTATACAGCCCACTTCAGAGCTGTCGTATACATATCCTCGTGTCTTACACTTAAGTCAACAACCATGTAAGGTAGAAATCGATTAATATGTTAGAGACGTCGATATTACGGTGTCCCGTTGGGGGCCAGCGCGGCATATTTATTATTAATAGTCGAAACAACGAATCAACGATGGTGGTGAACATTTTTGAAAGTCAAAAAATAAGCAATTAATCATTTTTGTTCACTTAATCATTTCTCCTCTACACTACAATAGTATGTGTATTTTCAGTAGTATGTATTAGAATTGCGTATCTAATACAGACAGATTACTGTTGTTTATAAATTACAGAACTACTATTTTTACCATGATACAAAGACTAGGTTTAACACTGTACATGACTAAATGTGTTAATACTGTTTTATGAAAATGACCATTTATGCAAGTTAAAGTTTAAATTCACCTGTATTACTCATTGCAATGTGTTAAATCTGCCCCAATATACATTTGCATTATTAAAGTTTAAATTTCACTTTATTAGTGATAAATTTGTTAAGACTGTACAACATTGCCATTGATTACCTGTTTAAATTGCATGTAATTTGATGATTGTACGCTGATGGGCCTATGGCCTTTTGTACGAGATAACGTTACGTAATATATATGCAACACATGTAATACAAGTTTGTGATTTCTGTGCTATGAATGTTGAAACAAACATACATCTATTTTGGAATGTCAATTTTCTGGAGCTTTTTGGACATATTTAGAAGTATATCTTAACGAAAAGCAGTTAACAATGAAGTTAAATTATATGGAAATAAAAAAAAAAAATATATATATATATATGGAAATATCTCTTGGATGTACTAATTGGAGCAGTAATTCAAATTTGTTAAATACTATATTGATTTATGCTAAATATTTCATTGACAAAAATAAGTATGCAAAAACAATCCCCATGTTTATTGATTTCATAAAATATTTAAAACATATTGAAAATATAGAGAGAATAATAGCAACGGAAGAAGAAAAACTTGGACAACAACGGATAATCGGACAAAATACAACTAAATTAATTACGTCAACATACTGATTGCAGACATAGAGTGTTAAGTTTTTTCTTCTCTTTATCCTAACTCCCTTCTCTTATCTTCTACCCTTTCTTTATATTCTACGTAAACTTAGTCTCCATTTTATACATAAAAGTATTATATATATAACACATTGTGACATTGCTTAATTAAAAGAAAATAAATATATTGGAAGAATGCAAAACAAACAACTGATTTTTAAATTTAAAAATTATAAATAAATCAATTTTGTTATTGTGTACAGCTTTCAATGTTTATAGTTAGAATATATAAAAATATTCGGAATATACTTATTAATATGAAATCTTAGCATGCCAGTATATATTGTTCACACTGATCTTCTTCTATTATGTTATGAAAAATGTGTTGCTATGTACATAACTACATATATGTATGTATAATGAGAAATAAAATATCTAAAGAAAAAAATATTCATGAATGAAATCGGATTGCGGGATATGGAGAGTGGGGGATAGCATTTTCGCCAGAATTAAGAACGGAAGTATTGACTATGGATTTGCATGATAAAATGTTCCCATACGATGATTATTTTTAGGATGCGTTCGTTACGTGATTAATACAGTTCATTATATATACTTTCTGTGTAACTGTCTTCAAAAAATTGAACATATAAAATTGAAAATATAAACTAACTCTTCACTGCTATCCATTGAAAAGAGTTCTTTGTTTTAATATGTTTTTCTTGTTTGTTCGGGGGGTGTGTGTGGGTGTGTGTTATTGTTGTTGTTTGTTTGTTTTTATTAGGAGGGACATTCTCTGTGCGTAGTAGATGCACTGCAGACATTAAACCCTTACAATACTGTACAACTCATATATAGGTCATAACCACTGTATAAGCTACACGTTTACTCATATGGATGTCGGCCTGTGTAACGCCTTATATGTCCGCACATTAGACACCTCATGCGTAGCAATTTAAAAAATATTATGTTGCTGTTAATTCTACTTCTTCTTCAGGTTAAAGGTCAAGAGTCTTCTTAAATTGTAAAGTTGACATACTTTCGAATAATCAACAGTATTACCGCTACATTTTGACGCGATCACTCTATGATACACTGCAGTATGTTTCGGTGACCTTAAGTCTAGTTGTACATGTATTACGATAGTATGACATATTATGTCCCTGATTTTGAACTACAAACTAATACATGTACACCGGCATATTACTTTTGAGAAAAGAGTAACTGGGTAACTATGGTTTATCAAGTCATAGGTATTGGTTTATTATAGTCGATATGCTTATATAACAATCACAATTACACCACCAACAACAATAGTGTGTTTATATATATGTAGAAGCATTAATCAATAAAGGTATTATACTCACATGTCTTTATGGCTGACACGATATTTGCAGACGACAGCACCGTCAGTGTGATCACGTAAACACAAATCATTTTCAGGTACAACGATCTACAGGAATCACCAAAATGTTTATCCTCCATTTTGTGAAGATCCTAGATAACATACATCAAGTTTAAACTCTGTTCGTGTACTGAAACTCGGTACTTGGTAAAGCTAACTCCTCCTTCTCTAAGGTGCTTGTCACGATGCAGTTGACTCACCACTATATTAAAATATACTACTAGGTATTGTCACACAAGAATGACTGTCCGTGAAATATGTCTACTATTTAGCAATACGTGCAATAATGTGGATTAATATGTTATTTCACATGATGAGAGAAACGGATCAAACAATTTATCGATACAATGCACACTTATAGGGGTCACTCGTTTATATGTTTTAATAGCTGTTCAATACTAGCGGGTACAACATGATTATTGGTTGATATCAGTTGATATTTATACCACAAGCAGATCGGAACACGGGAGACGTCTGGCTCCCCCTTTATTTCCTTTTATATTCATACCACATGCAGATCGGATCACGGGAGACGTCTGGCTCGTCCGTTATATCTGTTGAGATTTATAACACAAGCAGATTAGAACATGGGAGACGTCTGGCTCGCCCGTTATATAAGTTTAGATCTACACCAAAAAGCAGATCGGAACACGGGAGACGATGGGCTCCCCAGTTATATCAGTAGTTCATACCAAATGTAGATCGGAACCTTGGAGACATCAGGCTCATACGCTATATCAGTTGAGATTTATACCACAAGCAGTTCGGTACATGGGAGACGTCTGTCTCCCGTCTCCCCAGTAATATCATTTTAGATTTATATCACAAATCGGAACATGGGAGACGTCTGACTCCACCGTTCTATCATTTTATATTCATACCACACGGGATACGTCATGCTCGCCCGTTATATCATTTAAGATTTATACCTCAAGCAGATCGAAACAAGGGAGACGTCTCGCTCGCACGTTATATCAGTTGAAATTTATACCACATGCAGATCGAAACATGGGAAACATCTGGCTCCCACGTTAAATTTGTTGAGATTTATACCACAAGCAGATCGGAACATTAGAGACGTCTGTCTTTCCAGTTATATCTGTAAAAATTTTCACCACTAGCAGATCGGAACATAGGAGACGTCTGGCTCACCCGTTATGTCAGTTGAGTTTTACACCGCAAAGCTGATCGGAACCTGGGAGACGTTGAGCTGCCAAGTTATATCAGTTGAGATTTATACATCAAGCATACCGGAACATGGAAGACGTTGGGCTCCCCAGTTATGTCAGTTAAGATTTATACGTCAATCAATCGGAACATCGAAAAGTCTGGCGCCCCCGTTATATCTGTTGATATTTATACATCAAGCAGATCGGAACCTGAGAGACGTTGCGCTGACCCGTTATTACAGTTGAGATTCATACCACAAGCAGATCAGTACTTGCGAGATGTTTTGCTCCCCCGTTATATCAGTTTGATTCATACCATAAGCAAATCGGAACATTGGGAGACGTCTGGCTCCCCATTATACCAGTTGAGATTTATACCTCAAGCAGATCGGAACATTGGTGACATTGGACTCCCACTTTATATCAGTTTAGATTTATACCACAAGCAGATCGGAACATGGGAGACGTCTGGCTCCCCGTTATATCAGCCGAGATTGATACCACAAGGAGATAGGGACATGGTTGACCTCTGGTTCCCCCGTTATATCAGTTGAGATTGATACCACAAACAGATCGGAAAATGGGAGATGTTGGGCTTCCCCGTTATATCAGTTGAGATGCATACCACAAGCAGATTGGAACACGGGAGATGTCTCGGTCGCTCGTTATATCACTTAAGATTTATACCACAAGCAGATCGGAACATAGGACAAGTTTGGCTCGTCCGTTATATCAGTTGAGATTGATACCACAAGTAGATCGGAACATGGGAGACGTCTGGCTCCCCGTTATATCAGTCGAAATTGATATCACAAGGAGATAGGGACATGGTTGACCTCTGGTTCCCCCGTTATATCAGTTGAGATTGATACCACAATCAGATCGGAAAATGGGAGACGTCTGACACTCTCATTATATCAGTTGAGATTTTTACCATAAACAGATCGGAACATGGAAGACGTCTGGCTCCCGGGTTATACATTTATCAGTTGAGATTAATTCCACAAGCTGATCGGAACACGGGAGACGTCTGGCTCGCCCGGTATATCAGTTGAGATTGATACCACAAGCAGATCAGAACACGGAATACGTCTGGCTCCCCCGTTATATCAGGAGATCGGAACCTGGGAGACGCTGAGTTGCCACGTTATATCAGTTGAGATTGATACCACAATCAGTTCGGAACATTGGATACCTCTGGTTCCCCCGTTATATCAGTTGAGATGCATACCACAGTCAGATCGGAACACGAGAGACGTTGGGCTCTCCCGTTGTATCAGTTGAGATTGATACCACAAGCAGATCAGAACATTCGAGACCTCTGGCTCCGCTGTTATTACAGTGGAGATTTATACCACAAGTAGATTGGAAGATGGGAGGCGTCTGGCTCGCCAGTTATATCAGTTGAGAATTTTACCACAAGCAGATAGGAACATTGGAGACGTCTGGTTTCGTCCAGCTCCCTCGTTATATCAGTTGAGATTCATACCACAAGCAGATCGAAACATGGGAGACGTCCGCATCTCCCGTTATATCCGTTGAGATTTATGCCACAAGCAGATCGGAATACGGGAGACGTCCGGTTCTCCCGTAATATCAGTTGAGATTTATTCCACAAGCAGATCGGAATACGGGATACGTCTGGCTCCCCCGTTTAATCAGTTGAGATTTATGCCACAATAGATCAGATCACTGGAGACGTCTGGTTACCCCGTTATGTCAGTTGAGATTGATATCACAAGCAGATCGGAACATTGGAGACAGCTGGCTCCCCCTTATATCATGATTTTAGATTTATACCACAAGCAGATCGGAATTTGGGAGACGTCTGACTCCCCTCGTTATATCCGTTGATATTTATTCCACTAGTAGATCGGAACTTTGGAGACGTCTGGCTCCCTCGTTATATTTGTTCAAATGTATATCACAAGCAGATCGGAACCTGGAGACGTTGAGCAACCCCGTTATATCAGTTGAGATTGGTACATCTAGCATATCGGAACTTGGGAAACGTTAGGCTCCCCTGTTATATCAGTTGAGATTTATACCACAAGCAGATCGGAACTTAGGAGACGTCTGACTCCCCCGTTATATCTGTTGATATTTATACAGCAAGCAGATCGGAACACGGGAAACGTCTGGCTCCCCTGTTATATCAGTTGATATTTATACCACAGACAGATCGAAACATACGAGACGTCTTGTTTCCCCGTTATATCAGTTGAGATTTATACCACAAACAGATCGGAACACGGGAGACGTCTAGCTCCCACTTATATCATTTTAGATTTATACCATAAGCAGATCGGAACTAGGGAGACGTCTGGCTTCCCCGTTATATCTGTTGATATTTATACCATAGACAGATCGGCGCGTACGAGACGTCTGGCTCCCCAGTTATATCAGTTGAGATCGATACCACAAGCAGATCGGAACTTGGGAGACGCCTGGCTCCCCCGTTATATCTATTGAGCTATATTCCACAAGCAGATCGGAACATTGGAGACGTCTGGCTCCCCCGTTATATCAGTTGAGATTTTTACCACAAGTAGATCGGAACACGGGTGACGCCTGGCTCCCCCGTTATATCTGTTGAAATCTATACCACAAGCATATCGGAACATTGGAGACGTCTGGCTCGCCCGTTTTATCAGTTGAGATTGATACCACAAGCATATCGGAACATTGGAGTAAGTGTATAGTAAGTGTATGGTAGGCGGTTTATAGAGAGAAGAGAGGGAGAGAAAATTGATATCATATTCATCAGGAAAATTAAAAAAATATATGATTAACATTTCCTGTCTTTTTAGAATGGCCGGTTTTCTGAGAACGTGTAACTTTGTTTTTAGATGGGACACACGTAGAACAAGGAAGACGCACATTTATTTCTAATATTACAATGCAAAATGGATCAAACATGTGCGTCGCAAGTAGGTCTATGAATGCTCTATATAAATTACATCCAAAAGAATAAGTTCGTAGACCTCATCCAAATCTTGAAAAGTACTTCTCCGTTAATTTGAAACTGCGACTTGAAAAATATGTAAACAACATCAAATATACAGTGTTGTGGATTTGCACTTTCTGGATTACAGGGCTTCCTTTCATGGTCATGGCAATTATATCCTTGCACCAGAAGAAAAAAATATATAATGTGCATTGCTCAATCTGGAGGTGCAAGTCAGATGAGGAGAAACGCGTCCTGTTCAACAACTTTCTTATAGACAACAAACGGAAAATGAAATCACAATACCTAACGTCTAGTGATGGACAGTTCTCTGTCATCAACAAAGCTAAGGGAATAGCAAAAAAACACAACATGCCAGCGTAAGCGAGAAATGAAAGGGCAAACCAACGTTATTAGAGTTGCCAAATATCACAATCACAGAAGTGCCGTCGGGATAGGACGCAAGCCCTGCCCACGTGGCCCGACGTTACTTCTTGTCTCTTGTATATCTTCTATGTATGTGCTGCATGTATATAATTCTTTTAAAGTGTTTGTGATGTAAGTGTTAAAAAATAAATGTTAAGAAAAACGGAAGAAAAAAAGGGTCATGACAAGAGCGCCTCCCCGTGGTGTGGCCCGGATGTAGTTTTATCTTTGCCATAACTCAAATATTTAACTTAACAAAAATACTTTTTTACTTTTATCTTTTTAAAATTTATACAATTACATCGATCAATAGATTTCTAAAATTTCTATCATTGGCAGCTATAACTTAACGCTCAAGATTATAGTGTTCCGGGGTATTTTTAAAGGAAGCAGGTCAAAAAAGGCAATCCGGCCACACATTTGTTTTTATTTTGGTCAAACCAGCCACAAAAACCGGCCACATTTCCCCCTCATTTTTTATTACATTTCACGTTCAAATTTTTACCGGAGACGGCACTACGAAAAGGATTGTTTACTGCACGAAATGAGTTAATAAAACATATCGTTTTCGTCCGAATGACTTGAAATCGGCTTTTAATGTTTCAAAAAGTTATATTAGCATAGGCTATATATTAAAAACGGACTGTAATTCTTTTTAAATATCCAAGATCAGTGATTTTAGCGATGCAAAATAATTTCATATGATAAATTTAGTAAAGTATATCTAAACCTATCTAAATGATATTTATATATATATTGAGATAATTATTTGTGAATAACCAAGACGTGTACAGACCAGACTACGGCGAGTGCGCCTAGCTACAATGCAAACCAAAGATACAATATCAAGGCCTCTGTCAAACCAAATAAATTTGGTGTCGACCATGACTTATATACTATGAAATTACATGCAACACATCTGGACAGGGTTGATAAATTTGCATACATGAAGTGATAGCTTTATATGAGTAGGATCCAGTTAAGGATTCATGACTACTCACATGCTATATAAAGGACATATTTATAAACCCGTTGGATCATATAGATACAGTGAATTCATAATCTTAAATTCCGTTGTTGTGAATTTAATTATCTCCCTTTATAAGGGAGTTCTGCGGTGTCTCGGGTTGTCTGGTACTCTGCCCAACTTCATTCCGTTACTATGTCCCAGGGTTTCAAATTCCACGGAATGGTTTACTCTACTTCTGGTACGTAAAATGGCTACTGTATTAGTCAGAAACCCGATTTTGTAATAAAGAGGTTATATATCTACGTTATAAGTGTATCTTCATGCTGGGCGTGTGTATTTAAGGACAGGGAATTGAAGGTTATATGCCAATATAATCCCTTTAAAAGGCAGATAAGTTTTTACTTCAAGGGGGAAGAGTTTACTTTGGAGAGTGTGGATGTGAAGTTATGTAGTAATTTTAGAGAGCAGTTTACTTAGGGCTAGCGAGATGTTAAATCAAGTTGAATTTAGGGAGATAACTTTCGAAGGCAGTGGGGGTTAGTTGCATGGTTTGATTGAGATAATGGTTGATGTTTAAGTAGGAACTAAATATATATATTATGTGTTAATGATGTGCGATGTTGAAACAATAGAAACTGCATTTCATTTCTCTATGAAAATCAATTGAATTTGGGTAGTGCTAAAAGTACCAGTTTGCATTTCATTGGCACCATGATGTTGCTTTGCTTTTAGCTTGTAGGACATTACATTTAATGGGATGCTTACTGCAGCCTAGGTAGCCATAAAGATGTGCACAACTGCGCTTATTCAACAGGACTGTGAACAAAGTCACTATTCAAACAATGACATTAAATTGGTAGCTAGATACTTCTGTTCTTTTTAATATAAAAATATATCATCATAATTATTCTTTCATCTTAAATAATTTGAAAATATATTGTAAATTATACAAGAATGGAATGTACAATTTTGAGTTTTCATCAAAAGATGAAAAACATTCTCTATTGTAGTTCAGACTTCAGACATTAATCTAGCCTTTTTTACATCACTGGATTGAACTCAAAATAATGCTACCATTCCTGAAATAAACACAAACTTACTTACTAATATAAGCTTTTTTCGCTATCCTCATTTCATAAATTCAAAACTGATTTACAATACGTAGTCTGAAACCTCAAACAGATATCCTTAGTAGGGATTTAACCAACATCTTCCATCTTAAAGACAGATATACTTCATTGTACTATAAGGATATATTTTGAAGCTACATTTAACTTACACTGTACATTAATTATGATAGTTCAAATTCCTGTTTTATTTTTAAGTCTTACAGTAATTCAAGCTTTAAAAATGTTTGCTTTTAAATATCAATTTTATAATAATTAAACTGTCGCCAATAACTACTTCCATGACCAAATAGTCCGAAACTAATAGTTCCGAAAAGACAATTGCCATCTCCATACACATGCCGCCTAATTAAATAAAAATTACGAATATATTCATCCAGATTAAATACATCAAGAGGTACAAGAGCCCTATACATGTGTCTGCACACTGCATGCTGAAACTGTTCATCTGAAACAGAAGTTGTTTTATACCATTACAAATAACTACAAAATAGTATGTTCACACAAACACATACTTGTATTTGTGAAAAAAATATGTCACCACAGTTAATATAGAATATCAATATTGATTTTGATGTACAGAAAATATTTAATTTGCAATACTTAATATAAATGTATTTTTTAGTAAAATATACTTAAATAACTAAAAATTACAATTTGAATATCTAAGTAATACTAGTATATGTATTATCTTTCTTTTGGTGTTGTACCTGATCGAACACAATTGGAGCTATCTGGCTGTGTAAACCGGAACCATCAGTCTTGAAAGACAAATACATTAATATCAATAATCAAAATATTTGGAGAGCACTCTCCTTTAATCAAAATCAATAGGTATCAGGTGAGTTTAACATACCTTGACACGGACACACATTTCATACACAGGTATCAGGTGAGTGAAACTTTCCGTGACACATATACACTCTTCATACACAGGTATCAGGTGAGTAAAACTTACCTTGACACACATACACTCTTCATACACAGGTACCAGGTAAATAAAACTTACCTTGACACATATACACTCTTCATACACAGATATCAGGAGAGTGAAACTTACATTAACACACATACACTCTTCATACACAGGTATCAGGTGAGTGAAACTTACCTTGGCACATATACACTCTTCATACACAGATATCAGGTGAGTCAAACTTACCTTGACACACATACACTCTTCATAATCAGGTAATAGGTGAGTAAAACTTACCTTGACATACATACACTTCTTCATAAACAGGTACCAGGTGAGTGAAACTTACATTGACACACATACACTCTTCATACATAGGTATCAGGTGAGTGAAACTTACCTTTGCACACATACACTCTTCGTACACAGGTATCAGGTGAGTGAAACTTACCTTGACACACATACACTCTTCATACACAGGAACCAGGTGAATAAAACTTATCTTGACACATATACACTCTTCATACACAGGTACCAGGTGAGTAAAACTTACCTTGACACACATACACAGGTGTCAGGTGAGTAAAACTTACCTTGACACACATACACTATTCATGCACTGGTGTCATGTAAGTAAAACTAGCCTTGACACACATATACTATTCATATACAGATGTCAGGTTAGTGAAACCTATCTTGACACACATACACAGGTGTCAGGTGAGTGAAACTTACCTTGACACAAATACACTCTTCATACACTGGTGTCAGATGAGTGAAACTAACCTTGACATACATACTTTCTTCATACACAGGTACCAGGTTAGTAAAACTTACCTTGATACACATACACTCTATATACACAGGTGTCAGGTGAGTAAAACTTACCTTGACACACAAACATTCTTCATACACAGGTACAAGGTTAGTAAAACTGACCTTGACACACATACACTCTTCATACACAGGTGTCAAGTGAATGAAACTTACCTTGACACACATACATTCTTCATACACAGGTACCAGAATAGTAAAACTGACCTTGACACACATACACTCTTCATACACAGGTCTCAGGTGAGTGAGACTGACTTTGACAAACATACACTCTTCATACACAGGTATCAGGTGAGTGAAACTTACCTTGAAACATATACACTCTTCATAAACAGGTACCAGGTGAATAAAACTTACTTTGACACACATACACTCTTCATACACAGGTACCAGGTGAGTAAAACTTACCTTGACACACATACACAGGTGTCAGGTGAGTAAAACTTACCTTGACACACATACACTATTCATACACAGGTGACAGGTAAGTAAAACTAGCCTTGACACACATATACTATTCATTCACAGGTGTCAGGTGAATGAAACCTATCTTGACACACATACACAGATATCAGGTGAGTGAAACTAACCTTGACACACATACACTCTTCATAAACAGGTACCAGGTGAGTAAAACTTACCTTGACATACATACACTCTTCATACACAGGTACCAGGTGAGTGAAACTTACATTGACACACATACACTCTTTATACATAGGTATCAGGTGAGTGAAATTTACCTTGGCACACATACACTCTTCATACACAGGTATCATGTGAGTGAAACTTACCTTGACACACATACACTCTTCATACACAGGTACCAGGTGAATAAAACTTACCTTGACACACATACACTCTTCATACACAGGTACCAGGTGAGTAAAACTTACCTTGACACACATACACAGGTGTCAGGTGAGTAAAACTTACCTTGACACACATACACTATTCATACACAGGTGTCAGGTGAGTGAAACCTATCTTGACACACATACACAGGTGTCAGGTGAGTGAAATTTAGCTTGACACAAATACACTCTTCATACACTGGTGTCAGATGAGTGAAACTTACCTTGACATACATACTTTCTTCATACACAGGTACCAGAATAGTAAAACTTACCTTGATACACATACACTTTTTATACACAGGTGTCTGGTGAGTAAAACTTACCTTGACACACAAACATTCTTCATACACAGGTACAAGGTTAGTAAAACTGACCTTGACACACATACACTCTTCATACACATGTGTCAGGTGAATTAAACTTACCTTGACACACATACATTCTTCAAACACAGGTACCAGGATAGTAAAACTGACCTTGACACACATACACTCTTCATACACAGGTCTCAGGTGAGTGAGACTGACTTCGACAAACACACACTCTTCATACACAGGTATTAGGTGAGTGAAACTTACCTTGACACACATACACTCTTCATACACAGGTACCAGGTGAATTAAACTTACCTTGACACACATACACTCTTCATACACAGGTACCAGATGAGTAAAACTTACCTTGACACACATACACAGGTGTCAGGTGAGTAAAACTTACCTTGACACACATACACTATTCATACACAGGTGACAGGTAAGTAAAACTAGCCTTGACACACATATACTATTCATACACAGGTGTCAGGTGAGTGAAACTTATCTTGACAAACATACACAGGTGTCAGGTGACCTTAACTTACCTTGACACAAAAACACTCTTCATACACTGGTGTCAGATGAGTAAAACTTACCTTGACACACATACTTTCTTCATACACAGGTACCAGGTTAGTAAAACTTACTTTGACACACATACACTCTTCATACACAGGTCTCTGGTGAGTGAAACTTACCTTGACACACATACATTCTTTATACCCAGGTGTCAGGTGAGTGAAACTTACCTTGACACACATACATTCTTGATACACAGGTACCAGGTTAGTAAAACTGACCTTGACACACATACACTCTTCATACACAGGTCTCAGGTGAGTGAAACTAACTTTGACAAACATACACTATTCACACACAGGTACCAGGTGAGTAAAACTAAACTTGACACACATATACTCTTCATACATAGGTGTCAGGTGGGTGAAACTTACCTTGACAAACATACAATCTTCATACACAGGTACCAGGTTAGTAAAACTGATGTTTGACACACATACATTCTTGATACACAGGTACCAGGTTAGTAAAACTGACCTTGACACACATACACTCTTCATACACAGGTCTCAGGTGAGTGAAACTGACTTTGACAAACATACACTCTTCATACACAGGTACCAGTTGAGTAAAACTGAACTTGACACACATATACTCTTCATACATAGGTGTCAGGTGGGTGAAACTTACCTTGACAAACATACAATCTTCATACACAGGTACCAGGTTAGTAAAACTGATGTTTGACACGCATACACTCTTCATACACAGGTACCAGGTAAATAAAACTTACCTTGACACATATGCACTCTTCATACACATATATCAGGTGTGTGAAACTTATCTTGACACACATACACTCTTCATAAACAGGTACCAGGTGAGTAAAACTTACCTTGACATACATACACTCTTCATACACAGGTACCAGGTGAATAAAACTAACCTTGACACACATACACTCTTCATACACAGGTATCAGGTGTGTGAAACTTATCTTAGCACACATACACTCTTTTTACACAGGTATCAGGTGAGTGAAACTTACTTGGACACACATACACTCTTCATACACAGGTACCAGGTGAGTAATTACCTTGACACACATACACTCTTCATACACAGGTACAAGGCGAGTAAAACTTACCTTGACACACATACACAGGTGTCAGGTAAGTAAAACTTAACACACATACACTCCTCATACACAGGTACCAGGTGAATAAAACTTACCTTGACACACATACACTCTTCATACACAGGTGTCAGGTAAGTAAAACTATCTTTGACACACATATTCAATTCATACATAGGTATCAGGTGAGTGAAACCTATCTTGACACAAATACACTCTTCATACACTGGTGTCAGATGAGTGAAACTTACCTTGACACACATACTTTCTTCATACACAAGTACCAGGTTACACTCTTTATACACAGGTCTCAGGTGAGTGAGACTGACTTTGACAAACATACACTCTTCATCATACACAGGTACCAGGTTAGTAAAACTGACCCTGACACACATATACTCTTCATATACAGGTGTCAGGTGAGTGAAACTTACCTTGACACACATACACTCTTCATACACAGGTACCAGGTGAATTAAACTTACCTTGACACACATACACTCTTCATACACAGGTACCAGGTGAGTAAAACTTACCTTGACACACATACACAGGTGTCAGGTGAGTAAAACTTACCTTGACACACATACACTATTCATACGCAGGTGACAGGTAAGTAAAACTAGCCTTGACACACATATACTATTCATACACAGGTGTCAGGTGAGTGAAAATTATCTTGACACACATACACAGGTGTCAGGTGACCTTAACTTACCTTGACACAAATACACTCTTCATACACTGGTGTCAGATGAGTAAAACTTACCTTGACACACATACTTTCTTCATACACAGGTACCAGGTTAGTAAAACTTACTTTGACACACATACACTCTTCATACACAGGTCTCTGGTGAGTGAAACTTACCTTGACACACATACATTCTTTATACCCAGGTGTCAGGTGAGTGAAACTTACCTTGACACACATACATTCTTGATACACAGGTACCAGGTTAGTAAAACTGACCTTGACACACATACACTCTTCATACACAGGTCTCAGGTGAGTGAAACTGACTTTGACAAACATACACTCTTCACACACAGGTACCAGGTGAGTAAAACTAAACTTGACACACATATACTCTTCATACATAGGTGTCAGGTGGGTGAAACTTACCTTGACAAACATACAATCTTCATACACAGGTACCAGGTTAGTAAAACTGATGTTTGACACACATACATTCTTGATACACAGGTACCAGGTTAGTAAAACTGACCTTGACACACATACACTCTTCATACACAGGTCTCAGGTGAGTGAAACTGACTTTGACAAACATACACTCTTCATACACAGGTACCAGGTGAGTAAAACTGAACTTGACACACATATACTCTTCATACATAGGTGTCAGGTGGGTGAAACTTACCTTGACAAACATACAATCTTCATACACAGGTACCAGGTTAGTAAAACTGATGTTTGACACGCATACACTCTACATACACAGGTACCAGGTAAATAAAACTTACCTTGACACATATGCACTCTTCATACACATATATCAGGTGTGTGAAACTTATCTTGACACACATACACTCTTCATAAACAGGTACCAGGTGAGTAAAACTTACCTTGACATACATACACTCTTCATACACAGGTACCAGGTGAATAAAACTAACCTTGACACACATACACTCTTCATATACAGGTATCAGGTGTGTGAAACTTATCTTAGCACACATACACTCTTTTTACACAGATATCAGGTGAGTGAAACTTACTTGGACACACATACACTCTTCATACACAGGTACCAGGTGAGTAATTACCTTGACACACATACACTCTTCATACACAGGTACAAGGCGAGTAAAACTTACCTTGACACACATACACAGGTGTCAGGTAAGTAAAACTTAACACACATACACTCCTCATACACAGGTACCAGGTGAATAAAACTTACCTTGACACACATACACTCTTCATACACAGGTGTCAGGTAAGTAAAACTATCTTTGACACACATATTCAATTCATACACAGGTGTCAGGTGAGTGCAACCTATCTTGACACAAATACACTCTTCATACACTGGTGTCAGATGAGTGAAACTTACCTTGACACACATACTTTCTTCATACACAAGTACCAGGTTACACTCTTTATACACAGGTCTCAGGTGAGTGAGACTGACTTTGACAAACATACACTCTTCATCATACACAGGTACCAGGTTAGTAAAACTGACCCTGACACACATAAACTCTTCATATACAGGTGTCAGGTGAGTGAAACTTACCTTGACACACATACATTCTTCATCACAAGTACCAGGTTAGTAAAACTGACCTTGACACACATACACTCTTCATACACAGGTACAAGGCGAGTAAAACTTACCTTGACACACATACACAGGTGTCAGGTAAGTAAAACTTAACACACATACACTCCTCATACACAGGTACCAGGTGAATAAAACTTACCTTGACACACATACACTCTTCATACACAGGTGTCAGGTAAGTAAAACTATCTTTGACACACATATTCAATTCATACACAGGTGTCAGGTGAGTGCAACCTATCTTGACACAAATACACTCTTCATACACTGGTGTCAGATGAGTGAAACTTACCTTGACACACATACTTTCTTCATACACAAGTACCAGGTTACACTCTTTATACACAGGTCTCAGGTGAGTGAGACTGACTTTGACAAACATACACTCTTCATCATACACAGGTACCAGGTTAGTAAAACTGACCCTGACACACATAAACTCTTCATATACAGGTGTCAGGTGAGTGAAACTTACCTTGACACACATACATTCTTCATCACAAGTACCAGGTTAGTAAAACTGACCTTGACACACATACACTCTTCATACACAGGTCTCAGGGGAGTGAGACTGACTTTGACATACATACACTCTTCATACACAGGTGTCAGGTGAGTAATACTTACTTTGACACTCAAACACTCTTCATACACAGGTGTCAGTTGGGTTTAACTTACCTTGGCACACATACATCAACTTAATTTACTGAATATACCTGGATAATATCTTCAAGTGCCTGATTAGGACAATCTTCAACTAGTTGTTGAGTTGGGGTTACCTGTAATCACAAGTAAATACTTAAGGTGCAAATATGATACATCACCCGCTTGTATTTTTATATGGTCAAGTTAAGTATTTGACCACATTGTGACATTGCTGGTAAATTTTGGTGACATTTGATCATTGACTTTCAATTAAAACCTTTTCGTCAATCATTACTGACTGCAAGTCTAGTAACACATGCTGTCTCAATGAGGTGAATATTTGTATCAAGCTATATCAAATTCGTTTAAGGGATTTAGATCATTTGAAGCAGTCAGCAGACACTTTGCTAATTTTAACTTTAAACTGTATGACCTAGACTTGATCTTATACTTGAAAGGACATACAGTTTGTTTAACTGCTATTCTTATATTAATGCAACAGAAGATATAAACAGAGAAAAATGTTTATAAAAAATATATTGTTTTAATTATACCTGGATGAATTCCGACAGTGCCTGATCAGGGCTTACTACCAGTACATGGTCAGCTGGCACTACCTGTAATAGATGCAAATGTTAATATTTGTGAAACAACTGCTTCTTTAAACCTATATAAGGGTTTCTCTATGACATAGTGGTCTAAGGCGCTGTCTCAAGATCGCTGACCTTCACAGCTAAGGTCGTAGGTTCGAGATCCACTTGCTCGAAAATCTTTAATAGAGAAAGTTTGACAGTTACTTGTGGAAGGACAATGCTTATACTCGGATTCATTATCAGGTCTTCTACCGCCAATAAAACTGGATAAGCCATATATAGCCTGAAATGTGATCAAAATAGCTTAGTGCTATTTCCTTTGCATAACGTTACATAAATGATTCCAGGAACTTTTAATCTATGGTTGATTTTCATTCTTAAAATAATGTATAACGATAAGATGACAAACAAGACTATGAATCCATTTTTTAAACTTTGTCTGATTATTTGTCATAATGCAACACCATTGACTGTTGTCATATTTATCTTGATCTTGGACTCATTATCCAAAAGGCTACAGAGGTAATTGTCAGTATATTAATGTATAAAAGTTGCAAGTGCATCTTACTTGTTTTGAGGCGTTTCAATAAAGAATAGTTAGTCAACATATTTTTCTCCATTGGTACTTGTATTGTTTTATTTACTAAAAATAACTGTGAATGTATGAAATTAGATAATTAAAATACAACTTTTAATTTTACCTGAGTGATCCCATCTGGTGTAAGACCAGGACTGACATCAACAAGCTGATTTGGCACTACCTACAATCAACATAATTTAATGTTAGCTGAGTTGTATAGATCTATTACATTATTGAAATTGTAAATTGTAATTATTTATACATTACCGGTAGTTACATTTTAATAAAACTAGTTCAATCAATCAGACAAGTGAAACGCTATTGAGGCCTCATAAAATTTTGATAGAATAAATTTAACTACACAATGCCAATCACAAACAAATTCAGTGAATCCTGGGCATTTGAATAGAACGGATGACACAGCTGTGTGAACAACGACAAAAAGTGTTACTGTTTGCTTAAAAGAAAAACATTTGTACAATGTGAGAAGATATATGTAATTGCATTGTTTAAATGCAATACTATATTTCTTGTGCAATTCGAGGAAAAATATCTACAGCAAACTGTGTTGGCGCTACCTACAATCACAGCAAGTGAATATTTCATGACCATACTAATACAAATATAATATCAACTTATTTGTGTGCTAACATATTAAAGTTTTGTATGATATTTATATTTTTTAAATCCAAAGCAATATTTAATTGTTTTATTAATGTTTGTTTGAATATTTAGCATCATTATTATGCCACTGATGGCTAACAGACTATCAGTTAAGCTAACAACTGTTTCCTGGGTTCCTGGAAGGTTAACCAGTACTGAAGCACACCCCATCTCTGCAAGCAACTGATAACTTTCCTACTTCAGCATCAGTAACAAATGACAATATATATCAATCATCACTGAGACTGTGTCTGTGTGGGGGATTTGAACTATGACCCTGAAATGATAGTCAGACGTGCTACTGACTGAGCTAACCGGGCATAGCTTTTGATGGAATCTAAAATGATATACTTAAAATATGATTTTAAAATATACCATTTTATGTATTTAAGTGTATTCATTTTATTTTAATGAATATTCTTTATTTTACAATGGTTACCCTAAATAATAAAATACACACTATTTCTTTCAAACAATTGTAAAGTATTCTCAGGGACAATCCTGTCATTCTTTTTAAACTCTATTTATAAGAATTTATTATAACAGTTAAACTTACATTATAGTTGTGCTCATCATGCTCATATAAAAGACATTATTATTACCGAAAGCATCAATATTTCAAGTTTACTGTCCATCTTGAATTTTAGCGGTAAATAGAAAAATCCGATTCCGAATGTTCCAAGTTGATCATGAGCAGTGACAGGGAACCTTCCATTCGGAACTCCTCGGGCACTGTTCGTGTTCGATTCGGAGAATTGATATTTGGCCTCTACCGACCCAAAATATTCCGAATATAATTTCCGGGTTCCGGTCAGACATTTTATTCATCTTGGCGCAAATTTTGAATTTAGCATGGAAATACGCTTTGTGCATAATAATATATGTGTATCTTTCATCCATATGTGAAGATTGCAACAAAACCTATACAAACAGGTACAAATAACTGCTGTAATTTAGATTGGTATGAGGGTCCAAAGCACGCATTTTAGAATTATTTGGTCTGTCTTTAGTTAAAAAAAGTCTTTGTGAATAAAAAATAAATATTGGCAAGTTAAATAACATATAAATTACAACGTTTAAAATTTGAATACTAAAGTGACCTTGGTCAAGGTTTTATATTTTCTAAAATGATTTATTACACGGAGCAAAAATTAACGTAGATTTAATGTATTTTATAAGCTTGTCTTTTTGGGGCAAAATATGAAGAGCTATTGTCATGAGCTTGGCATCGTTGTCGTCGTCCGCCGGTTAAAATTTAGCTTAAAATTATTATCTCTTTCAGAACAAACTTCTCGTGTTATGGTGACTAAACTTCATAAACTCATTCATATTATGTTATAGAAGTAATATATATTATGTGTAACTAGTTTTTGTTTGTGGATTTTATGTATGCTTTGTTATAATCCCTTCTGGACTTCTATTCTTTTCAGAGCACTGCCCACATTGGTATTTCCAGGAATGGTAACAACTGGTTATGTCATGAATTTAGTTTACCGAAACAGTTTACATGAACAGTTTACCTGAAATTCTCTTCTATGCACAGGTATCTTTGGTAAGTAGTATCTTTTGAGACTTTACACAGTTCATGCCTTCACACTGCAAAGAAGTTTTGAGCCAGAGCCAGCCCTAACAACATTTTAGAGAGTGGTTGTAGAAAAATTCATACTGTCAGTTTAGTCTAAGAGTTAATAGGGTATCCACATTATCAATGAGTATGTAGACAAGAAGTACTTATTTCTATTTTATTTTGTTGCAGGTCTTGGTCTAGAGAAGGATTTATACACAGAGACATGATTTGGCAGTGGTGTTACTACTGGAGGGAGATGTATATACTTGTTGGGGTACAGGCACCAAACAACAGACAAAAGGTACCTAGGTACCACATGACAGACAAAAGGTACAGGTACCACACGGCAGACAATAGGTACAGGCACAATATTACAACAGAAATAGGTACAGCATAACATATCAAACATTTCTTTAAACAAATTCTTCTCTGGAACAACTTGACAGGTTTTCACCAATTTGGTATTCATGAAGCATTGATACATGAAACTTATTTTCTTTAAGTATGTTTTCTTTTTGAAATTTCAAAAATTGTCTTCATTGGAACTACAAAAATCTGACCCATCACGGAGTCTTATCAGTTTAAATATACAGAAATTTATTTTCTTCCCCAAATCTGTCGAGCCAAATTTGTATTGGTCAAACTGATCATTATGAAAAGGTGTTTCATGTTTGTTCAAATGGAGGGTCCAGGATGTATTGAGGCCCAGCACAGGACTTTGGCTCTACTGGGCTTATATCAAGGTAAATTGTCTGTCGTCGGTTGTCTTTTCATTGTCCTCCTTTCTTGTAGACGTGATAGCAATTTCATTGAAACTTAACCAAACTTGAACAGCAGTTATGTAATCATAAAATCATGGACAAGTTCTTGAACCAGCGTGATTCAACCACAAAAGGTCCTGAAATGGGGCTTTTAAGCAAACTTTAAAAAAACATTTTCTCTGAAAATTCAAGACCTAGAACTTAGATATTTTACATAAAGCATTGCATGGAGGTCCCCTTAAAAGTTTGTTGAGGTCAGGTACCTGGGGTCAGATTTGGGGTCGCCACAGGGATCACTGTTTCATATAGAGTTATATAGGGAAAATGTTGTAGATGCAATAACACCCCCATTTTTCATTGAATCTTAACCAAACCTGCACAGCGGCTATGCAACCACAAGATCATGAACAAGTTATTGAACCAGTGTGATTCAACCACAAATAGGGATTATAAAACAATTTTAAGCAAAACTTTACGATTCTCCGAAAGTTCAAGGCCTAGACTTTAGATATTTTGCATGTAGCATTGCGTGGTGTTCTCCTAAAAGATTTGTTGAAGAGGAACTTAAAAAAATATTGCCTCTGAAATGTTTATTTGTCCATTTGTTGCGTGTAGAGCAATTCAGGTCCTCTTGGGCCTCTTGTTTAAATAGGATTAGTATTAAAGTATTTATAAATAATTTTCCGGACTAGACGACAAGTTTGAATCATGTCTTGAATAGTTATTCGTATTCAAGGTTGACCAGATGAAAATGTGGTGAAATCCTTAGTACAGTAATAAAATGCATTCATCATTTCCATGATGCGATTGCCATTGTAATTGTCTTTACAATGAGTTATTTTTATTTCTATTTTAGGCTTTGGTGTGCATACATATTTCTGTCGACTTGGAGCTGCTTATATAGAAAGGACAAGAAGAGACCTGCTGTATGACTTGTTTAAAGAAATGTTGTCCTGATTAAACTGAGTCTCGAGAACATGTGCACACATTCAATGCGTTCGCTGGGCAGCGATTTTGACGAAATTAGGCGAAAACATAGCTTCTCTTCCCGACGCCAATGTCACTCCTTGGCAAATATTTGGGTTTCAATGTACAGCTCAGATATATTCTACAGACCATGCCCTGCCCAGAGACAGTAAGTTTTTGCCTCTGTCTCATCTAGAAGGCGGTCAACGAGTCTCGAGAACATGTGCACAAGTGAAGTGCTTTGGCCGGGCAGCGATTTTGACGAAATTAGTCGAAAACATGGCTTATCTTCCCGGCGCAAATGCTACCCTTTGGCAAATACTTGGATTTCAATGTACAACTCAGGTATCTTCTTAAGTCCATGCCCTGCCCAGAGACACCAAGTTTTTGACCCTGTCTCATCTAGAAGACGGTCAACGAGTCTCGAGAAAATGTGCACACGCTCAGTGCGTTGGCTTGGCAGCGATTTTGACGAAATTAGGCGAAAACATGGCTTCTATTCCCGGCGCTAATGCCACCCCTTGGCAAATACTTGGGCTTTAATGACCAACTCAGGTATTTTCTACATACCATGCTCTGCCCAGAAACACCAATTATTTTTACCCTGTCTCATCTAGAAGACGGTCAACGAGTCTCAAAAACATGTGCACATGTTCAGTGCGTTGGCAGGGCAGTGATTTCGAAAAAAATAGGCGAAAACATGGCTACTATTTCCGGCGCAAATGCCACGCCTTGGCAAATACTTGGGTTTCAATGCACAACTTAGATATCTTCTATAAACCATGCCCTGCCCAGAGATACCACGTTTTTGATCCTGTCTCACCTAGAAGGCGGTCAACGAGTCTCGAGAACTTGTGCAAACGTTCGGTGCATTGGCAGCGATTTTGACGAAATTAGTCGTAAATATGGCTTCACTTTCAGGCACAAATGCATCCCCTTGGCAAATACTTGGGTTTTAATGTACAACTCAGATATCTTTTTGAGATAATTCCCTACCCAGAGACACCAAGTTTTGACCCAAAAGGCAGTCAACGTGTCTCGAAAAGATGTGCACATGTTCATTGCTTTGGCTGGGCAGCGGTTTTGACGAAATTAGTCGAAAACATGGCTTATCTTCCAGGCGCAAATGCTACACCTTGGCAAATACTTGGATTTCAATGCACAATTTAGGTATCTTTTACAAGAACATGTGCACACGTTCAGTGCGTAGGCTGGGCAGCGATTTTGACGAAATTAGTAGAAAAGATGTCTTCTCTTCCCGGCGCAAATATCACTCCTTGGCAAATATTTCGGGTTTAATGCACAACTCAGATATCTTCTAAAGACCATGCCCTGCCCAGAGACACCCATTTTTGACCCTGTCTCATCTAAAAGGTGGTCAACGAGTCGCGAGAACATGTGCACACGTTCAGTGCGTTGGCTGGGCAGCGATTTTGACGAAATTAGGCGAAAACATGGCTTCTATTCCCGGCGCTAATGCCACCCCTTGGCAAATACTTGGGCTTTAATGACCAACTCAGGTATCTTCTACATACCATGCTCTGCCCAGAAACACCAAGTATTTTTACCCTGTCTCATCTAGAAGACGGTCAACGAGTCTCAAAAACATGTGCACATGTTCAGTGCGTTGGCAGGGCAGTGATTTCGAAAAAAATAGGCGAAAACATGGCTACTATTTCCGGCTCAAATGCCACGCCTTGGCAAATACTTGGGTTTCAATGCACAACTTAGATATCTTCTATAAACCATGCCCTGCCCAGAGATACCACGTTTTTGACCCTGTCTCACCTAGAAGGCGGTCAACGAGTCTCGAGAACTTGTGCAAACGTTCGGTGCATTGGCAGCGATTTTGACGAAATTAGTCGTAAATATGGCTTCACTTTCAGGCACAAATGCAACCCCTTGGCAAATACTTGGGTTTTAATGTACAACTCAGATATCTTTTTCAGATAATTCCCTACACAGAGACACCAAGCTTTGACCCAAAAGGCGGTCAACGTGTCTCGAAAAGATGTGCACATGTTCATTGCTTTGGCTGGGCAGCGGTTTTGACGAAATTAGTCGAAAACATGGCTTATCTTCCAGGCGCAAATGCTACACCTTGGCAAATACTTGGATTTCAATGCACAATTTAGGTATCTTTTACAAGAACATGTGCACACGTTCAGTGCGTAGGCTGGGCAGCGATTTTGACGAAATTAGTCGAAAAGATGTCTTCTCTTCCCGGCGTAAATATCACTCCTTGGCAAATATTTCGGGTTTAATGCACAACTCAGATATCTTCTAAAGACCATGCCCTGCCCAGAGACACCCATTTTTGACCCTGTCTCATCTAAAAGGTGGTCAACGAGTCGCGAGAACATGTGCACACGTTCAGTTCGTTGGCGGGGCAGCGATTTTGACGAATTAGGCGAAAATGTTTTTGATCCTGTCTCATATAAAAGGCGGTCAACGTGTCTCGAGAACATGTGCACATGTTCAGTGCGTTGGCAGGGCAGTGATTTCGAAAAAAATAGGCGAAAACATGGCTACTCTTTCCGGCGCAAATGCCACCCCTTGGCAAATACTTGGATTTCAATGCACAACTAAGATATCTTCTACAGACCATGCCCTGCCCAGAGACACCACGTTTTTGACCCTGTCTCAACTAGAATGCGGTCAACGAGTCTCGAGAACTTGTGCAAACGTTCGGTGCGTTGGCAGCGATTTTGACGAAATTAGTCGCAAACATTCTCTTTCCGACGCAAATGCAACCCCTTGGCAAATACTTGGGTTTCAATGTACAACTCAGATATCTTTTTGAGATAATTCCCTACCCAGAGACACCAAGTTTTGACCCTGTCTCATCTAGAAGGCGGTCAACGAGTCTGGAGAACATATGCACACGTTTAGTTCGTTGGCTGGGCAGTGATTTTGACGAAATTAAGGGAAAACATGGCTTCTCTTCTCGGCGAAAATGCCAAATACTTGGGTTTCAATGCACAACTCAGGTATCTTCTACAGACCATGTCCTGTCCAGAGACACCAAGTATTTGACCCTGTCACATCAAGAAGGCGGTCAACGAGTCTCGAGAACATGTGCACACGTTCAGTCTGTTGGATGGGCAGTGATTTTGACGAAATTAGGGGAAAACATGGCTTCTCTTCTCGGCGAAAATGCCAACTACTTGGGTTTCAATGCACAACTCAGGTATTTTCTACAGACCATGTCCTGCCCAGAGACACCATGTATTTGACCCTGTCACATTTAGAAGGCGGTCAACGAGTCTCGAGAACATGTGCACACGTTCAGTTTGTTGGCTGGGCAGCGATTTTGCCGAATGTAGGCGAAAACATTGCCTCTCTTCCCGGCGCAAATGCCAAATACTTGGGTTTCAATGCACAACTCAGGTATTTTCTACAGACCATGTCCTGCCCGGAGACACCACGTTTTTGACCCTGTCTCAACTAGAATGCGGTCAACGAGTCTCGAGAACTTGTGCAAACGTTCGGTGCGTTGGCAGCGATTTTGACGAAATTAGTCGCAAACATTCTCTTTCCGACGCAAATGCAACCCCTTGGCAAATACTTGGGTTTCAATGTACAACTCAGATATTTTTTTCAGATAATTCCCTACCCAGAGACACCAAGTTTTGACCCTGTCTCATCTAGAAGGCGGTCAACGAGTCTCGAGAACATTTGCACACGTTTAGTTCGTTGGCTGGGCAGTGATTTTGACGAAATTAAGGGAAAACATGGCTTCTCTTCTCGGCGAAAATGCCAAATACTTGGGTTTCAATGCACAACTCAGGTATCTTCTACAGACCATGTCCTGTCCAGAGACACCAAGTATTTGACCCTGTCACATCTAGAAGGCGGTCAACGAGTCTCAAGAACATGTGCACACGTTCAGTTCGTTGGATGGGCAGTGATTTTGACGAAATTAGGGGAAAACATGGCTTCTCTTCTCGGCGAAAATGCCAACTACTTGGGTTTCAATGCACAACTCAGGTATTTTCTACAGACCATGTCCTGCCCAGAGACACCATGTATTTGACCCTGTCACATTTAGAAGGCGGTCAACGAGTCTCGAGAACATGTGCACACGTTCAGTTTGTTGGCTGGGCAGCAATTTTGCCGAATGTAGGCGAAAACATTGCCTCTCTTCCCGGCGCAAATGCCAAATACTTGGGTTTCAATGCACAACTCAGGTATTTTCTACAGACCATGTCCTGCCCGGAGACACCAAGTTTTTTACCCTGTCTCATCTAGAAGACGGTCAACGAGTCTGGAGAACATGTGAACACTGTTCAGTGCGTTGGCTGGGCAGCAATATTGACGAAATTAGGCGAAAACATGGATTCTCTTCCCGGCGCAAATGCCATCCCTTTGCAAATACTTGGGTTTCAATTCACAACTCAGGTATCTTTTATAGACCATGCCCTGTCCAGAGACACCAAGTATTTTACCATGTCTCATCTAGAAGGCGATCAACGAGTCTCGAGAACATGTCCACACGTTCATTGCGTACGCTTGACAGCGATTTTGACGAAATAGGCGAAAACATGGCTTCTATTCACAGCACAAATGTTCCCTTTGGCAAATACTTTGGTTTCAATGCACAACTAAGGTATCTTTTAAGGACCATACCCTGCCCAGACACACCAAGTTTTTTACCCTGTCTCATCGAGAAGGCGGTCAACGTGTATCGAGAACATGTGCACACGCTCAGTGCTTTTGCTTGGCAGCGGTTTTGACGAAATTAATCGAAATCATGGCTTATCTTCCCGGTGCAAATGACAACACTTGGCAAATACTTGGGTTTCAATACACAACTCAGGTATCTTTTACAGACCATGCCCTGCTCATAGACATCACGTTTTTGACCCTGTCTCATCTAGAAGACGGTCAACGAGTCTCGAGAACATGTGCACACGCTCAGTGCGTTGGCTGGGCATCGATATTGACGAATTAGGCGAAAGCATGGCTTCTCTTCACGGCACAAATGCAACTTCTTGGCATATACTTTGGTTTCAATGCACAACTCATTTATCTTCTACTGACCATGCCCTGCACAGAGACACCAAGTTTTTTACCCTGTCTCATCCAAAAGGCGGTCAACGTGTATCGAAAACATGTGCACACGTTCAGTGCGTTCGCTGGGCAGCGATTTTGACGAAATTAGGCGAAAACATAGCTTCTCTTCCCGGCGCCAATGCCACTCCTTGACAAATACTTGGATTTTAATGCACAACTCAGGTATATTCTACAGACCATGCCCTGCCCAGAGAGTGTAAGTTTTTGCCCTTGTCTCATCTAGAAGGTGGTCAACGAGTCTGGAAAACATGTGAACACGTTCAGTGCGTTGGCTGGGCAGCGATTTTGACGAAATTAGGCGAAAACATTGATTCTCCCTTCCCGGCGCCAATGTCATCCCTTTGCAAATACTTGGGTTTCAATTCACAACTCAGGTATCTTTTATAGACCATGCCCTGTCCAGAGACACTAAATTTTTTACCTTGTCTCAACTAGAAGGCGGTCAACGAGTCTTGAGAACATGTGCACACGTTCAGTGCATGGGCTTGACAGCGATTTTGACGAATGAGGCGAAAGCATGGCTTCTCTTCACGGCACAAATGCAACTTCTTGGCATATACTTTTGTTTCAATACACCACTCATTTATCTTCTACATACAATGCCCTGCCCAGAGACACCAAGTTTTTTACCCTGTCTCATTCAAAAGGCGGTCAACGTATCTCAAAAGCATGTGCACACGTTCAGTGCGTTGGCTGGGCAGCGATTTTGACGAAATTAGGCGAAAACATAGCTTCTCTTTCCGGCGCCAATGCCACTCCTTGGCAAATACTTGGATTTTAATGCACAACTCAGGTATATTCTACAGACCATGCCCTGTCCAGAGATAGCACTTTTTGCCCTTGTCTCATCTAGAAGGTGGTCAACGAGTCTGGAGAACATGTGAACACGTTCAGTGCGTTGGCTGGGCAGCGATTTTGACGAAATTAGGCGAAAACATGGATTCTCTTCCCGGCGCAAACGCTATCCCTTTGCAAATACATGGGTTTCAATTCACAACTCAGGTATCTTTTATAGACCATGCCCTGTCCAGAGACACTTAGTTTTTGACCCTGTCTCATCTAGAAGGCGATCAACGAGTCTCGAGAACATGTCCACACGTTCATTGCGTACGCTTGACAGCGATTTTGACGAATTAGGCGAAAACATGACTTCTATTCACAGCACAAATGCTACCCTTTGGCAAAAACTTGGATTTGAATGCACAACTTAGATTTCAACTACAGACCATACCTTTCCCAGAGACACCAAATGTTTAACCCTGTCTCAACTAGAAGGCGGCCAACGAGTATCGAGAACATGTGCATCTTCTTGGCATATACTTGGATTTCAATGCACAACTCATTTATCTTCTACAGACCATGCCCTGCTCAGAGACACCAAGTATTTTACCCTGTCTCATCCAAAAGGCGGCCAACGTGTCTCGAAAACATGTGCACACGTTCAGTGCGTTGGCTGGGCAGCGATTTGACAGAATTAGTCGAAAACATGGCTTCTCTTTCCGGCGCTAATGCCACCCCTTGACAAATACTTGGGTTTCAATGCATAACTTAGGTATCTTCTACAGACCATGCCTGCCCAGAGACACCAAGTTTATGACCCTGTTTCGTCCAGAAGGCGGTCAAAGAGTCTCAAGAACATGTGCACACGTTCAGTGCGTAGGCTAGGCAGCGATTTTGACGAAATTAGTCGAAAACATGTCGTCTCTTCCCGGCGCAAATGTCACCCCTTGGCAAATATTTCGGGTTTAATGCACAACTCAGATATCTTCTAAAGACCATGCCCTGCCCAAAGACACCAATTGTTGACCCTGTCTCATCTAGAAGGCGGTTTACGAGTCTCGAGAACATGTGCACACGTTCAGTACGTTGGCTGAGCAGCGATTTTGAAGAAATTAGGCGAAAACATGGATTCTCTTCCTGGCGCGAATGCCACCCCTTGACAGATACTTGGGCTTTAATGTACAACTCAGGTATCTTCTACATAACATGCCCTGCCCAGATACACTAATTTTATTACCTTGTCTCAACTAGAAGGCGGTCAACGAGTTTCGAGAACATGTGCACACGTTCAGTGCATGGGCTTGACAGCGATTTTGACGAATTGGGCGAAAATATGGCTTCTATTCACGGCACAAATGCTACCCTTTGGCAAATACTTGGATTTGAATGCACAACTTAGATATCTTTTACAGACCTAACCTTGCCCAGAGACACAAAACTGTTTACCTTGTCTCAACTAGAAGGCGGTCAACGAGTCTCGAGAACATGTGCACACGTTCAGTGCGTTGGTTTAGGTGAAAACATTGCTTCTCTTCCCGACGCACATTCAACTCCTTGTCAAATACTTGGGTTTTAATGCACAAATATTTTAATATATATATTTATTTGTGAATTAATTATGCATTTATTTTGTAAATTGGAAATATATTTGTTTGAATACATTGACCATTTGTATTATCATTCATGTTGAATAAGGTATCAAAAACTATGTCTTATTTAATGTATTGGAAATACATTACTTGGCTCTTATCAGATTTTAAGTAGTATAGGTGGTGGTCCTGCTGCAGGTAGAGTATTAACCGTTCACGCAAGAGGTCGCGAGTTTGATTTTAGGCTCAATCCAATTGCCTTAACACTCTGAAAACAGCATAGGAAACGATTCATATAAGCGTTGGCACTATTTTGCAATCAAGCAACAAAAACTAAATTACCCTCTTGAAATTTATATTTCGGAAATTATAAACATCTTTTACAATAGTTATTGTTCTCATGTTAGATTTGTAAAAGAACACAAATAAAACAATGTCAATTACAATTTCATTGCATTTGGATAGTTGGGTTCTTGGCTTTACTGATATCGAAGGCTTCTTTTATAAATTCATAAATTCGGAGACTTTATACAACAAAGGTTTATTCTCGGAAGCAGTTATAGAATTCAATTTATTAATGATAAAATATTATATCGAATAAGGACAAAATGATACGTCATGTTTTTTTCACTAAGAAATGCATGGCTTTACACCAATGTCCCTACTACTTCGTTATTAAATACTTTGTTTCAAAACACTAATACACTGATATCTTAGTATTGTAACCATATACTAAAAACGGTGACTTTAATATGTTTAACCTCTCGGGAAATATATAAGGTATCTCGAAATATAACGTATCTTTTAAATTGGTAAATATTTCCTGTGCAACCAGTGTCAGTACAACACCAATATAAACCATTATCGATCTAATAGTATTACAGAGCGGCGCTAGTACCTGATCGGAAATGATCGGACATGTGTATTAGGATATTAGGACTTTTCTGTTCAGGCGTAGAAAATTCCCTACCTGCATCACAAACTGGACGGTAAAGAACGTTACATTTGGGTAACGACAAAATTCCATGTTACGCTAAAATAATCTCGATGTATTTAGATGTTATATATTAGAACCATTTAAACTCATGTCGATGCTCCTTGCTTTTTCAATAATAAAACCATTAAGTATATTTGGTAATATAACATGTTTAATGCACAAACACACACACACATTAATAACGTTAGTTCTTTTAACTATTTTTGGTGACCATTTCTATTCCTTTAAAACAATTTTATAAAAGGTTCATAGTATTTTTTTTTACAATTGTGCTGTAACATCTATTATGAGGATCATTTTTCTTCCTGTAAAACTATTTTACGCGGAACGCGTATACTCAACAATTGAGTCAGTACAACGGAGTCTGTCCAGAGACAAGATGATCATTTCCATCCTTGTATAAGTCTTCATACAGAGGTGGAGGTGATGAATATTGTCCTGTAGGTGGCGCTTGATTTTGGTCCTGCCTTCCATGTGATTGCATGTTTGTCGTTTGATTCGGATATTGTGCACTTAGTGGATAATTGCCGTATCCTGGGTTTGATGTGTTGCTAGAATACACAGGTGGTTGTCCGCTGACATAGCTAGGCTGGTTCTGAGCGCCATAAACGACATGTGACTGTTGTCCGGCAGTATTTGCATTGTATACTACAGGTTGTGAACGCTGTGGATAAAATAACACCTGATTAATTATATATTAAACGACATAATCATGGATTATTTTGAAGTATTCAACATACATATAATTATATTTGAACGTGTTTATAGTTATATATTGAGCATTTGTTTATCTTATTAAATAACATGTACCAAAACATGAACCATCTCTATGCTTCACTTCAGATTTAGGCGCCAAAACCAATATGAATAGAATATTTGACAAACTGATATATACAACTGCGATATCCTAGTTCTTTTTTATTTTGTGATCAAATATTTTAATTAATAATTTATCGAAACTTTTACACAACCTAAGCATAATTACATAAAATTGCACATGTACTATATTGTTTTATAACATTTATAATAATCTTTATGTGTTATTAACTGGTTTCTTCAAATAAATAGTATCTGCAAGCATTGTATGTGCTTTATCCTGGACGGAGATTTACATAAACATGCTTTTAACCCAACACATTTTCTGTCTCTGTAGTATTCTAAGACTTCCAGTACATACAAATTACATGTTATTGTATAATACGTATAGATTTTTGAAATAAGATGTCTTTAAACTGAATATAACTTATAGTGATTTTATGCATATACACGAAAGAAAAGCTTTGTAATGCCATGAAACGAAAAACGCCTATATGTTGTTAAATTACCATCAAAGTAACTATATTCATTTTGTTTGTAACACGATAAATTGTGTTATGTATAATCATATATGAGGAGAAAAAGGAAAAAGGTAGAGTATAAAAGGCATACGACAATTTATTATTTTCTACTTTGTTCTGTTGAAGCCGGGCTTTATGTCAAAGGCACAACTTGCTTTTGTCGTCATGATAAATATTTGGAGAGGAAATCACTGCCAAAATGATCAAACGCGACAGGGCTACATAATTACTTACAGAAGGACGGTGGCTCTACTCAGAATTATTATGGGGTCTTTATCGACAAATAAAACGGAATTTCATAAATAACATGACTTATGTTAAAAAGGCGTTAAACTGCGTGCATTCCATTTCAAACATGAGTGCAATGACCGTATCATTATAAGTTTAAAATGGAATACTGGCATATACTATATATTATCTGACCATATCATCAGGTCGAATAAATTGTTTCAAAATTGTTTACATAAAATTCGTGAGTTTGAATCAAGATTGGTCCCAAATTTGACTTGAGAAAATTAAGCAGTTATTTGATGGTTCTAAAAAAAGGTTTTCCTCGGCCAATAAAATTGTATGTTTAGCACAACCTGGAATCTCTTACTATGTTATTTCTCTTTATATGTCCACGTGTACAGCATTTGAATATTAGGAAAACGGTCACAATGAAAATGAACCCGGCCAGGCTTACGCAAATGATCCACACGACATTTGCGGGCAAATCACACCCAGAGTCATCACCGCATGAATTGTAGCCTTTGCACTTGATATCATCGTCGATGCAGCGTCCATTGTTACATTCAAAGTTATTGTTGGGGCAACTGGAGCCTGTTGATACAAGAGAAATGCATAAATGCGCACATGTACCAGTACGTAAATGAAGGTTTAATTGTGACAAATTTGATGATCAGTGATAGTTAGATCATGATATTCTTTGTTTTACTGAAACTTACCTTGATAACAAGATACCAAATGACTCTTTAATACTTAATGAGAACTTTGATATATTTTATAGAAAGGACCGTTCTAATCATGGAGGGGGGTGGGGGGATACTTGTTTATGTTTCAAATAGTGTTATTCATTTCAGGCGAAATGACTTTGAAATATTTTGTAACGAATCAATTTCGATAAATGTCAAAATCAAAAATGAAAATATACTATTAGGTGTGTTCTATAGACCCAAAACTGCAGATATAACGTTTTTCAATGACTTGAATGCAACTATTGAGAAAACATACGAAACTTCTAAAAATATCGTCCTATTAGGTGATTTTAATGAAAACCTTCTCAACTCATCATTCCATAACCTGAAAGATATATAAACCTTAAACTCACTTATAATACTATAAATGAGCCCACCAGAAATCTAGCCATTCTTGATCCAAGCATTGTTCCATATGATGTGCCATAGAAATGCTGGTACTATGGAAGTTCCAGCTAACATAAGTGATCATAAAGCAACATACATAATATTACAATTCCCGTACGAGCTAAATTCTACATATAAAAAAAACAAATATGGTTATACAACAAAGCAAATTTTAATCTCCTTTATGATAAAGTTAAATCATATGATTGGGACTGCTTAACAAATTACTCTATTAATGAAGCATGTGACAAGTTTACATATATATATATATTTATTGGAATGGTTAAAACTTGCATACCATCTAAATTAGTAACTGTTCGTCCAAACGACAGGCGTTGGTTCGATTCAGAAGTTAGAAAATATCTAAAAATAAGGGACAGACTAAAGAAAATTGCAATTTAATCAGGCAAGGCAAATGCTTGGTATAAATAAAAAACATAAAAAAATATCGATTTCTACAAAACCATCCAACAACATTTCAATTAATGGACATCCATCATCATATCTGCAAAACCTTAAATAGCAAACAATTTTTCTTGCATGGTATTCTGTGACATATCGAAGGTTTTTGTTTGTGTTTGGCATCAAGGGCTCTTATTCAAACTTAAAGAAATTGGCATAAATGGTACAATACTAAATTGGTTATCAAGTTATCTGAAACACAGATCTCAACGTGTTGATAAACAATCATCCGAATCCACTCGTAAGTTTATAAATGCAGGTGTTTCCCAAGGGTCTGTCCTTGGACTTCTATTATTTCAAATAAATGTTAACGATATCGCTGATTAACTAGGTTGTATGCGGACGATAGTTCCTTTTATTATTCTGCAACTTCTACCCAGGATCTTGAAGGTATCATAAACTATGATCTTGATGTTATATCTAAATAGTCTAAGCAATGGATGGTGAATTTTAATCCAATGGCGCAATGTTCTTGTCTTTAAGAAAAACCTGACAGACTACTTAATATTATATTTGAAAATACTTCTTTACAAATTGTTAATTCTCATAAACATCTTGGTGTTACTTTAAGCCATGGTGGTAAGTGGTTAACACATATTGAAAGCATATTACATTTTGCTTCCAAGACAATTCACATTATGAGACGTTTGAAATTCACTATTGAAAGAAATGCACTCAATCAAATGTACATATCGTATGTACATCCAATTCTAGAGTATTCCTCATTGGTTTGGGATGGTTGCATAGTGCACCTCACAGACTCAATAGAAAAACTAAAAAACGAAGCAGCACGAATTGTTACTGGACTTACCCAATCAGTATCTATTCAAAAACTGTATAATGAATGTGAATGGGAACCGCTTAAAAAGAGAAGTGAAATTCAAAAATATTACCTTATTTAATGCATATCATTCAAACATTCAAAGTTATATAAATGATCTTTTCCCGCCTCTAGTTGGTGCAACAACTGATTACCCACTTGGAAACAGAGATATCTATACTACTCCATACTGTAGAACAGAGATAATGCGAAAGTCACCGTTCTGTGAGTGTCAAGAGGTTATAGAAGATGCTGAACAATACTTCTTTAAATGGCCTAGATATAGCAATCAAAGACTCATCTTGCATAACAGCCATTTATTATCAATCTACTATTGAGTGGAAGTGAAACTATATCTATAGAATGAATGAATGAATGAATAGGGTTTTACGGCGTACCAACACATTATAGGTTATTCGACGCCAACAGGAAGGAAGGTTCCAGGTTCACTCTACATGTACAAAAACAACAAATTAACATACAGATTTAAAAAAAATAGACCAGCAAATGAATATGCAGAATGAACCTAGAACCTTGATACCTGCAGAACTGCAGAGTTTCAGCAAATTATATCGTGTTACTCAAATTGTCGCTTCTTACGACATGCATGAGCCACAGTGGTCCTATTCTTGCCATCACTCATATGGCTCTCTGAAACCACACGTGGGTTCATTATTTAATCACAATGATGAACATGACAAAAATGATAAAATGAACATGATACCCATTCGGAGGATTCCTACCCCTCTGTAGAGATCGGCAGTGATTCTATTCTTAGCCGGAACCACACGGGCTTTATATCTACAGAAGATAACTATTGTAGATGCTGTCCCTAACTTTATTAAAGATGCCCATATATTTTAATATAATAATAATAATATGGATAATAATGATAAAAATAATAATTACAATAATAATAATCATAATAATAATGATTATAAATAATAAATGAGTTTAAATATATTATATACTAATTTAGAAATATACACTCTTTGTGTATATATATCCTGTATATATGTCCTGTCCAAACACAAAGTTATGCTATCTGAGAATGCCTGTCATAAAGGGAGTCAGGAAAATATAATCATATACTTCTTACTATTTTCTTTTATCTGCTTATAAAATCTCTCTCTCTCTCTCTCTCTCTCTCTCTCTCTCTCTCTCTCTCTCCCACTCTTTCTTCCTCTCACTCAATCACCAACTGTATGTTTATAATTGTTTATATTAGCATAAACATGTAATTTGTTTTGTTACACACTGTAAATTTGTTACTTGTAGGGGGAGGTCCGAATGTAAGTTTGAAGAACTTGTGGCCCAACCCAATTTCAAAATATTTGAAATGAATATGTTTAAACTAAACTGAACATTACTACTAAAACATTACCGTTCATTTTACTACGTTTGACTCCATCACATACACAGTAAATATTTAGCCTAATTGTCTATCAATCCATATTACTTTGATTTGATTTTTTAAAAATTCCGTTACGTTACGAACATATGTTATCTCTGCTTTCTATTAAATCAAATGTTGTTTAGGTTAAAGAGATATTTAAAGTTTATTACTTTATGAATGCTGAAATGGTGGCTTAAAATCACACCGGACGTGACGTAGATAACTACGGCGTAGGCTCAAACAATTACTTGGCATATCGTTTGGTGGCTGGTCAGGACCCCTTATATGCCTACAGACATCAAGCATGATAACGTTGTAAGTTGATGTTCTATTTTTAATTTAACATTACGTTAACGTTGAACATAATGGAATGCACATGCTGTTTCTTCTATAGATTACTCTATTAAATACTTAACAGTATTGATATATAAAGTAATATTTTTTTTTTATCTATTAATCATGCACATAGAAAAATGTATAAATAAATAGCAATGTTTAAATTCGTTTATTTTTTCGGCTTACGCTTTCATCAGGTAATTTTGTATTTAGGTAAGCATATATAAATGAAGGCGGAAGCCGAAAATTTGAAAAAAGGTTAGACATTGTTATTTATCTATATTCTTCCCTACGCATGATAAAAGTTATAAAATACGAAGTATTTAATTATGCTATGAAAAATGCTCACCCTCCTGATAGGCAGTGAATATCATAGAAAAGGCATTGTAGTGGTAATTTCTGCTACTTTGTGTAAATTTTATTTTCAGCTTTCTGTTGACAATTGTAAACACGCCCGGTGGTATCGATCCGCACACTTGTCCTTGGAGCCCTGTTACAAATATAGACAAATGTCAAGTATCTACATTGATGTAATTCTCACTTTAAATTTAACGAAATGTATATCGTATGTCAATACAAACTCTTTAATTTCACTCTTAAACACTTAAACATGATTAAACATGTATATTGCAAATAAAATTATAGTACAGCAGTGAAATATAAGTAAAGATTATTTATCGTTTACGTGATCTGTTCTCACAATCAATGATATTTTACTATTTTGGAGCAACGACCATTTAGCGCAGCGATGAAATATGAATAAGCATGAGGCCAAAGAGGTCCTGAATAGCTCTAATAAATAAATATCGACAAAGTGCTTTTTGTTTTCTAAGTTCTCCATAAATTGCGCCACATTGTGTATGACGGTCGCAAATTTAAACCCGACTTCCACAAACCATTAAGGGGACACCAACATGTTAAATATCTAAGGCCTAGGCCTTATTTTTAGTCGAATCACTCTTGACTTTATTCGAAATCGCAAATTTGGTTAAGTTTGAAAAATAAGTGGGAGTATACTATCACATCTGCACGATGAAATCATGATGTGATGGCTAAAAATTTGACTACAGGGAACCGAAATGACTTCAACAAAAAATTCAGAGGACCACCGTGCAATGATATATGTAAACTATCCAATGTTTAAGTCTTGAATTACCAGAGAAAAAGTTTCATTTAAAATGTGTTTATAAACCATGTTGAGGGGTTCATTAATGGTCAAATCACGTTGGTTCTAGTGATATAACTGCTGTTGAAGTTTGGTAAAAAATCATTGAAAAATGGGAATGCAATCGTGTTTACAAGAAAAATGTTAACAGAAGGACGCCTGAAGCCTGAGGATGGACGACAGAAAATTAACCATGACATCAGTTCTGCTGACCTTTAGCCAGTAGAGCTAAACAACAGAACTATTAGGATTGCAAATTAAATAAAAAAAACAACTTATGTGAGTCGATAAAAATATTACCTTTTCTTGACCAGCAGCACTTACCGTTAATTTGACCCTTATGATCTCCATCAAAAAACTCCAAATAGCCATCTGAACATGGCAAGTCAAAGCCGTCAAAATAGAACATGAGGTGATTCCAGGTAATCCATGTCTCTACTGTCACTTCACACACGTTACTTGGCCTATTGTGGAAGGGGTATGTATCATGTCGATTAAACGACTGCGGAGTATTAAGAGTCAGTTGTCCCTGCTGTATGCCTTGAAGAATCATGCTAATCTCACCGTTGCAATAGTTTTGCATTTCATCTAAAATGATAAATAAAAAATGGAATTGATTTGCTGGTGTTTTTTTATCAATGACCTGTAACCAGACAGATGGAAGGGTAGATGTACCAGAACAATGATATAGTATCATGTTATGTGTTATAACCCAATGCTTTAATATGAGACTCTGAAATGAAATGAAAAATGAGCTGTTTTCTTATTTATATAGGACATAATTAATTATAAAAATGGACAGACGGCAAAGTCAAAATAGTGTTTATTCTTTGCGTTAAAAAGGATAATAACAGACAAAACTGAGATAGCTTTATGTCTCACTTTAGAAAACCTCCCTTACATGACGTTAGTAATACTTTTACGCTCAAGAAAATAGAGCTGTGTAAAGCGGTTGGTCATTTTTTTATGAAAATGCATACATTTGTCACATTTCTTTTTGCATATGAACACATTGGAATATGTACATGACTTCCGCCAAGTTTGGACGACATTGGGTACTATTTGATGAAGATATAACAGTTTAAAGATAAATGGGCAGAAAAGTAAAAATATGAAAGGGTGCCATTAAACCAACGAAATTGTAAAAAAAACAATATGGTCAACATTTCAATTGGACCAACAGAGGACATCCTATGAGAACAAGTCACTTGCAGAACCATTGACAATGTATCCAGTGTTCCAGAAGTGTATTTCTCTATATGAAGAACAGGACAAATTAGTTGTTGTGTGAGACGTTCAAGAACCTGATCATTTTCGGTAAACGCTTGGAGGAAACTGCATCATTGTGATTCAGATTTACTTTCGTTTTTAAAATATATCGATGTCGAAGTGAAATACTGTATATGAGACCTTTAAATAAAAAAACAGATTTTTTTTTGTGAAACATTGATGTTTTTGAGTAAAATAGAGAAGCTGTCACACATGCAAAACACATGCAAAACGAAATTTGAAGATTAAACAATAAAACAAATAGGATAAAGTCAGTTTGTAAACTATTCTCGCGACAAGTATTTCTCATTACGATAATATTCTATATATTTATTTAAATCAGCATTGTCGTAAAGAACCTGGATTTAACAACCGTCGGAATGTGCTTAGCAGCCCAGCAATATGTATCCATATTATGTTGCATTTTCATTCATTGATTTATTTCTTTGTATCAAAGTTACTTTCATGCACACTTTACTTTCATTTGCTTTTTAATTTTTTTTAAAATAAACAAAATAGTATAAAAATTTAATATATGCCTAATAAATACCTCAACTGGTAAGATAACTATTCATAGTTGATAACGAATCTAATGCATGTATTCAAGTATGTTATTCATTTGTATATTGAAAAAGGGGTCATGGTTAGTGTCAGTGATATGCAAATTATTATTGGGTGCCTACAAACATTAACATGTATTTGTTATATATATAAAAAAGTCAAATATATAGTTTTGTTAGAAGTAGAGCATTATTTTTAGATAAACAACTTTTTATTAATAGTATGGGCATGTATTTAGACAATGTTTGCACATTTAATAATTCAAAAATGGATATGCAGTCACATAGATAAACCATATGAGACTATAAAATTACATTTTCAAAGTATTTATTCTTCTATAATTATTTTTACTAAGGTACACTGTCTAATATTTTGGGCATTTTTTTTGAGTAGTCCAAATATCTTATGCATGTGCGATTACTACCTTATTTGGTACATGAATTCGAAAACAGTTGCGCGATGAATTGAAAAGGCGTATTTATTTAGAAATGGTAGAAGTTTGTTCGACAATGTTTTGAGTCATTAACCATGACAATTTCTACTTTTTAAGGTCTCACTAACATATGATAAAATCATTTAGAACGATTCAGATTTAAATGATTTTAACAATTCATTGCATGAAAATAAACATGTATTTGATGATATTTGTGATAAATTATTACAAAACGAAATTGATATTAACACATGTGTAAATAATTTATCTAGTATTATATATGATATTTCTTTTAAAACAAATGGGAGAACATTTAAAATAAATTCAAAACATAAAATAAAAAAATCTCCATGGTTTAATGAAACTTGTCGAAATGCCAAAAAACAATTTCTAAATGATAAAAGGGTCTTTAAATCTAACAAAAATGAAGATAATAGATTATTATTTTTGAATAGTAGAAGGGAGATAAAACTGACCCCAGTAATTTTTGAGGAATTACTCTTGTAAATATAATCTCGAAAATATTTTCATTGGTTTTACGGAATAGAATTAATCGCTGGTGCGAATCTGAAAATGTATTTAACGCTTCACAATTTGACTTCAGGGATAAACGAAGTACAGCTGATAGTCTTCATTCAATTATTCAAAAGATTTTAGCTAATAAATCCAAACCAAAGTCATTCATTGACTACGAAAAAAGCTTTTGACACCGTTATTAGGGATTCCCTCTGGGTTAAACTTATACAATCAGGATTAAACTGTAAAATGGTTAAAATCATTAAATGTATTTATGAAAATATTAAATCTTGTGTAAAAATTCCGTCTAACAGTAATTTATCGGAATTCTTCGATGTTACGCTTGGTTTAAAGCAAGGGGAGCCACTCTCGCCTCTTTTATTTATACTTTTTATTAATGATATTCAGTACAGTATTGACTTTCAAGGTTTGTCTGAGAATGATCTAAATCAACTGTCTATATACATGATTTTATTTGCCGATGACATAGCGCTATTCACTACTGACTCAAAAAGTTTACAGACTCAGCTTAATGGAATATCAAACTATTCGCGTAAATGGGGTCTCAAAATAAATGTTAATAAAACAAAAATATGTATCTTCGAGAAAAGAAAACAAATTAACTTTGTTTTTTTTGTTGACGGGGAACCTATTGAAGTTGTTGACACGTTTTGTTATTTAGGTATAAAATTCACTCACACGGGTAATATGACACACGCTGTGAACGCGTTATCTGAACAAGCATTAAAGGCTTATAACAACTTATTATCTGTTTGTGATAGACTTAATCTCGACATTAAAACCAAGTTATCCCTTTTTGATTCGATGGTGGTACCTATTATCTTATATGGGGCGGAAGTCTGGGGTATCTATGGTTTCAAGGAAGTGGATAAAATTCATATTAAATTCTGCAAACGTATTTTAGGTGTTCGTCAGCAAACCTCAAATCTAGCTGTATTAGGGGAACTAGGAAAATATCCACTGTCAATTATAGCTAAAGAGAGAGCATTAAAATTCTGGACTAAGATTTTGAAAAGCCCAATTCTATTATATATAGATCTTTTATTGATCAATGTGAATCTATCACTGGTAAATGGTGGGCGAGTAATGTGAAGGAATATTTGGATAGACTAGGATTTGGTGAACTATGGTTAAACTTTAATACAGACGTAAATTATCTACCCATGTTTAGACAAAGAATACGTGATCAGTATATCCAGAATTGGAATACTGGCATTAAAGAATTGCCTAAATTGGAATATTTTAGGAAATTCAAGAAAAAGTTTATTTTTGAAGACTATTTAGATGTTATAAAAAATAATGCCATTAGAAAACAGTTAAGGTGCCTTAGATTAATCTCCCACGATTTAGAAATTGAGTTTGGAAGATTTAATAATATAGATAGAGAAAATAGGCTATGTAAATTATGTTCCATGAAAGTTGTTGAAACTGAATATCATTTCTTACTATGTTGCCCAAGATACCATAGCATCAGAATATTATATTTAAATAGTTCATCTTGGCCTACAGTTCAGAAATTTTCAAGTATTATGTCAAATAAAAACAAGAAAAATATTTTAAAAATAGGAAAATATGAATCTGAAGCTTTTAAGATAAGAAAACTAGCACTAGAACAAGTAAATAATATTTGATAATGAAACTACTTTACAATCCCTATATAATGTAACTGTTTCTTATACTCAATATGTTTATAGCTTAGTACATAACTTGTATGTGAATGATATTCATGATTTTGTTGTGTATTGTGTCTTGGCCATATTTATTTAAAAACTTTGTAAATGGCCAAAGGCAAATGTTTGCCGAAATTGCAATAAAATTTGAAAAAATTTGAAACTAAAGAATATACATTCTTACATGACGTAAGCAAGATTCTTACGCTCAAGAAAATAGAGCTGTCCATAGTGCTGTTTTGCATTATTTTGTTAAAAATGCATAAAATTGTCATATTTCTTTGCGCCTATGTCAACATTAGAACATTTTTCATGATTTCTGCTGCAAATTTGGATGACATTGGGTACTGTTTAATGAAGCTATAACTAAAAATGCGTAGTGATAAAATGCAACAATTGGACATAATAGTAAAATATTATGGGGTGTCGTCACATACTGGAATATTTAAGACATTTCGCAAGAGTTATCCGAAAATTGCCCTAGCGCAGTTTGGTGATATTGGAGATGAATCTAATTACTTTCCTTAGATCGCGATAAAACATACAGATATCGTTCCACTCTGACACAAATATCAAGTAGGCGTGACGTGTTATATATGCCATGGGTATAATATATTTATCATTGATTATTTTGTGTTACTATAAAGAAATAAAATTATTACGGTTATTGGTTTACTGTTACATAAACTTATATTTGAAAGGGCTAAATCAATCAACACAGAGACTGATGCCGGGCGAGGATTCGAATTCACGAATTACTATCTGAGTTAACAGGACAATTGCACTGATGTTCAAATGATATTTTAACATTTATGTTGTTGTTTTTTTTTAAATAAAATTATAACGGCTATATAATTATATAAAATTGTGTTTGAAACAAAATCTTAATATAAGCGCATGTGTTTCTAATAAAGCCTAAAATGATACTTGACCATAATTCGTTTTTAACAACTTCTTTTAAGTACCTCGTGTTACAATATCTTAAGATTATGTTGTTACAACAGATTGATATCTTTTTTATACCACTTCAATATACGAGAGGATCATTTTTTGAAAAATTAAACTTAAAACTGAACGTAACTTAAAACAAAATAATAGAAGTTGTTTAAAGAATTATTACCAACACATTTAATTAATAAAGCAATCGCATAACTGAGAAATACACAAATTTGTAGAAAATCGCCAATATTTCTTTTTTTCACGCTCTATTATCTGTTTAAAAAAAATTAATTTATTATCATTTTATCTGAATATCGATGTTAAATCAAAAAGCTCATTTAAAAAAAATGAACAACAAACTTGTGTTGAAATATTATTACATTCTAGAAGATTATATTATTACCCCAATAAAATAACATGTTTTGCCTCCGGGCCAGGGGTAGTTGGTTATTAAGGTCATAAATAAACACTGGACTATCGCATTGTTTGAGACTTGAAATACAGACAGAGAGCTCTGATTTTTTTGTACAAGGATCATTAGATTTGTATATTATTTTACTGACCTTAGGACAACGTTTAAATTCAATATGCTGTAATACTTAACATTTGATAATGATATATCGTTACTAACTTGTATTAAGTTAGATACACGATATCAATGCAGTGACTATAAAACGAACATAAACATGCACAAAATGAAACATGTTCGCAGTCAAAATATTTATTTCAGAACGGATGATCCAACTTTAGTAATATCAGTACCATTATTTTTTCTTAAAATAATTAAATAATTTTATTTTTTGTGCCGCAAAACATCATTCATTTCATTATTTTATTTTCGTTCCATCTATGTACCCAGTATATAACAATACATATACATGAACGTTTAAACTTGTACGTAGCCATTCTAAAAGAATTATAAGGTACGTTTTAAAACATAAATTATGCATATCATCAATACAAAGCACTATTATTTGACATTGTAAAGCTCTACTATAATCTGCAATAAACCAACTTTTGAATTAAAAAGCTAAAGAAGAAAAAAAGCACTATTGTGCATATTTAAAAATATCTTTAAAAAAACTATTATCTCCTTTGGTCAGATCAATTGAGAACTGATAAGCAATATTTTCATATATATGTAGAGATTAATTTTTAAATCAAGTAATACGAAACAATGATATGCTAATTATGCTGTATTGATATAATTATCAACCAATTACATTATTAAATATCTTTGCTCAAATTATATGCCTCGTTTAAAGCATTATTGTTATTTAGTCACTGGTTTTGTCTTTAAGAATCAAGTGATATAAATTAATTATTCGAATTATACATACTCTTCAATCAATTTTCATTCTATGACAGTGAATTATTTCATAACAAAGACAGTTAATTTAAAACATAAATTTGTGCGAAAAAAAAAATAAACCATTAATTTATGTTTTGAAATATAAAAGAAATGTACTTGAATTTGAAGTGTTTTTAAGATAATTTTGTTAAAATATAAAGTTAAAATAAATCTATGCTTTAGAATATAAATAAAATACATAAATAAAAAACACACTTTAAACTACACATTACTTGCAATATCACTATGTGTTTATAAACATTTCGGACTGACCAACATCTGCATAAAGACGGCTGATATAGCGACATACATTGGATGCAAAAATACGCTGTATTGGGTACAGTCGTACGCTGTATAGGGTATACAAAAAATAAATCAGAATTACATTTTATTTCATTTTCAAATCAAAATGGAAGCAAGATGCAATTATCATATTTTATATCTAAATATCATCGTAAAGAGAATTTTATTTGCAATAAACGTATACGTTGTAATAGATTGGCAAAAAAATCACAACTAAGGTTTATAAGACCTTAAAAATGTCCGACAACGTGTTTTGAGTAAGTTTTATAAAGAACATATTAGGAGCATATATGCTGTCATAAAATTAAAAAAGGGAGCAACAAGACGTGAAAATATTTTATTTTTTTATTTTATCATAATAAAGGTTATATACTTAACTCAATGACTAGACGTTGTAATAGGTTGGAAATTTAATATTGAAACAGTTATAACGATAACATTAAATTCCTCCTATATGTTTCTATTTAACCCAAATATCACGGTTTAGCAAGGTAAGTAATAAAAACCGCCGATATCAAGGGGGTGGTGTGTGTGTGGGGGTGGGGGAGGTAACTTTTCTCGATAAGCCAGTGAAATGTCTGAAATTGTCCGACATGAAACCATCGAAATTGTAAAAAAGCAATCTGTTCAACACCTTGTTTTCTGCATAATTGGACCGACAGAGGACTATCTATAGGAACAAGGCTCTTTTATAACCATTGGTAATGTATCCAGTGTTCCAGAAGTGCATTTCTCTATATGTAGAACAGTACAACATTAATTGTTTTGTGGAAGTGTAATGCACACAGAAATGATAAATTGCCTTTAATGAGAATGGAATTAGTGTAATAAGTGTTGAAAGAACAATAAAGCAATATGATATTTATTGGCTATTACCCATGATGATGTTCAATCAAGAAGTCAGTATTAATACATATAAAAAATGTGTAACTTTACGAAATTATTAATGTGTGACTATCTCACACACTTCATTTCAAATTCAAGAGAATATTAACAGTTCTTTTAATGAAACTAATGACACCTAACTAGTTTTTAAAACATAATTAATGTATTTAAAGAAGATACACGGGTATTGAGTATGTGAAATTCGTAATAATCAAATGGTTTGTGCCCAATCGCTTCACTATTACATCTCATATATTCACAACAGGTAAAATGCTAATTTCACAAATGTCCGTCCTTTAATTTTGGTGCCTGGATTTAAAATTTAAAATCTGTTACAAAAACGAGACAAAACAATATCTGGGTCGTAGTAGTGAAATCGAAATGAATTTCTAATTACAAAGATAAATACTTCTTTTCAATATTTGTCTTCTTATAGAATAATCTGAACTCCCCATGTGTGAAATCAACATGACTGATTAAACCGAAATCAAATTAAAGTCATTAATTTGATATGTCACAGAATGTACTTCAATTTAAGCAGGAACATTCTTTAAGTATAACCCGAGCGTGTGAGTCAATCCAAGTTGAGAAAGCCCTTTTCATATTTCAACACCCCGATAAACATCCTTTAACGTATTAACATACAGCTTGGTAGAGAGATAAGATAATAATTGAATATTAATTAAAATGTCAAACTTCCCTTCGTGTTTACATGTATTTTTTTATCCCGTTAATACTTTTTTGGCAGATCCTCAATTCGATATTTTACTGTACGATATTGAACATATTCTCACTTATTACTAACATAAATATTAAGTAGAAATTTATTCTTCTACGCTTTTTCGAAGGATAATTCTTCCATATATAATGTTATGTTTCTTCGTCTCCTCTAATTTTCCTTTTGATAAATAGCATGCCAATGTACGTAAGCGTATCGAACCAATCCAAATAGAAGTTGACCTGGCATTAAAGGAACATTTTTAACATATCTTTTACATGCATATAAGTTTAGATAAACTAAACATATTTATTTAGCAACCGAGATATCTACAGAACACACCTTAAGTTGGCTCAATTACAAACTTACTTGTGAGGTTATTGGCACCTATTCAATTTTTTTTCAAAAAGTTTAAATCTTAATGTATTCGTTTACTATTGATATCACAGTCCGCTTTAGTCATTCACCCACACGCCCCTGAACCAAAACAATTGATTTATTGATTGAATATTTAGCGTCATTTTTATGCCATCGAGGGCTAACAGACGAACAGTTAACCTAACCATTGTTTCCTGGGATCCTTAAAGGTTAATCAGTACTCGAGCACACCCCATCTCCGCAAGTAACTGATAACTTGCCCGCTTGAATCAGCGGTGAGAGACGAATGATAATGAGAAACAATGTCGTATATGAATCATCACGGAGACTGTTGTCGGGCGGGGATTCGAACTTACGACCCCTGGATTGATAGTCAGACGCGTAACCGACTGAACTTATCAGGCCCGGCAAACAAAAACAAACACAGCCGTTCACATTGAAATAACATGCAGATGTATTTATTCACACCTTAAATCGCAGACAAGCATAGTATATTGAGATTACATTGTTTTCTGTTTACCATATACCTTTTCAAAACCTATTTTCATGTTATTGATCTAGTGAATTATCCCATTGTGAGTCAATGAGTCACAAGTATTTCAACAGGGCACATTCTATTTCTGAGTCCATACTATGCTATATGTAAACTTGTAAACAGTGATATCTTTTAATGTTAATTCCATTGTTTCATAGAAATTATAATCAACTATTTATTTAACAGTAATAAACAGATTACATAAAATCAAGGAATTTATAGAGATGTACGTCTTTGACATGTACAAACAAAAAAGTATATATGTATACTTACAGTTTTTTATTGCCGACACGGCACTTAATGAAGTAAAAACCGGTACCATGGCCAGACACAGGTAGATCATTTGAAGGTTCGCAATTCCCGCCTGACTACCATAAACCTGTTTATCTTCCATTTTGTATACACTTAATATTTTGTGTTATTTCTTATACACAATAACACTAAACCTGATTTAATACCTGAAATATGTTTTAAAATATTTCGACCGATCCCGTTTACGTTTAAGTACATTATCAATATAATGCAATGCTCTCCTTGGATTCTAATGTATGCCACCATGTTATATGTGTATTATCACACCAAGATGATTTGCCGGTCTAATATCGGGCACTGTGGGTGTTTAAGGTAATAAAGTGCCTTTCTCAACGGACATGTGATTTTTGTTTGTAATTTTAAGTTTTCTTTCGTTTTAAAACATTTAAAGATAAATTATGTCATTCTCGAAGCGGCTCTTTATATAGTAAAGTATACAGTAGACTTTCTCGTAGACGCCGGAAGGTCTTGAATGAGTTCGATGATGATTTACCAGCTGACCGACAAACGGACATTCCGGAGGAAACAAATGACCTTGACATACTCGTCGAACAAATCGGCCTCAAAATGGATATAAAACAGATCTGCAAGTATATCAATTAACAGCAACAACATTTAGAAAGTTGTTGTATCTGTGCACATTACTGGAGGAACCGGTGTTGCTCTACATGGTATTTTGAATCCTCCAAACTAAGCAAGAAGTCCGTGATCAAGACGATCATGACAAACATTTTCGAGGTCCTCTAGATCTCCCACTTGGTCTGTATCTTAGGCGGTGAAACTGTCAATTTACTGAATGTCTTCCAATATAGATGCCGCCGCCATATCTTTCGGTCGATCACTTTCAAACCAGGCGCTATCTTAAGAAAAACACGAAACCACTTTCTGTTGAAATCAAACACAGCAGATGACGCTAGTTTGGCCATGCATACAGGTTGGACCATTAAGTTAACAGTTCTTAAGAAATTCATGCTGAGCTTGGGCCAGATCCAGGATTGGCATAAGGACAGTCAATACTGGCGGCCTTTTGTGCAACCCGAATGAATAATAGTTATAATATAAACGTATTCAATAAAACATATTTTTACATATTATGAGGTCAAATATCATACAAAGTGGTGACCGAACGTTGATTCATTATAAATATAATCTGATATTTTTTGAAATCATGGATCTCATGCAGAGTTTATTAAACGCAGACTAATATGTAAAACAAGGTTACAGGACGTAAAGGGCGTTACTTGTTTCACTTACTCTCTTGAGCAGATGCAAGGAGGCTTAGTGTGCTTTTGCATTTCTTTGAGGAGTTTTTTTAATTCCAATGGATCCTTTTATCTGGTTATATTGACTTTAACAACGGCAAACTGAGTTACATTCAGTTTTATATTAGTGTTTCGTACTTATATACTCAACATAAAACACTAGCTTTCTCAGGAGCGGTCTGGTCTTAAAATATTAAAATGATTTATGCTACCCACAATATTTTACCTTCTTAGTGTTTCTTTTAAAAACATGTAGATTTAATTTTTAAAGATGTATATTATCATATCTAAATACTATCTCAATTGCAGTTCTCAACCCAACGATCTTGTTTTTCCATGTTTTCCTTGACATACCTTTTGTTTTCTCTTTTTAGGTTATGGTTAGTATAAATATTTTAATACTTTTACACTAAATAAAAATTATATTGTTTAAAATTTAGACATAGTTATTCAGGATGTGAAATTATGAAATTAAATGTTTAAAAAAGTATCAAAGTATGACTATAAGACTGGAATAATTATGCATTAAATAGTGACCCTGTAAAAATGTGAACACTGAACAATGGATTACATCTGAAATGTGGACTATTTTAACATTTTAGGAATGGTAGATTTTAAACTAGTCTAGAATACCTTCATTGTGATTCTAAGCAGCAATTAACTGTTAAATTTGAATGAGATTGTAAATTGGATTATGCATTAATTTTCATTGCGTGGTGTGTATGTAATTGTCATTATTATTGCATATGCTTCCACTCCAGCTGGGAACGGTTAGCTCAGTTGGTAGAACATCTGACTTTCAATCAAGAGGTCCTAAGGTCAAATACCCGCCAAGCCTCATCTCTGTGATGATTTATAAACGACCTTGCGTCTCATTGTTGTTCCTCTCTCACCCCTGATTCAAGTGGAAAAGACATCAGTCACTTGCGAAGATATGTGTCTTTTAGTACTGGCTAACTTTCCAGGATCCCAGGAATGATAGATTAGGTTAAATGAGTGTCTGTCAGCTCTCGATGGCATAAAAATAACACTAACATATTCTAATAAACAAACAAACTATCCAATCCTGAAAGATATATTATAATCTTAACATACGTGAATATTATACATATATATTATATAAACATGAATTAAATAATATTATATGTAGAGCATAGTCATAATTTTATACTTTCTTAATCAGCAGTATTAATAAAGAATAAACATTAGAGCAGATGGTGCATAGTTCTTATAACATTTAATCGGTTAGAATAAAACATATTGTTTAGTTTATAAGTTATCAGTACATGTATGTAGCTGACTTCTTTTTTTATAATGAAATCAAGCTTTATAGTATTGTACACATTTATTAAGACCTAGGTTTAGCCAAAGTATGTTTATTACTTAGGAATGCAGATAGCAGTTATAAATCTGCAAATTTCGTTTAGTTTAAGTATGACTGTATCCGTCCTGATTTTGCCTCCATCTTGTTTTTGTTTATTTGGATGACAGATGTAAATATTTTATCAATTAATTGTCAGGGCCTTGGTTCAGAAGAGAAACGCCCTGATGTTTTTAATTACATATACTAAAAAAATGTCATATATTTTGTCTGCAAGATGTTCATTCTACATCGGGTACTTAGAGATTAGTTCGTACAATATGGGGACATAACTGTATATTTAGCTCTGGAAAGTCCAATGCCAGAGGGGTTGCGATTCTTTTCAGTAAAGATTTAGACTATACATTGCATAACCACATATCAGACCCTGAAGGGAATTTTATAATAGTAGATATACTATAATTACAAACATATAAATAATAAAAATGCCCGTGAACAGCTATTAGAAATAAAATCAACACATAATCTTATTGACCCCTTTAGAGAATACCATCCTTGCCAAGACAAAGAGTACAGGTTATAGAAGATGGAGAAAACACATATAATACTTTTGCTGCCTAGAGTCGCACAACTTTACAAGTAAAATTATCCCCAAAATAGAAATAACAGATGGTAATATAATAACTGATAAAAAAGATATATTTATGGACACAAAAGTTTTTTATGAAAATTGTATACTCAAGTAGAGATCATGAACTAGAAGATATAAACTTAGAAAAAATGAACTTTTTGATATAAATGTATCAAAATTAACAGCTGAAGAGTCTAATTCACTAGACGGAATTCTTACATTCGATCAATCTTCTCTCTTGCTGCAGGGAATGAAAAAATAACCGTTCACCCGGCTCTGATTGATTTCAAGCAGATTTTTTTTAAGATTTTCTGGAAACACATTGGTCACTTTGTTAAAGCAATATATTATGGCTACTGTAATGGCGAACTCCCAGTTACCCAGAGAGAAGGAGGAATTATTACACTTATACCAAAGGATAACAAACCATTTTTTAAAAAAAATATAGACCAATAACTCTTTTAAACTGTGTATATAAAATTGTTTCAGGTGTCATAGCAAATAGATTTAAACCCATATTACACAAGGTTATTAATGACAGTCAAACTGGGAAGATTTACGGTTGAAAACATATGATATTTGATGCTATGCAGTTTACGGAGGAAAAACAATTTACCTGGTCCTATACTACTTGTTGACTTCGAAAAAGCATTTGATTCGTTGTCTTGTACATTTTATATATAAAACGTTAAAATTCTTCAATTTTGGTACCTCAATTTTGTCTTGGGTGCAAGTATTGTATAATAATGCTTAAACTATCTGTAAACCAGGGTGGTAACTTAGCAAGTGTTTTTAACATAGGGAGAGGCTGCCGTCAAGACGATTCATTATCCCCATATATTTTTTATTATATGTGCCGAAATTTTAGCAATAAAGATAAGAAGCAATAAAGATATAAAGGGTATTTTCATTAAGAATAATGAATATCAATTATCACAGTTTACAGACGATACATCAGTTATATTAGATGGTATCGAGATGTTCCTTAACGAAGCGCTTACTGTTTTATCTTATTTCGCCAAAATATCAGCACTGAGGATTAATTTTGATAAAACGCAGGTAGTCTGGATTGGAGCAAAAAAACACAGTACAAACTCAATAAAAACAAGATGGAAACTGCTTTGGGGTAGTATCCAATTTAAACTATTAGGTATAAACTTTAATGTAGATCTTGACAGAATCACAGACATTAACTACTCTGATAAAGTATTAAAGATCAAAAATCTTAAGCTATGGAAACGTAAATATTTGACACCACTCGGAAAAAAACACTGTCATCAAAACCTTATTATTACCAGTTTAAAATCATTTAATCATTTCTCTCAAAAACCCAAGTTATTCTTGTATAAAAATATAAATTACATATTCTATGAATTTCTATAGGTTGGGCTAGCTAAAATTAAGAGTAGCGTTGTCATCAAACAATATAATGAAGGGGGTTTAAAAATTATTAATCTTAAAGCTTTTATCATTGGATTAAAGGCAACATGGATAAGAAGGCTCACCCTTAAAAATGGATTCTGGCAAAACACAATGAAAAATATAATAAATTTAAAAGACATTATAAATAAAGGAAAGCTCTAGTTAATGTCCTTGATAAACAAAACAAATAAAATTTTCTAGAAATATGTCCTCAAATCATACATAGCTATTATCGCGCATGATAATCCGACAAAAATCATTTTTATAAAATCCGCTTTTTTTAACCATAGCATTTTAATTTGCTTAGCTAGTTACGCAATCCCGGTTACAATTAATGACATTATTACATTTTGAATAATATTGGTTTGTTAATGGTAACCATGTAAAAATGTTTCATTTACTATTGAATGAAATAATATGGTACAATCAATTGCTTATTCCGACTTGTTATGATTGTTTTTGTTGCAAGTTAACAGTGAACACACTAATACCAATACTTTACTTGCAATACTTTATATGGACCGGTTAAATGTCATGTACAAAATATGGTTATATTGACACGATAGTCACAGATGAACAAAGAAGGGAATATGCCAACGGGATATAATATAACAAGTATTCCACATATTCTGACCATAACTCATTTGTTAGGTAAATAGCTTTAATAATAATTTCAAAATAACAATTAAATGTTCAATCAATTGCATCTAGACCAATTTTCAGAACCATTGTTGGTGATTCAGCTTTACATTAAGTGAGTCCAAAAAGCAATACAGTGAGTATAAAGACACAGAAATATCAACATTACCCAGTAGAACGTCTATTTATTTCGGCGTAAGCAATATCGTCTAATTGAATCAAACCATGTAAAGAATGAATGTTATAACTTGTAATATTTGGGTTTAAGGAAAAAAGCATGCATAAAATAAAAGAAATCTACTTAAAATAATGTTTTATATATGAAAGACTAAGTAGTTTTAAGCCTTTTGGAAACGGCTTCAAGTTAATAGTTTTATTATTAACCAGTAATCAAACAATTATAAAAATGGTATATTTTTCTTGTAACTAAAATTAGTAAAACATATCATAAAACCTTATATATAATCAACAATTCATTCAAACAGTTTACTTTTACATATATCATAATTTGTGTTTTTATTTGATCACATGTACATTTATTGTCCTATGTAAAATATACTGAATATTTTATATTAAACACCACTTTATGATTTGCTCATACATAGTTATCGGTGGATATTTACAAAAGGTGGCAATCATTTTATTAAATATTAAACTATACAAGATTAAGACAAATAAATTACTAAGCCATATGAAAAAAGGAAAAGGAATACAGCCAGTATATTTGCATTGTAGAAGATTATAGAAAACAACTCCAAATTTACAAACATTTCATTAAACACGATAACTGTATCATTTGATTGTTCAAAGAGGCATTTGATATGTAAATTGTTATTACCAATAAAACACTAAAAGCAATGTATAATTTATTTATGTCATTAATCGCAAACAACGACGCTTTATTAACATTTGCATTGTTTCGCAGCCCAAATGAAAAATATATTTAAACGCAGTCGAAAAGCAAAACTTTTTTTGAAACAGTGTCATAAGTTACGTAATTGTTCCCTTGTATTGTTTTGATACTCAAGCGAAACGTAGAAAAAAGCGCAAGCGGGAGACAAAACTGCGTTTACAGCCTTCGACGTATGTGATTCTTATACATTGAACATGTTAGGAATAACATATGAATACGAGTACGTCTTATATACTCTTAAACTAACTTAGTGCAAACAAATGTACTCGGGCCGTGGAGCTATTACAACAAAGCGTGCTCATCGATATGTTGGTCAGTATCCGTCTTGTTTAAAATTCCATATTATGGCGGAGGTGATGAATAATTTTGTCCTGCAGGTGGCGCTTAAATTTGGTCTTGTTCCACAGATGTTTGATTATTTTGCATTTGATTTGCGACACTTGATTGCGGGTAACCTGGATAAATTCCAGTGTATCCAGGGTTTGATGTGTTGCCAGGATACGCAGGTGTTTGACAAGTGACATAATTAGGCTGGTTCTGTGCACCATAAACGACATATGGTTGCTGCCCGCCTGGATTTGCATTGTATGCAACATGCTGCGTGCGCTGTGGAGAGAAACAAAGTAACGTGTTTAAACAATTGCTAGAAGGTCCATTTTCAATATTGCCACGAAAGCTTGGTAATTGTTTTTTTATAGCTTGATATCACGTACTTTCGTTTTATTGTTTGTACGTAAACTGTCAGAAGTGTCAACATAAAATGATAGTGGATTTTTTATAAATTCTTAAGTTATTACATTAATATTTCGCAAATTACACCAGTTACATATAATAACACTATTAACACTGTAGTTGATGTCATCAAATTGCAAACTTTTTACTTTAATTTTAAAATGTATCTTCAATCTAATATTAATGGTCATAGTTATATATCACAGTTTTTTTATAAAATGGTACCAACCCAAAACACAGAACCTTTTAGTTTTCAGTTATCTTCAACAAAATTAAGTCTTAGCCTTTAACACTATTTACCTGAAAAATGAAGTATTTTTTCTGTTAATTCCCGCCCCGCCTACCCTTTTTCTATGAAACTGTTCCATCTTACTGCATTTGTAAGATATTGCCAGAGTTATTACGACAAGAGTCTAAGATATATACTGACTGAGTTCTACGTATACACATAGTGCATGGTTCTCCATTTATGAGATGCTAATGCTACTTTTACTTACATTTTCTCGCTTTCTCACCTGGCGAGTTTTTTTACACTGATCTTTCTATGTCACGAACAACTGCCATCAAATCTTATATGTTTTTATTGACCTTAATATAATGAGATTTTATTATGTTTGTATTAATTATGTTGTAACGATTGCGTCCTTTGGAAACAAAATCTCGTATTCTAAATATTCTTACCATGTTTTTTCTTCTCTTTTGTCCACGTATGTAGCAAAACACCATGACGATAACGGTCAGAATGCCAATGAATCCTGCTAAGCTTCCTATAACGATATACACGATAACCTGAACGCTTAAGTCGGTTCTACAACCGGAGTCGTCACCGCATGAATTGTAGCCATTGCACCTTATATCATCGTCAATGCAACGTCCGTTATCACACTCGAAGTTGTAACTTTTGCAACCTGAAGCTGGTTGTACAACAAACATTAAAACATGTGTTAGCATGTGCATATGTTTCGTTCTGTTTAATTTTATAATGCTGTTCCTCGTGTTCACAGAGTGACAGGCTCTTTCCGTAGGAAACAATTGAATCAGTTACCAAACCATTCAAATATACACCAATATATCAGGACTAATTGAATATGTAAATAATCAAATACATTATGCATTCCATTTTCAGTTTTTTTAAAGTGAAATGTCAACGGCTAAAGAGTTAAGTTTCATAATACAATACCATTTGATAAAAGTGTCACTTGGAAGCATATAACAATACTAGAATCGGTTTTGTAGACGCTCTTTATGCGAGTAAATGAAAATGCAGCACCACTCCAAACCCCACCCTAGTGCTGGTTAAATATGTATGTTATTATTGAGCAACACTGAATAAAACCCATGATTTAAAAGAACCAGTCTCATGAAGTGATGATGTGATTGTGAAAAGTATGGGATAAAAAACCCTATTGGAATCACAGAATGTAGCCGTTTTATCAATTTTTTACTTGTGAATAATGAAACAATCTCTGGCAGTCACAAATATGTGATGATGGCACGCACTGGCATCACACAATATAACCTTGTCAAGTAGTGTGTGACTGCCGGTAGTAAACTGTGGCAGTCAATATTATGTGATAAAAGCACGCACTCTCATCACAAAATATAACCTTGTCAAGTATGTTACTGAAGGTAATAAACTGTGGCAGTCAATATTATGTGATGAAAGCACGCACTGGCATCACATAATGTAACATGTCAAATGCGTTACTGCAGGTAATAAACTGTGGCAATCAATATTACTGTGAAATAATTTATTTTCGTTGGTATTAAATTTCGTGGTTTCCACTTCAAAAATATATTCGTGGGGACTTAAATTCGCTGAAAACCAATTTCATTTTTTTTTTTTACACTTTCGACATCACAATCAATGTGCGTTCCAGTTGTTAACCTTTGCTGTAATTCACACGTCGCGCGTCAGGGTTTATCGCACCCCATACCACAAACCAATTAGTACCCTAATATACAAGTACGATATAAAGCAAATTGTTATGCAAACACCAGGTGAAGAAAAGAGAGGTACGACATCTAATCCAGAAAGAGTTTCAGAACGCAGGTCTGGTGTAAAATAACAATAGTGCCACATCACGTGACTGTGAAAATGGACAGTAAACCAATGTGCTGCGTCTTCTAAGAGATTTGTTTGTTATATTCTTTAAAAATGTATTGATCATCATATATTTAATCATAAAGAGAAACAATTATAGAATAGAATAAAAAAAATACCACTAAATAAAAGATATTACTTCACTAGAAACTTGTGTTTAGTTTTTGGCCGGTGCGTGAGCACTGGTTATAGCCGTTATTTTGAAGTCAACCATCGCTTTTACTAAAAACCTAACAACTCAGCTGAAAGGAATTCAATCTACTCAGCCGATAAAAAAGTAGTTCATTCGAATATGTTTGAAAATTCAACTGAATTTAGCTATAAATCAATTGAATCATAGATTAAATGATAAACCTCGTCAATTAATCTATATATGCTCACAGCAATAGTTTTTAAAAAAATTTTTTTCGCAAATATGTCGGTTATTTGGTAGTCTATCCCAGTCCTGATATTTCCTATGCCTATCCCACAATTCATAGCTATTCAACGCTTACCAAACTGAGACGTCATTCAACTGACCAATCAAAGTGCTCAAATCCCATTCCTAGTTTACGGACCCAATCGGGATAGCTGGGTCCGCTCTACAGACTAGTTCTTTGGCGTGTAATGTAGCAAAACAGTCAAATTGACTGCAGGTAATAAACTGTGGCAGTCAATATCATGTCATAATAGCTCGCACTGGCATCACATAATGTAACCATGTCAAGTGTGTTACTGCAGGTAATAAACTGTGGCAGTCAATACTATGTGATAAAAGCTCGCACTAGCATCACACAATGTAACCATGTCAAGTGTGTTACTGAAGGTAATAAATTGTGGCAGTCAATATCATGTGATAAAAGCACGCATTGGCATCACACAATGTAAACATGTCAAGTGATGTGTTACTGCATGTAATAAACTGTGGCAGTCAATATTATGTGATAAAAGCACGCACTGGCATCACACAATGTAACCATGTCAAGTTGGTTACTGAATGTAATAAACTGTTGCAGTCAATATCATGTGATAAAAGCACGCATTGGCATCACACAATGTAACCATATTAAGTGTGTTACTGAAGGTAATAAACTGTGGCAGTCAATATTATGTGATAAAAGCTCGCATTAGCATCACACAATGTAACCATGTCAAGTGTGTTACTGCAGGTAGTAAACTGTGGCAGTCGTTATTATGTAATAAAAGCACGCATTGGTACCACAAAATATATCCTTTTCAAGTGTGTTACTACAGGTAATAAACTATGGCAGTCAGCATTGTGTGATAAAAGCACGCACTGGCATCACACAATATTACCTTGTCAAGATAATGTAGATAACGAAGTATGCTGCAAACATTATAAGAGCGATAAAAGGACTCTTGATGCTATTATCTTACATTGAAACAAGACGATGTTTATAGAATAATTGACTTAAGATAATTATAAATGCACAGGTCAGGTGGTCAGTACTTTAAAGTTACGTGTGTGTTTCTACATTGAACAAACAGTTAAAATGATGAATATAATTTATACTTATATGCTTAGAATATACATATTCATATAAAAATAACTAAAAAAAAGTTAAACAAGCATAGTAATATGCATATAAATGTTGCAAATGACACACATGGGCGTATGAAATAACAACATTTGCTATAAACCAGGGGCTGGCTACATAAATGACGAATTGTATCAGTTTTACCTAAATACATTTCCAAATCTTAGTTAACTTTCTTTATAGCTCGAGTTAGGGGTATTAAATAGACTCACCTGTCTGATATGCAGTGAATATCAAAGAGAAAGCGTTGGAGCGATAATTGTAATTAAGTCTAGTAAATTTCACTTTCAGCTTTCTGTTTATCGTTACAAACACATCAGTTCGCAACGATCCGCATATATGGCCTTCAAGTCCTGTAACATATATATTGGCAAACATAAGAAGAAATATGTCCATGACACGTAAGCAATACTACAACAGTCATTATACATAAACAGCAAAGCAACCTACTACTGGAGAATTTTGACCTAGTTAACATATGCGTCTTCTCTCGCTCTTCACCAATCTATACATCAAAAAATGAGAGTGTTGCTAAAAATAGCCCTAAAAATTTCAATCTCATAATGTATATGATTTCTTATATATAAAGCGTACGATGGTACTTATGGGCAAGTTTCTATCAAACATATCGATAAACATGTAGTTAGTCGAAATCATTCAAATATTTGCATATTCATTATTATTATAGTACATGTTCTGTCCTACTACGTGTATAAATAAGAGCAATATCAGGTATAACTTAACAGTTGAATTTGCTCTATGATAAAAATAAATGCACACAGAAATATACTGAAAGTATTTTTTCCAAAGGCAGGAATGTCTCTGTTCATATATATGCACAACTGGTGGATTTACTCACTTTTGTAAAATAAAAACAATGCAGTTACACGTCTTAACTTTTTAATGTCCTCAAATGCTCTAAATTACAACAGTCTGTTGAAATTCAATAGATTTCATTTTAAACAATTGACGACTTGTGGCACTATATGATATGTCAGCTTTCACCCTATCTTAAGGCCAGTGACGTTTTTTCGCAGAATATATATACAATTTCAGCACAATAGTGGGGTTATTGTCACTAAAATTGTAGTGGCGGCGCGATGGTAACAAAAACACAGCCATTGCGCGAGTACATAGTACAAAATAACGATTACAGATATCTTAAACTGCGCAAGCGATACTGACCGTTGATTTGATCTCTAAAATCTCCATCAAAAAACTCCAAATAGCCGTCTGAACATGGCAGGTTAAAGCTTTCAAAATAGAACATGAGGTGGTCCCAGGTATACCATGTCTCGATTGTCACATCGCATCTGTTTCTTGAGTTTTTTTGACCAAACTGGTATATATTGTCATGAGAGAATGTCCGTGGTGTATTGAGTGACAGCTGCCCCTGTTTTATGTCATCATAGATCATACTAATTTTGTCATCGCAGTTGTTCTTCATTTCATCTGAAACAACAAATAAGAACGATATTGGCCTTAAAACAACTATATACGAATTGTTAAAAGTCACGGTAGTCTACTGGAAAGAGTGTTGTCCGCTCCTGCCAGAGGTTGCGGGTTCGATGCCCTGGTTCTACCCAGGAAGCGGACTTGAGAACGGTTCATATAAGCTCCGAGCTTTCATCGCAATCGAGCTAAAATAAATTAGTATAAACTAAAAGTAACGGATACAACGACGTTTTCTACTTTTCAATCAACTTAAAAACAGTACCAAACTTCAAACGTTAATCGATATGTTATATATCTTTGTAAGTTAATCGATTACAGATGATTTACATAAACTACCTAAGTAACTTGTACCTTGGAATGCCTCGATCTCTATATTGACACTTGTTATCTGCTGTTATGTTGACTTTTTGCCAACCGCGGCGCTTATTTGGGTTTAACCGGCTATATCAAAAATGTTCTTATCATGTTTTAGACAGCGAATAACATATAAAGCTAAATATTTGAAATAAAATAGCTTTCATATCTCGCAAAATGACAACATTTGTACGATTGTCAGTAATTAGAATTTATTTGCGAATTCCAAATTCATTACATTGTATTGTATGCACTGAGAGAGTGTATGATATTGTACTGTATACAATGATGTGTATGGCATTGTGTGGTGTGTATAACATTGTGCTGTATACACTGGTGTGTATGACGTTATGTATGACATTCTACTGTATACATTGGTGTGTATGACATTGTGCTTTATACACTGGTGTGTATGCCATTGTACTGTTTACAATGGTGTGTATTACATAGTGCTGTATACACTGGTGTGCATGACGTTATGTATGATTTTGTACTGTATACATTGTATGACATTGTATTGTATACATTGGTGTGTATGACATTGTGCTGTATACATTGATGTGTATGACATTGTACTTTATACATTAGTATGTATGACATTGTGCTGTATACACTGGTGTGTATGTCGTTATGTATGACATTGTACTGTATACATTGGTGTGTATGACATTTTGCTGTATACACTGGTGTGTATGGCGTTATGTATGACATTGTGCTGTATACACTGGTGTGTATTACGTCATGTTTCACATTGTACTGTATACATTGGTGTGTATGACATTGAGATGTATACACTGGTGTGTATGACATTGTAATGTATACACTGGTGTGTATGATATTGTTCTGTATACACTGGTGTGCATGACGTTATGTATGACATTGTACTGTATACACTGGTGTTTATGGCTTTGTGAGGTATTTACTGGTGTACATGACATTGCAATGTATACACTGGTGTGTATTGCATCGTACTGTATACACCGGTGCGCACGACACTGTACTGTATACACTGGCGTATATGACATTGTATTGTATACACTGGTGTGTATGTCATTGTACTATATACACTGATGTGTATGACATTGTATTATATATACTGGTGTGGATGGCATTGTACTCTATATACTGGTGTGCATTACATTGTACTCTATACACTCGTGTGTATGACATTGTACTATATACATTGGTGTGTATGACATTGTACTATATACGCGGGTGTGTATGGTATTGTACTATAAACACTGGTGTGTATGACATTGTACTTTATATACTGATGTGTTTGACATTGTACTATATACACTGTTGTGTATGACATTGTACTATATACACTGGTTTGTATGGTATGACATTGTAATGTATACAGTGACCTCATATATGACATTGTAATGTATACAGTGACCTCATGTATGACATTTTCTATATACAGTGATCGTATGTATGGCATTGTACTTTAAACTTGGACCTTATGTATGACATGTACTGTATACAGCGACCTTTTGTATAACATTGTACTGTTTACGATGACCTTATAATGGCATTGTTTTGTATAAATTGACATATTTGACATTGTAATGTGTACAGTGAACTTATAGATGGCTTTGTGTTGCATGCAGTGACATTATGTATTGCATTGTTTTGCATGCAGTGAGTTTATGTATGATATTGTTCTGCATGCAGTGACCTTATGCATGACATTGTATTATATGCGGTGATCTTACACATCAGATCACAGACAGAGATATGTCGACATCAGATTACAGACAGTGGTATGGAGACCACAGATCACAGACAGCAGTACGGATACTACAGATTACATATAGCGATTTAGATACCACAGATCACAGACAATGGTTCAAAGGCAACAGTATGGAGTCACACGCAGATCACACGCATCGGTATAGAGATCACATACAATTAATCACAAACAGTGGTATTGAGACCACATATCACATACTTTGTTTTATTTGATTAATTTGTGATAATCTATATGTCATAAATACAAAGATACATCAGGCACATTAACATACACTAACACAGAAGCAATAACATGTATTTTAAATAATATATTAAACTAATTAACAATAAACTTATTTCTAATGGGGTCCAGAAACTACATATCACAGGCAGCAGTACGGAGACAATATATCACAGACAGCGGTATTGAGACCACATATCACAGACAGCCGTAAAGAGACCATATAACACACAGAGCAGTATTGAAACCACATATCACAGACAGCGGTATGGAGACCACAGATCACAGACAGCGGTATGGAGACCACAGATCACAGACAGCGGTATGGAGACCACAGATCACAGACAGCAGTATGGAGACCACATATAACAGACAGCGGTATGGAGACCAAAGATCACAGACAGCAGTATGGAAACCACAGATCACAGACAGCGGTATGGAGACCACATATAACAGACAGCGGTATGGAGACCACAGATCACAGGCAGCGGTATGGAGACCATAGACCACAGCTTTACAGAGACAACTGATCACATACAGTAGTATGGATACCATCGACCACAGCTGTATAGACACCTCAGATCACAGACAGCGGTATGCAGACCACATATCACAGACAGCGGTATGGAGACAACATACTACAGGCAGCAGTATACATACCACATATCACAGAAAGCAGTATGGAGACCATAGATCACAGACAGCGGTATGGAGACAACATATCAAAGAGAGCAGTTTGGAGACAACATATCACAGACAGTGGTATTGAGACCACATATCACAGACAGCGGTATGGAGACCACAGATCACAGACAGCGGTATGGAGACCACAGATCATAGACAGCTGTATGGAGACCACAGATCACAGACAGCGGTATGGAGACGACAGATCACAGACAGCAGTATGATGACCACATATAACAGATAGCGGTATGGAGACCACAGATCACAGACAGCAGTATGGAAACCACAGATCACAGACAGCGGTATGGAGACCACATATAACAGACAGCGGTATGGAGACCACAGATCCAAACAGCGGTATGGAGACCATAGACCACAGCTTTACAGAGACCACTGATCACATACAGCGGTATGGAGACCACATATCACAGACAGCGGTACGGAGATCACAGATCACAGCCAGCGGTATTGAGACCACAGATCATAGACAGCGGTATGGAGACCACAGATCATAGACAGCAGTATGGAGACCACATATAACAGACAGCGGTATGGAGACCACAGATCACAGCCAGCGGTATGGAACCATAGACCACAGCTTTACAGAGACCACTGATCACATTCAGCGGTATGGAGACCATAGACCACAGCTGTATGGACACCTCAGATCACAGACAGCCGTATAGAGACCACATATCACAGACAGCAGTATGGAGACAACATACTACAGGCAGCAGTATACATACCACATATCACAGAAAGCAGTATGGAGACCACCTATCACAGACAGCGGTATGAAGACCACATATAACAGACAGCAGTATGGAAACCACAGATCACAGACAGCGGTATGGAGACCATAGACCACAGCTTTACAGAGACCACTGATCACATACAGCGGTATGGAGACCATAGACCACAGCTGTATGGACACCTCAGATCACAGACAGCCGTATAGAGACCACATATCACAGACAGCGGTTTATCGACAACATACTACAGGCAGCAGTATACATACCACATATCACAGAAAGCAGTATGGAGACCACATATCACAGACAGCGGTATGGAGACCATAGATCACAGACAGCGGTATGGAGACCACAGATCCGGAGAGCGGTATGGAGACCACATATCAAAGAGAGCAGTTTGGAGACAACATATCACAGACAGAGGTATGGAGACCACATATCACAGACAGCGGTATAGAGACCACAGATCGAAGACAGCGGTATGGAAATCACAGATCACAGATCACAGAAGCGGTATGGAGACCACAGATCACAGACAGCGGTATTGAGACCACAGATCACAGACAGCAGTATGGAGACCACATATAACAGACAGCGGTATGGAGACCACAGATCACAGACAGCAGTATGGAAACCACAGATCACGGACAGCAGTATGGAGACCACATATAACAGACAGCGGTATGGAGACCACAGATCACAGACAGCGGTATGGAGACCATAGATCACAGCTGTATGGACACCTCAGATCACAGACAGCCGTATAGAGACCACATATCACAGACACCGGTATATCGACAACATACTATAGGCAGCAGTATACATACCACATATCGCAGAAAGCAGTATGGAGACCACATATCACAGACAGATGTATGGAGACCATAGATCACAGACAGCGGTATGGAGACCACAGATCCGGAGAGCGGTATGGAGACCACATATCAAAGAGAGCAGTTTGGAGACAACATATCACAGACAGTGGTATGGAGACCACATATCATAGACAGCAGTATGGAGACAACAGATCGAAGACAGCGGTATGGAAATCACAGATCACAGATCACAGACAGCGGTATAGAGACCACAGATCACAGACAGCGGTATGGAGACCACAGATCACAGACAGCAGTATGGAGACCACATATAACAGACAGCGGTATGGAAACCACAGATCACAGACAGCAGTATGGAAACCACAGATCACAGACAGCAGTATGGAGACCACATATAACAGACAGCGGTATGGAAACCACAGATCACAGACAGCGGTATGGAGACCATAGACCACAGCTTTACAGAGACCACTGATCACATACAGCGGTATGGGGACCATATACCACAGCTGTATGGACACCTCAGATCACAGACAGCCGTATAGAGACCACATATCACAGACAGCAGTATGTAGAAAACATACTACAGACAGCGGTATACATACCACATATCACAGAAAGCAGTATGGAGACCACATATCACAGACAGCGGTATGGAGACCATAGATCACAGACTGCGGTATGGAGACCACAGATCCGGACAGCGGTATGGAGACCACATATCAAAGAGAGCAGTTTGGAGACAACATATCACAGACAGTGGTATTGAGACCACATATCACATACATTTTTTATTTGATTAATTTGTGATAATCTATATGTCATAAATACAAAGATACATCAGGCACATTAACATACACTAACACAGAAGCAATAACATGTATTTTAAATAATATATTAAACTAGTTAACAATAAACTTATTTCTAATGGGGTCCAGAAACTACATATCACAGGCAGCAGTACGGAGACCATATATCACAGACAGCGGTATTGAGACCACATATCACAGACAGCCGTAAAGAGACAATATAACACACAGAGCGGTATTGAGACCACATATCACAGACAGCGGTATGGAGACCACATATAACAGACAGCGGTATGGAGACCACAGATCAGAGACAGCGGTATGGAGACCACAGATTACAGACAGCGGTATGGAGACCACAGATCACAGACAGCAGTATGAAGACCACATATAACAGACAGCGGTATGGAGACCACAGATCACAGACAGCAGTATGGAAACCACAGATCACAGACAGCGGTATGGAGACCTTATATAACAGACAGCGGTATGGAGACCACAGATCACAAACAGCGGTATGGAAACCATAGACCACAGCTTTACAGAGACCACTGATCACATTCAGCGGTATGGAGACCATAGACCACAGCTGTATGGACACCTCAGATCACAGACAGCCGTATAGAGACCACATATCACAGACAGCGGTATGGAGACAACATACTACAGGCAGCGGTATACATACCACATATCACAGAAAGCAGTATGGAGACATAATATCACATACAGCGGTATGGAGACCATAGATCACAGACAGCGGTATGGAGACCACAGATCCGGACAGCGGTATGGAGACCACATATCAAAGAGAGCAGTTTGGATACAACATATCACAGACAGTGGTATTGAGACCACATATCACAGACAGCGGTATGGAGACCACAGATCACAGACAGTGGTATGGAGACCACAGATCATAGACAGCGGTATAGAGACCACAGATCACAGACAGCGGTATGGAGACCATAAACCACAGCTGTATACACATTTCAGATCACAGACAGCCGTATAGAGACCACATATCACAGACAGCGGTATGGAGTCAATATACTACAGGCAGCGGTATACATACCACATATCACGGAAAGCAGTATGGAGACCACATATCACAGACAGCGGTATGGAGACCATAGATCACAGACAGCGGTATGGAGACAACATACTACAGGCAGCGGTATGGAGACCACATATCACGGAAAGCTGTATGGAGACCACATATCACAGACAGCGGTATGGAGACCATAGATCACAGACAGCGGTATGGAGACCACAGATCCGGACAGCGGCATGGAGCCCACATATCAAAGAGAATGGTTTGGAGACAACATATCACAGACAATGGTATGGAGACCACATATCACAGACAGCGGTATGGAGTCTACAGATCACAGACAGCGGTATGAACACCACATATCACAGACAGCTGTATTTCTTTTAAATTTAAGATCACACATATATGTATTCTTACATACTTAAGATCACAGATAGAGTAGACTTACAGCTGTCACAGAATATTCGTTCACACTCGAGATCACAGTTAGATGTATTAGTACGTACCTTATATATCAGACAAATATATTCATTTATAGGCGAGAGCAAAAACAGCTGTATTGGTTCGAATTCCGATATAATAGACCGACAGCTGTCATAGAATATATATTACTTCAAACACGAGACCAGACAGCTGAATTCGTTCACAGCATTTGCACAGTATTCCTTCACACCCTCAATTATAGACAAGTATAATTGTTCTTACTTGCGAGCACAGGAAGCTATATTCGTCGACACCCTAAATCACAGACAAGTATAGTCGTACTCACTTGCGATCACAGGCAGCTATATTCGTTGACACCCTTAATCACAGACAAGTGTAGTCGTTCTCACTTGCGATCACAGGTAGCTATAGTCGTTGATACCATAAATCACAGACAAGTATAGTCGTACTTACTTGCGATCATAGGCAGCTATATTCGTTGACACCCTTAATCACAGACAAGTATTGTCGTTCTTACTTGCGATCACATGTAGCTATATTCGTTGACACCCTAAATCACAGACAAGTATAGTCGTTCTCACTTGCGATCACGGGCAGCTATATTCGTTCATACCATAGATCGCAAAGAAGTATAATCGTTCTCACTTGCGATCACACGTTATTATATTCGTTGACACCCTTAATCACAGACAAGTATAGTCGTTCTCACTTGCGATTACAGGCAGCTTTATTCGTTCATACAACAGATCACAGACAAGTATAGTCGTTCTCACTTGCGATCACGGGTAGCTTTATTCGTTGACACCCTAAATCACAGACAAGTATAGTCGTACTCACTTGCGATCACAGGCAGCTATATTCGTTGACACCCTAAATCACAGACAAGTGTAGTCGTACTAACTTGGGATCACATGTAACTTTATTCGTTGACACACTTAATCACAGACAAATATAGTCGTTCTCATTGCGAACACAGGCAGCTTTATTCGTTCATACAACAGATCACAGACAAGTATAGTCGTTCTCACTTGCGATCACAGGTAGCTTTATTCGTTGACACCCTTAATCACAGACAAGTATAGTCGTACTCACTTGCGATCACAGGCAGCTATATTCGTTGACACCCTAAATCACAGACAAGTGTAGTCGTACTAACTTGGGATCACATGTAACTTTATTCGTTGACACACTTAATCACAGACAAATATAGTCGTTCTCATTGCGAACACAGGCAGATATATTCGTTCATACCATAGATCACAGACAAGTATAATCGTTCTCATTTGCGATCACAGGTACATGTAGCTATATTCGTTTTCACCCTAAATCACAGACAAGCATAATCGTTGACACTTGACGTCACGAAAATGTCTTTTAAACGCCATGTTAATGTCTATATTCCAACGCCTCATTTTATATTTTTGAAGCTGTCCGTTTGCCCCACTATGGGTCAACGAGTTTTTAACATAGTTGAGTATATTTGTAAATCCAATCTTTGCTACTAGGCATACTCGTTACATATGGTTACAATAATGTTAAATATCAAAATCATATTAAACTTATATTACTAATACAAATAGTACAGATAAGAAGGGAGTTTGATAGAGATATAATTCCTTGACGAGACGTGTCAATAAAACAGGTACATATTTATACTTACAGAATTTTGTTGCCGATACAACAGTGCAAGAATACAAAACCGACACCGTGACAACAAACAGGGAGATCTTTTGAAGGTTTATAACTCTTGTCCGACGTTCAAACACATATGTGTCCTCCATTTTGGATAAACTTGATATATCAAGTTATTTTTTCAAACATTAACCGTAAGCACGATTGAATATCTCAAATGTATTTCCAAATACTTTCACCAATTTAGTTTTAAGTACAGTTTCAACACAGTTCTATTTTATCATGCCTGGGTTTTAATTTAAACCATTATCTTATCAGTGTATTGCTATACCAATACGATATGTCGGTCTAACATCGACCAGTTGGGTGTTTATGGTATTCCGTGTATAATGAAATCGGCAAAAATCGGATAAGTCCGTAACTTGGGAAATCCCATAAGTTTTGATTATCTGCACGCTTAAAATGATTACTAGTACCATTTTTGTAAACACGAGTTACCTCCTGTGATGACCCAAATATGGCCGACATTCATGCTTTTCGTAACAGTTTCACGAAGGAATCGTCTCAGAATCGCAATGTTTAAAGGTCGCGTGTGTTTATCTTTCACTATTAAGTCGGTGGTCATGTTTTTAAAGGAGATGGACTGTGTGAGGAGGAGGATTGCATGTTTGTTATAACACAATCTTGGTTAAAATTTAGAACGTTCATGCTGGATACGTGGTTGTTAAATTTGATGATTTACATTCTAATTTCCTGTCTTACTACGTGTATATGATGACATTTGGCGCGTTTTATCTGCATATTTGATAGTGTTATAAACACCAAGCTTGTAATATGAGAGCAACTGTTAATATTTGCGGAAATAGACAAAAAGTTCTGTTTGCAGAGTGCTTATAATTCAAAATTTATGAAATTAGTAAGTTAAAAAAATCAGAATTTTTTTTTAAAAACAAAACTGATACAATACAGTTCTAAAACTGGTACTAGTTTAAATTATTTTAAAATGTGGTGGCTCAAAACATATTGGTGTAGAATAATTAAGTTATTGCAAAAATGTGAAGATATGTGATATTTAGGGAAATGTTGACTGTAAATTAAAATATCAGCAGATAGTTTATAATAACAAGTCGGAATGGAATGTACATATTTTAAATAACTTGAACGCAGTATGGAGTATTTCATTCTTATTTAAGACTACTTTTATAAATATCCGATTAACTCATAGCATCTTGTCACGTTTATGGTCATGTTAATATTGTGCTTATATTTGAAAGGTCTTAGAAAAGGATTTTTAATAACGAACAACGAGCGAATTAATATTCATGATAAAATAGTATGCGTATATACATTTTTGTTTATATTGTTTACTTTAAATTTCCATTAACAGTATACGCATGAGGAAGTATGTGCTATTAAAGCAACCATGCATTGAACCATTAGTTAATAAGACATTCATAACCATTGCAATTGGCTGTTATCAGAAGAACTAGTGACTGATGACAACGTCTGACAATGGATCTCAAGACCACTGTTGTGGCCGACCCCATACCACCAAGTGCTTTAGTATCTGAGTGTGTTGTAGTTTTGTAGTGATTCAGTTTTCTGTGTCAGCAAAGTTCATGTAGTTTTAAGGTTTTGTATGAATATATGTAATTGCTTCTTGAAATAATTGACTTAATATATATCATGAATATGTTAATCATATAATCAGATTATATAGATTAAAAATCTAGTGCCCATTATGAGAAATCTATAGTTAAGTAAGGATGTTGTGTATCAAAAGAGAAAATAGAGTGTCGTGTATGAAAATAAAATGTCAATTAAAGAATTTGATTATTGTGTAAGGATGTTGAGTATATATAGACTAAAAAATCTAGTGCCCAGTAAAAAAAATCTATAGTAAAGTAAGGATGTTGTGTATCAAGTGAGAAAATCTAGTGTCGCGTATGAGAATACAGTGTCAAATAAGGATTTTAATTTTGTGTAAGGATGTTGATTATATATAGATTAGTAAATCAAGTACCCAGTAAGAAAATTATATAGTCGAATAAGGATGTTGTGTATCGAGAAAGAAAATCTAGTGTCACATATGAAAATTTAGTGTCAAATAAGGAAATTTAATGTTCTGTAAGGATGTTGAGTATATATAGATTATAAAATTCTAGTGCCAAGTAAGAAAAATCTATAGTCAAGTAAAAATGATGTGTATCAAGTGAGAAAATGTTATGTCGCGTATGAAAATAAAGTGTCAAATAAGGAATTGGAATGTTTGTAAGGATGTTGAGTATATAAACCACCCTGTTAATTCTGTCGAAGGGATTTTGACTACCGTATCATTTTTGAGCCATGGGAATGAAGTACACTTGATTTATATCATAGCAAACGTTCATAATTTAAACCATCCAAATATATATCATTATATACACTTTATCCCAACACCCCGTGGAGAATTGCCCTAAGGACATTTGCCGCATCCCTTTAATTCATTCTCAAATATACAAACCCCTCGACAGAATTAACAGGGTGGTCAAAATCCCTTTGATGAGTAGTCAAAATCCCCATGGCAAAAATGATAGGGTAGTCAAAATCCCCTTGATGAGATCTCAAAACCCCATGATGGGTGGCATTTGTGAATAACTGTCTGGTAATCAATATAAAAAGAAGGTTATTTCTAAATTTCTACATGTGCTAACATTAGCCAAATAAAAGACAAACAAAACAATGAGCAATTTTATTGATTTTAATTCTTCTAATCTAATCATTCATATTATTGACATAATTTTATGATATAATGCTTGTAGCATATCAGGAAAAAAACAAATGAAAGAAAAACTACTCCAGCATATTCTGTATCTTGTAATTAAATATATCTTCGGTTTTAGCACATTTATTTATCTTGAATTGTAGCACATTTTCTTTCATTTACAGTAATTATCATCAAATATCTTAAGCCGATATGCAGTCAATTTAATAAATTAAGGAGTAATCATTGACATGATCACTTAAATAACTGTAGCTGTGACAAACAAGTTTTTGTTAAAAATTACAATAAACTGCTCTGATTAAAATCAAATAATTAACATGACCACATAAATAATTGACTGTGACAAACAAGTTTTTGTTAAAAATTACAATAAACTGCTCTGATTATCAGCAAATAATTAACATGACCGCATAAATAATTGACTGTGACAAACAAGTTTTTGTTAAAAATTACAATAAACTGCTCTGATTATCAGCAAATAATTAACATGACCGCATAAATAATTGACTGTGACAAACAAGTTTTTGTTAAAAACTACAATAAACTGCTCTGATTATCATCAAATAATTAACATGACTACATAAATAATTGATTGTGACAAACAAGTTTTTTTGAAAAATTAAAACTGTACAAACATGATTAATAACATAGTTGTTTGTGAATTTGCAGTTTTTTATAAATGGTTGTGAATCTGCCTCTTCTTTTTTTTTAAGAAAATAAAACAAAAATACATTTTAGATCGAAAACACTCATATATATGTCATGGGGAGGGGATTTTGATTACCCTCTATTTTGACCAAGGGAATTTTGACAACCTTTTTAATTTTATTTCGGGGATTTTGACTGCCTTGTCATTTTTGAGCCATGGGGATTTTGACCATGGGGAGATTGAGCGTCACCGTATAAATCGTATCTTGTAATATTGTAAATAATATTGTTCGCATGGTTAATGTATATAAGTGAGGCGCATATGCATTATTATATAATATTTTATACTTCTTTCTGTAATCCCATATATATAAGAAGTACGTCTAAATATATTATCACACCATCACATGCTTCATTATATGACAGACAGACAGACAGACAGACAGACAGACAGACAGACGGACGGACGGACGGACGGACGGACGGACGGACGGACGGACGGACTGCTGGAAGTGTAGTTGTGGGGTGACGTTTTGATATGTTATAAAACATCTTTTTTTTTCAGAAAACAAAACAAAAACTATTTTCTTTCTAACCCTAATATCACAAACCTTGAGATCCAACCCTAATGACACTAAAAAAGAATGAAAAAAGGTGAAAAAAAGTAAAAGAAAAATGTGAAGAAAATTAAATTAACCCCACAAGTCCATTTGCACGGGTATTCGTGAAATGTTCACCCCACAAGTACCAAAAAACCCCACATGTCCATTCTGTACTGGCAACTCAACCCACAAGTGCTGCTACACATGTACGGACGAGCGGACGGATGGACAGACAAACAGACTCGTGTAGCATCACTATCGGTTTTACTTCATCGCTGTCGTATTTCGCCATCTCTTCTGATATGCACATGCGCACTCGATTTAAATATTCTGATTACATGTACATGATGTCTATATATAGAAATGCGACACATTTAGTGTAGTAACATACTGACTTGAGCATACACACAATATACTCTGGTATTATAAATGTACCCTTCACGAAATGAACTTGTCCTACTTTGAGCTACTGAGTTTATGACATTGCAATGTACATGTAGTTCCAATGTCATGCATACGCGTAATACACACAGGACGTACAACTCACTTGGACATGAAATTTAGGTGTCTTGTGTTCATATGTACTGTTATAAAAGGCTTTATCAAGCTCGATCAAATAGCACTAGCGATATCAGTAAAAATGAAGGCCACCCTGACACTATTTCCATAAGCCATGATAGCCTGTTTAAAACCAAAATCGATCCAATCGCCTTGAAGATATGGAACGTGGAAAGTAGGTCACTGTGACCGAATAAGCATACGCCGTAATAGTCTGTATTATAATGTACAAATGGAACAAGTTAAATCGCAAAAAGTAATATACCCCGTGAAGATATATAAGGTGAAATATTTTAACCAAAGATAGCAGCAAAATGATACACTGCAGGAGGTTGTAAAATTGTTGTACATATTATTGACATCGCATATAATTTTTTCGAATACAGTAAGTTGTTTCGTGACGCCGGTTTACTGAAGTATTCATGCGAAATGTTTCGTTACCAGTGAGATGCAAGAAAGAAATTAAACAAATAAAATAGTATCGTCAGAAGTATTTAAATTTAACGAAAAGCTTATCAATTTTTAAGCTGTAAGTAGATTTAAATGTATATTCTTTTTTAAATTTTTCTTTAACTTCTTCAATATAATTTAACTATGGTTGAAATGTATCTTCCAGCTCATGTTATTTGTTATTCGTAAAGCAATTAATACAGTTATATATATCATAATGAATTGATTGTAATTGCTTGATTTCATAAAGATTACCCAACACAGTATTGAATCAACTATTGGAAACATGTTTACTCTGATTTAAAAACAAAAAGTCGCTTATTTGTATTTTAATGATATGTTTTCATATTCGTCTTTTAGTTAACATTTGCTAAATAAACCAAACACGCAAATGATTATGGCAAATACGGAACAAACTACAAACGACCGAGAAGTACTTCTGAAAGAATTTACTGACAACATAAACGAATACGCACAAGTCATAGTGTACGTCGCCATTGTTATTGTTCTTGGGATCGTTGGAAACCTGATGACTGTGATTTTCTACAAGTTCAAAACAAGGACATCAACTAACACCGTATTCATTTATTCGTTAACAGCAATTGATTGGACAACTTAATTATATCTGACGAGATTATTGAACTATGTTTTAGTGTAATATTTAAGAATGTCGCAGGATGCAAAATGGTGTATTTCATAAATCACTGGTTCGTTGTTACTTCGGTCTTGGTTCTGTGGATTATCTGCATCGACAGATACAGAAGACGTGCAGGCATTCAGCCTGTCAATTTACCATGACCTCTGTTAAAATATAGATTGTTTTCGTGATTGTGTTTCCTCTGTTGATTGCGATTCCCACCTTGGTTACGTCTGACAATGTCCGCGTAAAATTACAGATCGCAATGGAAATTTACTACAAGGATATTACTGCACACATCACATGCTAAAGAAAAGCAGACGACTATAACGTTCTTCCATCTGTCTGACGTTCCTATTTTTGTCGTTATTATTCTCTGCCGAACTATGTTTCGACGTCCCCGAATATATAAATAACTCCGATTTGTCATGGTAAAGTGACGTTTTTTGACGAACGGCAGAACAAATATGCAGGACTTTTCAGACATGATAATATTGTTAAATAAATGGTAAATATACTAATTTTTTTAATTAATGTAAAATCTTATATTTGTGCTCATTTATTATTTAATTTTTAAACTCATTGGCAGAAATGATACAACGCTCGGAAACGCCTCGTACGATATATTTCTGCCAAATCGTTTAATAAATTCAATAATAAATGAGCATTCATGTATGATCCTCGATATATAATATGCAAGAAAATAATACATACAAGAAGCAAAAAGTATTTAAAGTGATAGAACTTACTGTGATATGTTATTTAAAAATGATGCATTAATTTGTAATGTATTTGATAACATTTAAGTTGCCATGTAAACTAACTACTAGGCAACACTACGCGTAATTTATAAAAATGTAGTTACTAAGTGGGCGGGATAGAACACGATAAAAAGTATAAAATTAAATGAACAAAAAAAGGCATAAAGGGACAAAAGGGCCAACAATTACATAGTCACATGGGGTAACAGAAGTAGGTGTTAATGAAGTGTCATCGTGGTCTGATGTCGGCGAAGAATAGGTACTTTTAGAATTAGATACTTTTTATATCCTTAATCTCTGAAATATTACAAACCGGAATCAAGAAATGAAGTAAGACGACGCAGTCGTATTTTACTAAACATACATTTAGTCAATGTGTATATTCATTGTTGTTATGTTCTCTCTTTTTACAATAATTATTATTTAGTTAATGTCGAATTGGAAATAAATAAATATTAAGTTATCAACTGGCACTTTCCATCTTAAGGGATTATGTTGGCATATTGACGTCAATTCCCTGTCCTAAATAAACACGCCCAGCATGAAGATACACTTATAACTTAGAGATATGTGCGTCTAAAGTGTCTAATTGCATAACCTCTTTATTACAAACATCGGGTTTCTGAAGCCACGTTTTTGTTTTTGTTTACATTTGCCATTTTCAACGAACCGCTTTCGGGTTTCCGATTAATCATCGGATAACATCGTGAAGACTCGTTCCCGATCTCGTTTTCGTGGCTTTGTTCGGGAAGTTTACGGAGTTCAATGTAAACATTGTGCAATACTTTATTGCGGGACGTATTAAAGTTTTGGCCAAAATTCAATTACTGTTTATTTGACAACTTTCAAGTAAATAAAGGTTATACGTCTATACATAAGCATTATTTTGTGAACACTGCATACAGGAAAAGTCTGGATTAACAGCATGTTTGTGTTACTTGCCAATATAATCCCTTTAAAAAATACCGATATCAATTGGAACCCTCCAATTGGAGAACCTCTGTTCTAATTGACCAATTCTAAAAAAAATGTCCAATTCCAATTTGGAAATTACAGGTTGGAAATTAGAAATTCAAATTGAACATTGAAATTTCCATCTTGGACGAACGGCTTTCCAGTGGGAAATAATTTATCAATTTACATTAAAAGAGATTTCACACTAAAGAGGATATCATCCGCTTACATATATAACTGTTGCTGAAAGTAAACGTCCATTAAAATATAACACAATAGTGTTGAGGTTCATATGCAATTGTACGGAGTCTGATTTCCATAATCTTACATACCGGACAAGGACAGCTGCCAATTTTTAACGGGTAAGAAATTTCAATCCTACAAACCCTGAACGCGCTTGTCTCACCCTCATCGGGACGGAATTTACTAGCTAGTTTATTATTCAATATAATAGTCTACGTCTGATTGTGAAGTCCCTAAACTCCGTAAGCCTCCGTTGTCATTTGAGATATATTTTGATAAAAAATAGAAACAAGTTATCGATATGACTATATGTGCTATATAACGATGTTTAATGGTGTTTGTAAAACTGTATGTATTCTTGTAGTTAACTCAAAGTAATACATCGTTAAGGGCGTATTCAATTACTATTAAATTGTTATTATACACTTATTTACTTAATAGTTATTTATATACTAATATGTTTGATTAAAAAAAACATTTAAACTAGATAGGTTTATTGATGTCAGATTGATCATCATAACAAATACAGAGCAACATTAATTACATGTAATGCATACAGTGTGTCTCTTACCAATTCCCTTCCCTTAGAGACGGTAGCAAGTTTGTCGCGCCCAAGAAATTAGAGCTATGCAGATTGGTTTGACATGTTTATTGTTAATTGTTGTTGTTTTACACAGATGAGAACATTGGAACATTTTGTTGATTTCTGTCAAGTTTAGTTGGCATTGGATTCTATTGGATGAAGATTCCTAAGGATACACTGCAACAAATGGACTAGTTAAAGGGGACGGGATTTCATCAAACCATCGAAATTGCAAAAATGCAATCTGGTAGGCTCAATATTTTCCATGCATATTTGGACCTGCAGAGGACTACCGATGGAAAAAAAGACACTTTTAGAACCATTGGTAATATGTTCAGTGATCCAGTAGTGCATTTCTCTATAGGTACAACAGTTTAAAAAGATTTGGTTTGTGAGAGACATTCAAGAATCTGATCATATTCGGTAGACGCTCAGAAGATACTGCATAATTTTGTTCGAATTTACTTTTTTAAAATATATCATTTGTCATGAAATTTTTTAAAATAACTGATTCGGCATGAAATAGAGATGTTTTAACTACCCAGTACGGAATTTGAAGTTAAAACAAATAGGGTAAGGATACTGAACTGTTAACAGAAATGTCATGAAAAATGTTTTAATCACGGATCAATTCAATTCAACACACAGCTTACCTAATACAGTAATAAACATTCCGACTAAAACACATGAAGAGACCGGGATATTACAACAAAATCATGTTTTGAAATTCAGTGTGTATGTAAAAGTCATACCCAATGTAATGTTGTCATACTGTTTTCATTTATTGGCGATGCTTTTCGATAACACGGTTGGTTTAGTAAAAGCGATGTTGTCGACAAATTATATGTGTTTACCACGAATTATGTGGACATTTCTCTATACCCTTAATTTCGTCATTTGTTACCATACTGATATTTATCATCGACAGTTTTGTATCCAATATCGTGTTTCGTTTCACTTTATGACGTATGAATAGCAAGCTGCTTTTGCTGTTGCTTTCTTTCCTTAAAATTGTTGTTTATGCACCTAAGACTTGATGGTATTCGGCGACATCATATTTTAAATGACATTAACTAAATTTAGCTTTATTTTTTCTTAACATTTAGCAAACCGGTACAAAACACTTCTGTACTGTGACAACAACTGATTTGTGTCAGGTTGTTTTCCTGTTTTATTAAAAAAAACACGATGCTTGTCATTGCAATTTGTATTGTTTCCATCGCTTGTTGAATGTGTGCAATATCTTTCACCATATTCAATAGTCAAGCATCCTCTGATATGACAACATCGAGATTTCATATTGCTCTATTGTTATGGCCAGTTTTCTGCTGACAATTTTGGAAACTCTGTAAACTAACGACAATGAGTTTATGCTTCGTCACTGTTATTGCAACAAAAAGTTGTTTTTTTCTTTTTTCTTTTCGCGATAATTTCCTATTCATTTATTTAAATCTGCATTGTTCAGAAGAGATGGGCTTTGTCGACCGTCCTCTTCGCGTACAGTTATCTTACTCGGATATAAACATAGTTTCATTTTTATTCGTTGATTTATTTTTTTGTCTCAAATGGTGTCACAGTATTTATATTATTTTGTTATTCAAATTGATTAAACTGAATACATGTTATTGAAATTTAATGTATTTCTCTTAACTACCTCAATTGTTAAGACATCTGTTTATGTTTGATTATGGTACAAGCTGTGCTATTCACTTGTAAGTTGAAAAGAGGACATGGTTAGTGTCAGTGATATGCAAATTATTAATGGATACCTACAATCGTCAATACTTGTTTGGTAATAGATAAATACGTTCAAATAATGTATATAGTTTTGCTACAAAACAGCATTATATGTAGAAAAAACATATTTGTGCTAATATAGACATTGAAGTTATGTAATGTTGCATATATACAATAAATAGAAAATGTCAGATAGTTTAACCACAGTAAACAATACAATTGCATTGTAAAATTATTCCGTCTTTAAGAATATTTATATAACAAGGAACTAAACAAGAGGTTCTAATTCCTTGTATTATGGTACAATTCCTAATATATTTTGGCCATTCTGTGAGTTATCGAGTTGTCCAAAACATATTTAGGCATATGCTACCGCAAGCATTCTTTGTAGCATGTAATCGAAAGCAGTTATGCAATGATTTCAAAAGATGTATTTTTATGATAAGAACATATATAAGTTTGTTCGACAAAGATTTCAGTAGTATGTGAGGGCAATGTGTTCATAATCTCACTTACCTTCTATTGGTGATGGTAGTAATATTATTGTGCTCATAAAATTAGAGCTGTGTAAATTGGATTGGTCTTTTTACGGAAAATGCTCAAAATGGTCATATTTCTTTTCATATATGAGAACGTTGGACACTCTTCAAGACTTTTGCAAGTTTGGGTGACAGTGGTTGCTGTTGGATGAATAAAACAATATGAAGATGCGTAGTGGTACACAGCAAACAAATGAAAGCATTTGACGGGGTGTCACCAAACCATCGAAAATTGTGTGAAAGCTATCTAGTCAACCCAATTTTGTTTTTGCGTATTTAGACCAACAGATGATTATCAACGGCAGCAAGACACTTTTAGCACCATTTAGTAATATGTTCAGCGATCATTCCAGCAAAAGACAAATATCGTGTATAAGTGTTTGACACAAAACATGCCTCTGTGGCAAATTTATAGTGAAATCAGTACTGTTTTCGAAAAAAAGACAACTATATAAAAGCATCATGATTTATTTATAATACTAGTACTTTATATTGTGTTCGTTTTGCTTGCAGATCATTTGCATACATCGTCAGGCAAAAAAACACTATTCGGTGGTGTGTTTTTCTTAAAACAATCTAAAGTTATAAAATCCAATGAATCTTTCAACTATGTCTTCTGCTCTATTCAGAAACTGGTTGTCCATTGTGCATATTGAAACAATTCAATCAGATCTTCAGATAGGTGATAATTATAGTCACACCGTCGTTTAACTTCCTTTATTGTACAATGTTATATCTTACTTTTTTGTTTATAAAAAATATTTCTAACGTTTTGTTGAGAAAACACGTTACTGAAACAATACTTACAAATAAATTCCGTAAATAAAAAGTATAATTATCACTTATTGTAGTTCCAGTGTTGTATATTTGTGTGAGTACATGCATATACGGACAAACTATCTATTTAAATAAGCTTAAATATTTAATAAAGTCTTAATTCCTGATGGATTTTTCTCTTTCAAAATTAGATGGGTTTTTTTGTAATTCGTTTTTTTAATTCCTGTCGGTTATACTCGTTTAACAGATAACATGGTTCTGATTTCGTCCAATTTGCTTTCAATATTGGACAACCTGTTTTCAAGACCGGAATTCTTATACTCCGACAGTTCTTGTTTACTTTCAACCCGTTCAATACATTCACTCATTCTGTTCACTGTCTCTGACACTTCAACCAACCCGACGTTGAACTCATCAACGTGCGCCTTTTCTATCTTCGTGATACGGAGCCGCCTTATTGCAGTTTTTAAATTATCCCAGTATTTACGCCGGAGGTTTTTATCCTGTTTTGAATATTTCTTGATCATCCAAAGTTGGATAACAGACTTTATCACATTTGCCGCCGCAGTTTTTCTGCGTCTCGCTATTTGAACACGCGTCACCATGTTAAACACGTATTTTTCTGATCTCGTCTGCTCTAATTTTCTCGCAAAGACGGCTACAAGCAGCGCTGTTGACCCAACTCCCATTATTCCCGTGCAGATAGAAATATACCTGCCGCAGTAGCTCTGTGGTATCTTGTCACCGTAACCAACTGTTAAAAACGTAGTTGCTATGAGCCACATCACCTCCATGTATGTATTACTTTCCGTATTATCCTTATAGTATACTTCGCACGTCCGCATGGCCCAACTATTTACCATAAATGTAGTAAGCATGACAAACAACAGCAGACGACTTGGAGTGTTTGTCATAGCGGCTTTGAACACGAACATCGTATTTATTTTTATTTTACTTAAAGCCCCAATACTACTTGTTGATGTGTCAGTAAGCAGATGGCTGTGGACCACGGTGAACGGGGCTATTAGATAGAGCCTAGCCATCATTAAGATGGACAACACGGCATCTATACTTACTTTCCTTGACATTCCCGTTGGCGATGTATACATTATTTTCATGTCTCCCGGAAACGGATGTATTGAGCAGACGAAAAGTTCTGCAAATAGACCGACCCATGTGGTGTTTGAAATAACAGAGTGCCAGTCTTTAACGCCAGTATCTAGAGCCGTTATTTGAAGTTCAACATAGTGTTCAACACATATTCCAATAAGAAGCAAGAAAGTTGATGCGCTGATAAAGATTTTGATAACGAAAGAGATGGCGTCTGTTTTTTCCACATAACGTGAAATAAACATCTCAGTTTCAATCATCATGAGAAGAATACCTATCACTGCAAGTAAGCATACGATATCGACCAATATTCTTCGAGTTTCCATTAAAGTCCGCCTCTTTTCCAGACGCTTGCCCAAAGTATGACCATTGTTAGGTATCTGTTTAAGATCCACTCCGCCATAAGACTTAACGTTCATGATGGGTTGGTTTACTGGCCCCTCCTGGAATAATGGCGCAGTTAGACTGTCTGTGCTCTCAGACCTGTGGAAACTGAAATGTTTATTACACATATACCATAGAAGATAGAAAATTCAAATGTGTGATGGTTTAGAAGATGAATTTCATTTTATTTTAGAATGTCTATTGTGCAAATAATTCAGAATAAGCTGTATAAGAATAAATTTCTGGAAATAAAAAAACAATATGCTTATATGCGTTTTTTTTTTAAATTTCACATGTCCCGACCACTGACACTGTAGACGACGTCCAACCAAATCACTTTAGCAACATCACATCAGGTGATAGTAACATGAAATTTAATGTTTGCGAAAAACGTGAACAACTGTGTTTCCATATGAAAAGGTGGCCTATATTTAACACTGTGTCTTTTATGTGTTTAATAAAGGTTTGAATTAAATATAACATGCAATTTGCTCTTTTGTCAGTGCATGAGGCCTTTTTAGTGATAATACTTCATACGACATTTTAAACAATACATGTAATATGTAACATATCTAATCCCCTAACAACACCATCTGCAGATATAGGTATACGCAATGCACAGTATCTTAACATATTAACTTAATATTTACTTACAGCTGACACATAAAATACGGACGGTGTCTTATAACATTTACTTACATTTTACTTATAAAGTACGCATTATACAATATATGTAATCATATTAACGTATAAATACAGCATATATTTATAGCTGGCTGATAAAGTACACATTATAACCGATGTTTAATCATATTTACAAATTAATATAGCTGTATATACTTACAGCTTACTGATAAAGAACACATTATACGCGATTTATTATCATATTTACATATAAATACAGCTGTATATACTTAAAACTTACTGATAAAGTATATATTATACCCGATGTAATATCATATTTACATATAAATACAGCTTCATATACTTACAGTTTGCTGTTGAAGTACACATTATACCCGCTGTTTTATCATATTTACATATAAAAACAGCTTCAATATGCTTACAGCTTACTGATAAAGTACACATTATACGCGACATATTATCATATTTACATATGAAATACAGCTGTATAGTCTTACAGCTTACTGATAAAGTACACATTATACCCGATGTAATATCATATCCACATATAAATACAGCTGTTTAGTCTTACAGCTTACTTATAGAGTACACATTATACCCGATGTCATATCATATTTACATATAAATACAGCTGTATAGTCTTACAGCTTACAGATAAAATACACATAATACCCGATGTATTATCACATTTACATATAAATACAGCTGTATATACTTACAGCTTACTGATAAAGTACACATAATATCCGATGTAGTATCATATTTACATATAAATACAGCTGTATTTACTAACAGCTTACTGACAAAGAACACATTATTCCCGATGTATTATTTATATTAACATATAAATACAGCTGTATATACTTACAACTTACTGATAAAGTACACAATATACCCGATGTTATATCATATTTACATATAAAATACAGCTGTATAGTCTTACAGCTTACTGATACAGTAGACATAACATACCTGATGTGTTTTTTTTTTCATATTTACTTATAAATACAGCTGTATATACTTACAGTTGACTGAAACACGATGTTTCGTCATATTTATATATACAACGTATCGTATTACATTGACTAACAGTCAGCTAATTAGCTCTAAATGCCAATATGATATGAAATGAACACATACAGTTACCAGAATATTCCTCGCGTGTAATACTACTAAGTCCACAGATTCACCGAGGAAAATGACTTACTGAATAATGAATATGCGACAGTACATCAATGCATTGTTTGTGGCATGTAGACACACGGCATTGTGTCCAGTTAGAAGGCACCAGCTGTCACCACATTTGGTTTGTATATAGTTAATGTAAAGACATGAAAACGTTGTTTGTATTGTTAGTATATAGTTAACTTGGTTAACACAAACTTTTAAAGTTCAAGGAAAACTTTTGAATGAAATGCCCTATCAATATAAAACGACTAGCAAAAATTAATAAATATGCGGGAAGTGTTACATGCATAAACACCTTTAAATGTGAATAGAAACAGGTCATACATATCTATAGAAAATGATTTGTCACATAATTTCTATATTTCCAATTTATGAAAAATATATCACCAAGGTGTATGTGCATGTATATACAAAGAAAATAACTGTTATTTATTAAGACTTACCAACTACAGATTAGTTCGTAAAAACCAATTAAAAACAAACTGATTTTTTTTTATAAAACTTTATAATTAACTTGCACGTCAGACATGAATTAAAATTGGATATACGCCTAAAATATACTGTTTCAATATGAAATTAATATGAAGAGACAACCATGTTTATTTGGTCAACATTCATAAGTTCAAAAAGTATGAACTTACATGTAACACGTTCAAGTTAATAAATCCCATAATAGTTCGTGTAAATTTCTTCAGCAAATGAATTTCCAAATAATTATTTGTTCACAGTCGTTTTAACAACATGCCCCATTAATGAATCATTTACAAATACCATCTCACTTCAAATATCTAATAATCGCGAAAGGGGATATTAATCGATAGAAATATAAAACAACCATATTGAATGTATACTATATCTTTTTTCGGTTTGTCAACATTATTGATTTGGACATAAACTAACGACAAATGCAATATGTATTTAATTAGGAATGCTCTGGCCTTTGTTCGAACAATACAATCACTAGCAATGCTAAAAGTATAATTCAATCAGAGGTTTGATACATGCATATTGAAATGAATAAATTTATAAACTTTTCTCAACCCTGTTATATATTCTCGACAAAGTAGGTAAAGGACAATTGTGTAAAATATGCACAATTTAGACATGTGTAAACGGATGGCTTTTCATTTTTTTGATAAACGAAAACATACATTTTTAAATTATATACACGTTTAAATGTATGTAGAAAAATATCACGATAAAATCTCTTACCTACGTTTAACTGTTCTGTCTATATTTTATTTGATTGTCGTAATGCTCTTATGCAATATACGTAAACAAGAACAATTTAGTGGCCAATGATTTAAGGTAAATATGGAAGCAAATAATTCCATGATTAATGTGGCTATGGTTATCGTCTCGTTGTATGCCATGATGACAGGGAACATAACGAATTTGTATGCACCCATAAACCAGGTTTTAGCTACCTAATGTAGACTTGTGCCACTTACTGTTCAAAGGCCAAAAGCTTTTGCAGCATTGTTATATATTTCTATTTGTAATTATATATTTTGTTCACTTTTACCGTTATTTTTTATCCTTTTAACTTTACTAACATATTACAGCTCAACGCTACTAGCATTATATTTTCCAAGATGTATACTGCTAGTAGCCATTACTATCCTCCCTAATATATATTTATTTTTAGATATTGAGTTAATGCTGTATTTGCAATGACATTTTCTAGCTGAATGATGTTAGAAACAATGTAAGAAACAATGTTAGAAAACAATGTTAGAAACAATGTTAGAAACGTCTCTCCCCCGCCCCCAAAGACATCTGTTCCGGTTTTATTAAGCCGTGAGAAGTAAGTAATAAGCGGTATTTTCTGTTCAAGCAACACCGAATGAGACAAATGATTCCATGGAAACAAAATATAACAAACTGGGTTAAAGTATGGATTGACTTTTAACGCCATAAAACACGTTCACTAAAACGCTTGTTGTTGGTTAATTCGAGGATCACTAGCACTAAGTTCACGACAAAACAAGCGTTTGGTCACTTACCGGGCATCGCTGATGTCGCGGGGTCGTGACCCTATTGGCCAAAAAACACCGGTTCTCGTTCGATCACCGAAGTTAAGCAACGTCGAGCCCGGTTAATACATGGATGGGTGACCGCCTGGGAATACCGGGTGCTGTAGACTTTAACTTTTTTTTTCTTTTCTTTTTATTATTAGTATTATGAGAATGTTTGCTAGTTACTTGTATAAGGGCTGGATTCATTGATTCAAGTCTTTATCCATGTGTTTCAAATGGTTACATTAAAAAATATACACGATGTAACCCGAAGCATTTAAATTACGCTACATTTTATCTAAAAATACTTCTTGTTTAAGTACGTGTTTAAAGAGTTCAATATAATACTCTTTATAAACGATTCCTTTATGCCAATGGGATAAAACCCCTTTTTTATATGTAAATTCTCAAATTAATTCATTTCCCACTATCGGTAGACAGTTTTACGATTATAGGTATATAATTGAGAAAACATGTAAACATGTTATTGTTAACTTTGATGTATTTTCATTTGAAGAAATAAACTTAGTAATTAATGAATACTTACTTGAATGTCCTTAGAGAGTTTGTGATTTTATAAAATCCTCCGTAATAACTCATTTTAGAGGTGTTTTAGCTATTCACGATTGATCACGTGATACTATACGTTCTATAAGCATGATATAAAACACAATCATGCAGTTTTTAATAAAGCGCTCTTTTTCAAAACAGTTTGATTCCTTCAATTCACTTCTGTTATATTGAAAACGTCATCTAGTCTAAAAACATAACCAATATAAATTGAAAACTATTTTGGACGACGCAATATCCTCATCGACCCTTATAGTGATAAAATACATAAATTACACGATATATGTACTCACGTGATGTCACATATTTATCTAATCTCTCCGGTATTGGTGTTCTTGATATTGCTTGCAAATTTTATTGAACGGAAAGGGGGGATTTGCGCACATTCGTGGCAACAGCTTGCTTGGTTGTATCACACAAATGTTGTATATATAGACATTTCACGTCATTTCTATTCACCGGGCCAGCGTTAAAAAGGACAATGCAAATGACTTGATTATTTGAGATATTGAGCTTGCTCTTATCTCTATTTGATTTGCACACGTGAGAATATTGGATCTTTCGGCTAGATACACATTATCGAGTTAGATATAACTTTGAGTCGTCATGAAACTATTTTCATTTGTAAAGGATCCTCAAATGCTGTTAGAGTCGCTTGCATAAACATACTATTCAATTAACATGATATGAAATAATATGTTTTCAAACAACTTTTGCAGTTGTAGTACAGCATGGGAGAAGTACTAATTTATCTGGACGGAGATATCCGGAAAAAGTCGAGTAGTTACGAACGATATAGACTACAAACATAACATAGTCATAGTCGGAAAATAAAATCTGTAATTATTACATAAAACTACTGCAGGGAGTTACAAGAGTCCTTAGACAGGATTTGTTTACAGCTATCTAATTAACGAAATGTGAATATAGATATGTGAACTGACATTTTTGTATTTTAAACTGCACTGCATTAGCTCCCAATAAGTATATTTAGAGAATGAGCAGACATCTCATTGCTTATCGTAGGATTGCTTACTGAAAGTCACCAGTAATGTTCTGGTTTGTCTTAAAATGTGATGTGGACGTGTGTGTGTGTGGGTGGGGTATAGGATCATATTATTTAAACTCTGCAAAATGAATTGTTTATACTTATTATCATGTAGTAGTAAACTACTTTAATTTGAAGAAGTATACATATTGATGGTTATAAGTATTGGACCTTTACGAACTCTTCAAAAATCAGATCAATTTATGACCAAAATTTTATTTATAAGTTTCGTTGAAAAATACATTAATTTTATTGGAGGTTGTTTTTATTTCGGTTTGTATGTATTGCCCTGTTATATATCCAATATGATTAATCTTATAAATAAACATGCTTGCTTAAATATAATCCTGACATCAAATTATAATTGACCGGCTTGAATAGATATAATTACGTCAGTGAAATATATACACACAGAGCTGATTGATTCATACCAATCTAATTTAAGTTTATATTAATTTATTTTAGCACGATTGCAATGAAAGCTCAGAGCTTATATGAACCGCTCTCGAGTCCTCTTCCTGGGTAGAACCAGTACATAGTGTTGTTTTATGAGAGGCGTCAGGTCGAGCTGGGAATTGAACCTGCAACCTCTGGCAGTGAGCAGTCAACACTATATACATTAACACTACCGCCACGCTCTATTTAGCTAAATAAGTACAGTGCATCGCTCTCGAAATCCGTTTCCTGAGTAGATGTAGTACTGTATGTAGGTTTTGGAAGTTTTCGTGGTACGTTTGGGATCAAACCAATGACCTTTGGCGTTAATGGTCATCGCCTATCCGTTACAACGACGCTATTATCTAAATAAGTGTACATTTTTCTTAAACAGTGATATAAGAAAGTATTTCATATATAACTACATGTATAGATTAAAACTGACTGACTGTCTGTATATTAAGACACTAAATACGCAATTTCACAACTTAATTCAATTTCTTTAAATATAGTTTACCATACATTTAAATATCGCTTAAATACCGACATAGTGTTAGATGTATGTTTATGTCTCAATACACGTACACAACAAATAGAGTAGTTGCTGCTTAAACAAAAGAACTAATTAATAACGTATAACAAACGCCACTTGAGCTAATACCGTAGCTGGTGCTTGACCTTCCATTTAATGACGACATTTACATTGTTCGTTATGATTTTCTATAATCATGAGTCTGGCTCGTCTGGGAATTGTGTATAATTCAGGTAATATAGCTGTTATATTTAACAATATCTTACCCATGTGCTCATTAATCACTGAGACAAGTTCTCCTGATTTTGAATAGGCGCATAATTGTGATAAACCCATGACATATTATAATTTTAACCTAGTGTATAATAACTACCGATTTATCAATCGGCGCTTTCCGTATAACTCCGTAAGATGCCTGAGCTACTTTATGATTTTGATACGGTACGTCATACTCATGCGATGACTTCCGGAAACTTATATGTACATTTGCTCTTTTAAAATACAAAGTAATTGTATAATTTTTCGATTTATTGAAAATAAGACTCTTACATTCGTGCTAATGTATTATAAACTCGTTGGAAAACATGATATAATTCATGGCAGAGCCTCCCACAATATATTTTGCAAACTCGCATAATAAATTTAATAATCAACGAACATTCGTGTAACATCTTCTATTTATTAAACACGTTATGCCAGTATAATATCATTTTAACTATAGAGTTTTAACACATCTGGTAATACTCGTAAGTGAGCATACATAAGTGCGTCTACTTGTCACGTTCACATAACTGAGAGAAATATGGTATATATCCCGTTTATAATTGGCAGGTCAATATCTCAACTAGGAACGAGAAAATAGGCTTCTTTCTAAGATGCTTGTATGACATTATGCATATATTAGTTTCCGTCAGTACTTGTATGAAAAATGCATATATTAGTTTCCGTCAGTACTTGTATGACGTCAACGTCTGAACCAATGACGTATTTTTATATTCATACATAACTGTCATTTAGATGCACAGTCAGCCGGAAAGTAACTTAAATTTATGTATTAGAGCAGAGTCTTGTCTTATTATAAGGAGTACAATCTTTTGTTGAAGCTTAAGAGAACACACAACTTTAGATTTTTATAAGCAAAACAATATAGCTACTGAAATTATATGGGTTTTACTAAAAGAAATCAGTGTGTTGTCATTTTTAACTATGACTACTATTAATGTATGTTTAAGTCTAATATAGCAATGTTGTCATAGTTACAATGTCCATAGTATTTGTCATTTTTTCACTAGTTTTTATTGCTCTCTTGTTAAGGATTATACTATTCATGTTTTGCAGTAACATGTCTCATTTTAATATATTTTTTGATGAATTTTATAATTCTTACGGAAATACTTTAGATCCACTTTTGAATAGAACGTGACCCAGAATAGATAATATACGATGCTTATACAAGTACACGAGTGTCTTTATTGCTATATGTTTGTTCTCTGTTCAGCCTTGTACAAACTTTTGTATCGGAAGCAAAAAGTATAACAAAGTTACAACAAAGTGACAACCATGAATTAAACAAAAATTCGAAATGAATTTTAAAACTTATCTCATTATTACTGTCATTCCAGCGTTATAGATATTATCGATTTTGAAAAAGAAATAATGTATCGAAAAACAAGGTGAACGTGTTGACCTTGCAATACTCTTTTGTTTTAATAGAAAAGGCGATAATTTAACCGAGCCATTTTATATTTAAGCAGTTTGAAGATACGTGGTTTGAAAAACAGCAATAATGAGTCCCTTTTCAACCTTTGTAGTTTTAGTTCTTGGTTCGCATTTCACATTCATTTCTGCATCGGATACGTTTGTTTGCAAAAAGGCTGAACGGAGATCAAAATATAAAAGTGTGTCGTTAATTGACGAAAATCGAGTCAAGTTTCTTGAAGACAAAATTGTTGAACTGGAAGATAAGCTGGATACTGCACTGGAAATGTCTCAACCTATGCCTGATGTAATAAAAGTGCAATCTGCTGGACTACCCAAGAGGTGAGATATAAATTTTCACTACAAATAAGTTGTTGATTTACATATTTCTTGTGACGTTACACGTGTTGCCCTTTAATTACCTTCAATATTGACAGCTTAACTTTTATTCATCGTATCTGGAGATAAATAAAAACGTGTACTTCTTAAACAAAAGTTATAAACTGCTCTATCACATAATTTACGGTACGGGAGTGTAATAAACCTGTGACATAAATTTGATATTAACCTTATGAAATATCACTTTCGAATGATCGCTAATTGTTTACCGGATAACTCGGCTCTCATACGTTCTGTAAACTGCCGATTAAATTCCCGACTTGCCTGAATAAATAAACGATGTCGATTTGTCTTGTTAAGATGACGTTAATTTGAGACGTCACGTCATACGATGACTGATGAAAACAAGTATGGCCAATTAATCCCGTTCCATATTGAGGTGATGTGTCAAATAGTAAACGTATCATTTCGTTTAGTTGTTTTAATAAAATGAATCATACACTCGTGCTTATTTATTATTAAATGTATTCAACGTGTTGCCAAAAATAATATCATTACGACACCATGGCATACTTTATACTCGTTTAATGAATTCAGTAATAAATTAGCACTCATAATAATCTTTTATGTCGCTTTTTTATTTCATTAAAATATATTTGTTATATAGCACGCAGATGCACGATTGTAGTGCAAACATTATTACAATTATTGTTAAACCAAAACATATCCATATAATATGATTTGATAGCCCGTCCCACAAGTTTATGACTTTTAGAGCACTTGCCATTTTGTCCTTTTATTTGCCAATACACAGTTTCAATTTATAAACACCCAATCGTTTTGTACTGGAACTAAATTATAAATTCTAATGAGAAAAAAAGTTATTTTTACCTATTTTTACGCAGTTCAATTATTCAAATTAGTGTTAGATTTATTCTTGATTTATTATTATTGAGTAATAGTTTTGTTATAAGATCTTGCACTTTGGCTGCTTAAGTAGTCTACTGGCATACCCCTGTCTAAAACTCTGAATGATTGAGATAATGAAGCAGGGGATTCACTTATGGACTAACTTTCTTCTAAAGTTTAAAATGGTCTTCAGGCACTGCATACGTGTCCCTACCTTTATGTTGTCGTCTTAATTATCATTATCCTACTACCCTGTCTTCTGCAATGTCAGGAACATCTGCCTAAGGCACTGCTTGTCTCTTCACCAGCATTATAATATATACCTGCGCGTACGACCGTATATTAGACAATAGTCCAGCAATGATGCATGTATATACGCTATATCGTCTCATGTTGTGACGACGGGGGGATATATACATACAGGATTGGTGATCAAGAGTTAAGCTCCCTGGTGGCGGTTTTTGCTACTGACCGTTGAAAGGCAGTGACACATGTAGCAGTCTTCTCATTGAATGCATTGTACTTATATTTTTATTCTGTATTTTAATTGTGTTCGTGCTGCTTTGGTGCCCTTAATATACCACAGCTCCTGTTGGTTTTTGCTATCTTATTTTTGATAGCGATTCAAAATAATATATGCAGTATATAGCAATTTAATGTGAAAAGTAAGAAAATACATAATAGAAATCTGCTTCATGCATAGCGAGAATTGTTTGTGTTTTTATGTGTAAATGTAAAAGTTTTGTAAAAAGTGTAATCCTTATTTTCAACGAGGAACTACGTTGATTCAATATATAGTTTGACCATCACATATTGACTCAATTCACCGTTATTTGATACATTTACTGACGTGAACGAATAATTAGGTAATATACTATTAAACGATAGTCTGCCGACCTGCCGAGGTGCCAGCCTGTCAGCCTGCCGACTGTCGATCGCTTAACCAGCTGGGAGAACAAGTTGCGTCTTATGTTATACCTTATCCGATAATCAATCCCAAAGAATCGGATTGAAAACGAAAAAATTGGATTACAATGAAAGTTATCTTAATGTTCAGTCATCGTTTCATCATTAAAATATTTTATGTTATATTATATACTTTGTTATCTGATGTCATTGTTTTTAGAGGACCTCACTTAAGAGTGTCTTTGGCAGTTGAGTCACCCTCTTTAAATTAACTACTTACTCATTTAATATGAAATTATATATTAATGGGAACATAGTTTTCAAGGTTTTAGAAATAATATATAATAAAACAATAAATGCGTTTTTAACAAATTTTCTGCTTGTTGTAGATTGCAACGAGATTTATGAAGGCGGTGAATTAGTTGACGGCGTGTATGAAGTGTCTCCAGACGGTAGATGCCCTTTCAAAGTTTACTGCGACATGACCAATGGTGGCTGGACAGTCATTCAACGGCGTATTAACGGTAACGTTGACTTCCGGAGAAATTGGGCAGACTATGAGCATGGTTTTGGAGATCTCAAAACTGATTTCTGGCTAGGATTGGAGAAAATCCATCGTTTAACGCAAGATGGGAGCGAAATATTCCTTACTCTATACCATTACGACATTTCACAACCTAAAGATTGGGCACATTACCAAAGTTTTGTAGTGCGTGACTTCACATCCAGCTACAAAATGAACGTAGATGCGTTCGGTTACAACGGGTCACTGAGCGATTTATTCAGCTATCACAACGGATTCAAGTTTTCAACATATGACAGGGATAACGACATGTTCTCATCAAGTTGCAGTGAGCAATACGGAGGGGGTGGCGGCTGGTGGTACGACTCGTGCTACAGGCTCGGCACATTTAATGCAGCTTACGGCAACCAAAGTGTAGGGGGCATCAGTTATTGGAATGCGGGATACCATTTTGTTAAAAACACCGAGATTAAAGTTAAGCCAAGAGACGGTATGTGTTAGTTTGTGCTGTGAGCTTAATTGCAATTGTGTCAACTGCAGACTCATAGGACATAGCGAATATGTTGACGGTGACTGGTAGTGTGTTATATAGGCATAATACCACCATTGGAAAAGGAAGTGCTTCCGTGGGGTAGTTGCATAATGGCGTTTATAAATAATCCTCGTTTTTTCCTCTTTAAATTTTAATGTTCACTTTTTTTATTTGAATGGCATTATTAATGTTTTTTTGAACATTTTGACAGCATTGTCATGTTTAATTATGAAATTTGAAAAAAAAATGATGCTTGGAAATTGGGGTATGAATATATGATTTCGAAAGTCTATTTCACTTTGTCAACAGTGTACACACTGAGCAGAAAAAAAATCATTAATATGATACATGACCCTTACTTTTCTCATCATATTTTGATAGTGCAGAGGTTGACAAACAGTAAAATGTCATATCTTTCATTTAAGTCTTTCTATGAAGCCTTCAAACTTTTATTATTTACTATAGAATAAAGAACAAAAATCAATGGTGGGTTTACACCAATAAACTTGATATTGCTAGAAGCGGTATTCGTGAATTTGATGTAACAAGAAACGTGATTGATGCGAATGAAACCCAAACTTTTGGTATTCAGAGAATAAATAAAAACGGAGAAAAAAACAATAACACAGAACCCCTATTCTATTCTACTAACTCTTCCACTAAAAACAAAACTTACTGTTGGTACATTAAAATGCTTAGTGACACTAAGTTAAAATTAATTAAAAATAAATTTTTCTGTAGGCAACGGGATCGGTTCATTGCTGTTGCCGATTTCAAGATAATTTACTGGCATATATTTGCAATGGCAATGGGTCGGGTCACAAGTTTTACTCACATTAGAGACTAATTTTAGTTTAATAAGTTTAGTTAAACAATGCATATTTTTAAACTAGACTATACACCGGTATATATAAACAAAATAAAAATATTAAAACATTGTTATTTTATAAAACTCGTTCATTTTATTACAGTGAATATATTTATTTCGGTATATATATGTACGCATGCGATGTAAAACAATTCATATGCTTGCTTAAAAGGACGACGATCAAACGTAGCATTCATTGCAAGAGCATCAAGTACCAAGAGTTTGCATTAAAAAAAACAGAAAGCATTTTTCCTACTGGAAATATGGGGAAAATATGTTATTGCCTTTTTCTGACATTGTACTTATTTCATATGTATTTGTTTTTCTTTCAAAGTTTACTTATCACAAGGACAGGAAGTATTGTTAGCTGTTCGTTTTACACCTCACTCCGATACTGAGTGTTCCCTTCACACATCGACAGTTTCTCCGAAGTTTTCCTTTCACCACAACTGGGAATCCAGTCGATCCTACTGGTTGGCATTTCCCGTCGGAGTCGCGGCATTCTGAATTCAGAACAAATCATATGTATAAGCACTATTTGTATATCGATATTTTTAATTAGAAGAAAGTGGAGATTTTTGTTTTAAGTTTGACAAGACACTACTGTTCGTTATATTATTCGTTCAATTAAATAGTATAGTATACCGCACAAAGTTTTGACAAAGAACGCGATGACAATAACTACTGAAACATATACAAATTTTATCAACATTGCTGCATCAAAACTGATTTTCGCTGTGTTATTTGTTTTATTTTATCAACGAATTCTTTACGGTACAGTATTGTCAGATATTTTATTTAAAGTTTTATATATTTTGCCAACTTAAGTTTTACTTTCATAAATTGCTATTACAACTGCAACTGGACATGATAAAGTTCATTTCCATTGTGTCTGACAATACAGTTATTTTTTCTATTTTGACAAATAAAAGTATTCACTTCGTTGTTAAATACACACTTTTACTTACTTTGTTTTATCACTTTAGAAAGGTATCCTACTTTTTCTTTTTGACATTTATACGTGACACATATCCCTTCCTGTTTTTCCTCCCACGTGTTGTTGACCATGTAACATTGTCCACTTGTTGACCGACATGCTGTTAACAATTCAATTTTAAAAGTGCTAATGTGTGATAACCTTAGATATTTGAAATAACATAGTTTAATGAAACCGTACAAAATCCATGAAAATACAATATACACAATCATCATGTATATATTTATATATAGGCACATGACAGACATGTATAATAAAGAACGAACACGATAAAGGAACATTTAACTAACAATTAATACCACACATAATTAGATCGATTTTTGCAACATGTTCTTAAAACTCGAGACAAATTACTTTTCAGGTCTCCCTTGGTAGAACAACAACAAAGCAAACATGTAAAGTGTTTCCTCATCGAGGGTAAACAGTATAACTTTGCGAGGGATTGAACCCACAACACTCCTATCCTGAGTCCGATGTTCTATCACTAGACCACGCGCTCCTCAATATAAGTAAATATGTGAAGCTTAATTTCATATCAATTTTATTGTCGATTAAAGAAATTATAAATGTCATACATGCATGTTTAAAAACACATACCTCCGCCAGAGAGAGTGAAAAATGCATCTTTGAATTCTTGTTTAAAGGCACATTCGTATTCTCTACACGTGTTTGTTATTTTCTTGTATCCCACTGGTCTGCACACACCCTCGTCGTCACAGCCTGAAATAGTTCAGAATTCAATGAATATGAAATGTAACAATACGAACATTCGGCTTTCGAATATTGTCAAGAAAGAACATACATACAAACGCCAGTTGCTAAATAATCTCAAATGTAACTTAAGTGTCATTTTAGTAATTAAAATAGTTTGTACATCAGGATTCTGTTTCTCTAATGTGCGTAAGATTATGATCACGGCTAGCTTAGACGGTGGTGCGTTTGTCATTTTATACAGGAAGAAGTCGTTAGTTCGATCCCCGCCCAGCCACTGTCTCCGTGACGATTGATATACCCATTGCGTCTCATTGTCATATGTATTTGACTGCTGATTCAAGTGGTAGAGTTATCAGTTACTTGCAGAAATGGGTGAGCTCGAGTACTGGTCAACTTTCCAGGATCCGATAAAATTGTCGTTAGGATAACTGATCATCTGCTAGCTCTCAATGGCATACACATTATGCTAAATAGTCAAACAAACTAAGTGAATCATATGTAAGTGTCATTGTCGTACGGAATCGTATACTTAAACAGACCCCACCCCAGATTTGTGCAATATTTTAATTATAAAATTCTGAATAAACTATTTGACAAACGCAATTAATAATTAAACAATCTAACACAACAAATAAGTTTTGATTATGTTTTGGAAAATATGTTATCGTTTGTTATTTCAGCAAAATAAAAGTTGAACACCTATTCGAAATTATGTGTATGTATGAATTGTTGCTGATACATGATGAAACCAAGCAATGCCATACCTGCTGCTATAGCGGCTGTGCTTCTCTGTATAAACTTCTTCGTTCTTGCGACGACACATTTTCTAGTTCTGCAGCCGTCTGGCCACGTGGCGTTTACCGGCTTACACGTGTTGTTGAATGTGCAACCTGCAATAGATAAAACCATATCCTTTGTAAAGGAAACGATGAGGTATACTTCGCATAATTATATTTAAAATCTTGTCTTGGTCCTTTTCGACGCTTGCCTTTCTAACATTCAAACGTTTTGACACTTTGTGTAGAAAATAAATTTGAATTGTAAATTTCATTGCATGTATCTTTTTGAAGATATTTGTCACATAAAAAATATCAAACAATTAAAAACAAAATAGGGAAACAAACATCTAAACAATCTAAGATTAAGTACAATGGAAATTGCCGAGGAAGTCCGATATTTAAATCAACCAAATCAGAAACTGTTTCAGAATCATGTGACAATATTTTCAAAGTAAAAGTTGTCAAGACGCGTGTCTTTTAGAAAAGCAAGCATGGAAACTCCTCAATATCCTTCAAAGTTACAGTATATTTAATATTACATATAAATTCTACAATCGACAAATTTGATTGTATAACTTGGATACAAAATCTAAGTTTACCATAATCCACTACCGATATCTGCATAACAGAACCGGTTTGTCCTTTTCTCTTTCTGCATTGGTAATCCACACACTTTATTGTATCTGTCCAAGTGGCATTCTCTGGTTGACAGCCTCCATCCCATTCACATGCTGACGAAACAAAGACATACGATTGTTTAATGTTATTGTAACGATATTAAATTAGATTATCTCTTATATTCTGTGATCCCAATGCTGTGGAAGTTTCATGAGGCAAGTGTTTGAAGTAACTGGATATTCATTACAGATATAATACGGTGATGCATTTACATATATCAGGGTAATTCCTTTTTTCTTTGTTCTTTGAACATGGCCAAAACAAACTTGCACTGTACTACTGTATCACCTTGGTGTGTTTCGGATATTTTACATTTACATACGAAACAAGCCGTAGATGACGTAATCTGTGTAACATACAGTGTAATTCGACATAGTGTAGAATAGTTAATAAACTTGAAGTTCTTTACATGTTTGCATATATTTTCCCTATTTATCATCATTTGTTTTGACTTTCTATGTTTTTTTACTCTACAATATGTCAGAATTTAAATACTTATGATATGTGTTTAACATACCAACTGACGTTGTTATGAGTCCTAGTTTATTGCCGTCATGTTGACACGTGTAATTGACACATTTCTCTGTTATATTATGTCCAACTGCCAAACACTTTCCTTTAAAGTCTGTACAAGCTGAAACAGGAATAAGCAAATAAGTTGAATAGTTTTGTTCCTTTATATTTGGTTTTAACGACTTACCTTTTTTCCAGTTTCATTATAAATACACTTTCATTACAATATATTTATTATAATAGGCTAAGTATCACCATTGGAAACAGGAAATGCTTCCGTGGGGTAGTCCCATAATGACGGTTATAGATAATCCTAGTTTTTCGTTTTAAAATACGTGTTTCTTATTTTATTGCTCATTTTTTTAATAGCATTATTGATATATTTTGAACATTTTTAAAACTAGTGCAGGATTGAAATGTGAATTTAAAAAAAAAGATGCTTGGAAATTTAGGTATGAATACATGATTTCGGATGTCTACTTTCACTTTGTCAACAGCGTACACACTGAACAGAAAAAAACTCTAGGATGACACATGACTTTTTTCTTTCTCATCATGTTTTGTTAGTGTCGAGGTTGACAAACAAAAACATGAATAACAAGCATGCAAACCTTTTTTTATTTACTATAAGATAATGACCAAACTTCAATGATTGGCTTACACATATAAAAATGGTGATTATAACAGATCGCAACAAAAATAAAATAAAAAAATCTAGTTTTATTAAGGGGTATTACACTTGCTTATGGGGTATCATATTTTCGAACAATATTGCATGAATAAGCTCCGTGGTTCCAAGCAATAAGAAATAATAACACAACTGAATCAAAGAAAATGTCCTCCGTGATCGAGTTTTATAGGGCACCGTCTCAATTTCACTTACCTCTCACCGCTAAGGACGTAGATATGAGTCCCGCTCAAAAGAAATATGAAAGAAAGTTAAACGCCATTCAAGAAAGATTCAAAGAGAACTTGAAATATATTTTTTTATTATGTTAAAGTACCTAAAATAAATATAAAATATCAAACCTATATTTATAGTGTCTACACTCCAGTTTACTTCTGCTGCAGATCTATTGACGGCACATGTATAATCAACACATCCGTCAGACCAAACTTCATCCTGTTTATAACACGTGTTGTTCCATTGACAAGCTGAATACAAAACATGTAAAAGGTAAGGAAAGAGATAGAAACTGAAATCGTCAATGTACGTGTAAAAGAAGACGTCATATTAGCTGAAGACATAATAGCTGATGCCTAGACTAATATTTTTTTTATCAGTATAATAAAAATTACAAGAAAATATAATTTTGAATTTTTAATGATATTCCTATGTTTTCAAAACTAGCGCAGCGCCAATAGTCTTATAAAAACGAAATTTCATATAGTTAATATAAGTAAAACAGAGTTCAATGTATCGTATGTCCCTTTAAATTTTAAATTTTTATACCTTGATGGCGTATACCTTTGTTTTACCAAAACAAGAATATCTTACATGATATGTAATAAAAAAAGAAAAAAATCGTTATATTACATATTGAGATTTAGACACAAACTCAAACTGGCGAAGATTTAAAATTTAAATAACATCTAATAACATATTGATTTGCAGAAACAAGCAGTTTTTATAATTAGTTAACAGAAAATGTAGTCTAAGTCCGTTACTACCATTGGATAGTATTTGTCTTCTAGAATTTTCTGTACTTAGTTTGCCAAAATCCATTGATTAGTAAGAATGTAACAAATAGGAATATTTAACCAGAAGCAATATTTATTTTCAGAAAATCATTTAAGTACGAAACTAAAACGTCGCGTGTGTTCTCTACTCTTAAAAAACATAATTATTGCTGTAAATAACAAGGGACTCGTTTTTATTAATCGCAAAACATTTCCTAAACTAGCAGTTTGCTTACAGCTATGGGTCTTAAACTGGCAGTTATTTATAAAAGAAATAGACGTTTTGTCTGGAAGTATAATATTTTTTTATATAATTTCCATGTAAATATAGCATCTGTGACTTTAATGGTATATCTTATACATTTCTTCATTAACTGAAGTAAAATATATACAATATTGTATGTGAAAATAGTTTCAATGTGTTGTTTACTTATACATTAGTAGCACACATGCATAATAAACAACATTCTATAAACATATTCTAATGATGGCATTATTTTGTTTTCATGAAAAGAACACAATTCTGATATGAAAGAAAATAATGTTCAATAATTTCTGTTATATATGAATTTAGTAAACATATGGGAATTACATAAAAACTACCTGAATATTAACTTATTAAGGTTAAAACAATAAACATGATATATGCGGTTACTATCAATACCAGAAGCAATCTTTACGACTCACAAACATTTGTTGCATTTATAATGGCAGTAAAACCGGTTTCCGTGTTTGTCCATTCACATTTGTAGTCATGACAACCATCTTTCCACGTTTCATTTATCTTCTTGCAGCTGTTATTCCAGGAACAACCTTAGCATAAGCAAGCGATACAAAGACAGTTTAGTAACAATTTTATTAAACATGCAATAATATGTGTCTACAAACATATTTTATTTAAAATGATTACCTCAAATATGCACAAGCAATGGGAAAAATTAAAATATTAGACTAGGTTGTATTTAGTCTGATTATGAGGTATACACAAATATGTTAACGCCAATTAGTGCCTGCCAAAGAAGTATTTTTTTTTCCAGTAAACTGAATGAACTTTGTTATTCAAAAAAAATAAATACAATCTTCAGTCAAGGACACAGCAATTTGCTCCATGTTGATTTTACCACATCCTACATCGCAAACCAAATATGACATTACATATAACACATCAGATGGTGAGGTGAAATAGCGACGACAACAATTTCCGTGTAGGTACATATGCATGTAACAGATCAGATGGTGAGTTGAAATAGCGATGACAACAATACCCGTGTAGGTACATGTGCAGGTAACAGATCAGATGGTGAGGTGAAATAGCGATGACAACAATTTCCGTGTAAGTACATGTGCAGGTAACAGATCAGATGGTGAGGTGAAATAGCGATGACAACAATTTCCGTGTAAGTACATGTGCAGGTAACAGATCAGATGGTGAGGTGAAATAGCGATGACAACAATTTCCTTGTAAGTACATGTGCATGTAACAGATCAGAGCGTGAGGTGAAAAAGCGATGACAACAATTTCCGTGTAAGTACATGTGCAGGTAACAGATCAGATGGTGAGGTGAAATAGCGATGACAACAATTTCCGTGTAGGTACATGTGCATGTAACAGATCAGAGCGTGAGGTGAAATAGCGATGACAACATTTTCCGTATAGGTACATGTGCATGTAACAGATCAGATGGTGAGGTGAAATAGCGACGACAACACTTTCTGCGTAGGTACATGTGCATGTAACAGATCAGATGGTGAGGTGAAAAAGCGATGACAACAGTTTCCGTGTAGGTACATGTGCATCTAACAGATTAGGCAAACCAAACAGTGGCCATAGCATCAAGTGTTTGTAGAAACTACCAACGAAACATAAATAAGTACACAAAACAGTATACTGGTACAATACTTATATAATTAATTGCAATATGGATAGCTGCAAGCCGTTAGTATATTAATATCTCTATAAGCCATTAGTATATAAATATCTCTATTTAATGAATTAGTAAATAAACAATACTTGAGTGTATATATATACGTTAACACCAGTGTTAATTATAACAATGACAGTACATCGATATTAATAGAATTTTACAGATTATAATATATAGCATTACACACATTGTTTATATGGTAGTATATATTATACAGTTTATACATGCCATACAAAGCAAGAAACTTTTCAGTTTGTTCAAAATTTTATGTAAGTGCCATTTCATGTTGATTAAATGTTTAATATTTAATTTTTTAGTGTGATCTTATTTTGGACGAATGTGTCGTCGACAGTTGTTTTTCTCAAAGCAAACATTTGAAGCGATTAAGATTGGTGTATAAAACAGACGCCATATGTAAAGGCAATGGGTCCACCCCTGGATCCAATCACTGTCTGCGTTGGATATGTGTTCTTAGACACATCACAAACCGATTTTGGTTATATCAAGGGATGGTTAGAAGGCACGGAATAGAAATATGCTCATAAATTGTCTCTTTTTCACATTTATTTGAAATAAATGTTGATAAATACTTAAAATAATCGATTGGATTAAGATTTGTAATATACAATTCTTCGCCCTAAACCATTAGTGCTAACCATAACAGGTTTCTGCAAGAGACGACAGCGTCTCCTGGGTTCATAAAACCATTTAATTATAACAAATTAAATGCCTGTTTCGGAAGATAAAAACGTCACTGCATTATTTCCTACTTGTTACGGGAAAAGCTCCGATATTAAATAGTTCTAATGAAATCATATCCCAATGCTGATGTACTGGTACACAAGTCAATGCGTCAGCACTATAGCACAATACACTTTGACAGTTTCTTGATGCATGCACATCGTGTATACGTTTGGTCAAAGGTCAGGAGTGGTTTCTAAAAAACATAAAAGCACGCATTGCATCGATGATATTTAATTGATTACTTTAAAGTTACCTCCTTTAGTGACATCGAGAAAAACAACAGTTTTGTTGCTGTTGAGTCGACAAACGGCGTCATAACACTTGCCAGTTACGTTTTCTCCAATCTTGAAACAGTTGCCCTTACCATCGTCACAACCTGAAACACATATAGGGGTGGTGTGAGATTTTGGATTAGAAGTGTATTCTTTATACTTTTTTTATCTTAACTCGATTCCTAAGTAAACTCACCACTTGTATATTTTTGTTACGTGCGTGTGTATGACTGGGTGTAGTATTTGAGATGCCATCGCGATTCTTATGCAAGTGACCAACCCTCTATCCACTGTACTACCACTGAAAGTGTTACATCCCAACTATTGATAAAATATAATTATCACAAAGGATACTCTTAACAAAGTCATGAAGTGATGAACGATAACTATTTACTTTCAAATTATTCCTTAACAACAACAGAAAAATGCAACAATACAATCCATATCGAAGAACAGTCGTAAAACGAATGCAATATATTTTGGTGACACCTTTAAAATAGACTAGATATTTGTGTAAATTGTGGTGAATAAAAACGTAAATAGCAATTTGACAATCAAACATCCACAGTCTTAACAAATATGGTTGCTTTATAACAATATATATATATATTCTGCCTATCGTTGTCTGCTCAATTGCAAAACAGTCGGAACAATATATTAATATTTACCATATTGTATAGGCTGTACATTCCACTGATAATGTCCTCCGTCTATGTTCATATCACATCTGTATTTCATACACCCATGAGGCCATGTCGAATTGACTGCTTTACACGTATCCAACCAGGGACAGTCTGTAGCACAGACCATTTTACAATTATATAAATAAAACTGCTTGAACAATTCAGATATTAATGAATATTGGTAAGTCATGGTTCATGATTGATAAAAATGTGATAGGCAGAAACATCATTTGTCATTAATAATAAAATGCTTATGCAAAAATATGATGGAAAAAGATTTATCAATTTTATCATAATGTCTTGTTAAAAAATGTGTTAAAATATCCATGTTAGTTGACCACGTGTAACATACTTAAATTAAACTATTGGTAATATCGATATTGTCATGAAATTGCAATGTAAATAATGGAATTATTTATTACACGACAGAAATGCATGACAATTAATTGAAATACAACATTTCATAAATTGGACCAAATTCGTTAACATGTAATAAGATACAAACTTTTATCTATAATAAAATATAATTATAGAATATCAAATAAAATTGTCTCTTAAGTAGCACCTGAAATTGTATCTTCAACATGGTATCTAATATTTGAGCTTATGAAAGTTTGATTAACAAAATGGTTAGCATGCACCATAGTTCGTTATGTATCCAACAAATATTCTAAAATAGTTAATTGGAAATATGATATGAATATCAAAAACACATTCAATAATATAATTTTATAAAATACATGATTCATTCAACATTATAACAAATATTAAATAATAACGTGCTTCATAGCACGTCTTCTAGACACATTTTTTGAAAAAGAAACAAACATATGAAAATACGTCAATGCAAAAAAATGATTCTCAATGAAGTGGATTACTTATTATTTGGCTACAATACATGTAACAGAGGATACTTATCTATACTAACAAATTTAGGCGTTATATACGCCTATATATACAAATGTTGTATAGCGTTTAACAAATATAAAAACAAAAACCAGATATAACTGTAATTTTGACATTTGAGAATCTCTGTGAGATTTTTAAACGTCGCAGTATGATGCCCTCCACACTGATGGGTTGGTGTGTTTCATTACTAACAAACATAACCACATTTGAGCTTCTTGAACTTATCGTAAATAAATTGAAAATGATAACAATACAAAATAAACAAATGCTTTGTTACATGATATTTAAGCTTCTGTAGTTATAAAACAGTCAATGCTTTTTCACAAAAAAACAAAATGTATACTCTAATAATGTCCATGAAGTCATAGATAAATAAATTAATCCAACATGCATGTTAACAATTACCTTATAACCCAAAAGCCTAAAGTTCATATAGAAACTGAAATAAAAGTAAACCATTGGCTACACCAAAACCTCAGCCAGGTATAATATATAATAAAGTAAGGGAGGTAACTGTTGCAGCCATCTGTTTACCTCCGCGAACCAATACAAGTCCACATTTTGTCGCCTTTCGAACACATCTGAATGCTATGCAGCCCTGTTTTAACATTGCTCCAACAGGCACGCAACTCCCCACAAAGTTTGTACATCCTTAGTAGCAAGCATTAAAACATTTAAAATTCTGGATAAACGATAATGATACAGTAGTTCTACATAGACTGCAGAAAAATGTCACACGGACCGTTACAAAGCTATGACCTACAAGTCTTATAAACGGACGTTAGAATGTGAAACACCTCACAATTCGATAAATGCATTAAATTGCTTTGAATTGTAGGGCAGGCAAGAACTTTCGTGCTTTTTCGTTAGTGTAAGAAAGATTTGAATCCGGAGATTTCGGCTCAGGGGATAGACTTATACATGCCAGTGATTATCGTGGGTAAGAATATATTTTATACTTCAGCCCCATCCGCACACCCTCTCGTATGTAAGACAGAACTCGTGTTAGCGCATTGACGTGACGTATAAAGTATATCTAACGTTTATGGCGTATCAACATATGCATGGTGAGGCATATTAAATCGCAGAGCGTGGCAAAAATCTTATATTTATGATATTTAAATTACTGTTTTGGTGGTAGATCACGCTCGAAGTTTTTCTAGTAAGAACCAGTACTAAAGATTTAGCTGTGGCGGAGGATCGAACCCTCCGATCATCGGTTCGGTGCTCTACAAATGGACCACGCGCTCCACACATTAAACAATCTAGATAATAACGTTCTTGAACGCTTGTGTGTATCATACTTGTAGTGAAATATAATTTATATACAGTTAACCTTATGGTTATATAGAAAAAAAAATACTTTTAACGCAACAACATGATTTTGACACCCCTCTATTTTAAAGGTGTCGAAATAGGTTAATGTATTGCCCAATACTTATTTTTATTAAAAAATACCAATGTTAAAGAGAAATCATTAATATATTTGACACTGTATTACATACATTTTTCAAACTGCCATCGTAATAGATATTTGTTTCCCTTATTTGTTTAAATTAAGTTGCAGCTAATAATAACAAATGAAGCATTACCGGCTTTCAACACTTTGAAGGCGGGTTTCTTTGTTTTCACGTCTACCATACAGCGGCTTGTGTAACATCCCCTATAAATATCTGTACCTAAATCCTTACACACGTTTTCATCTCTACAACCTGCAAAATGAAAAAAGTCATGATGCTTTTTAAATGACTTCACATACTATTTGTGTGTAGACCGCCTGTTTTGATCGAATGATAACTGAATGCATCGTAACAACAGACTAAAAACTAATACTTCCATGTTGTGGAATTTGCAATACAAAGTGTTAAAGTCATTTGTTTCATATCGAGTGTGAAACACAAGTGTTTTAACTCATGGCACACACGTTCGATTTAATCCTGGGACAAATTATAATGTACAAAGTACTAAGGACCAGTACTAAGTACTAAGCAAATGTTGCTGAAGTTCTTTGTCCACTATCATGACAAACGTTTATGGTTTTGTGGAGGTTTTGAATTCACGACCTATCGGTTCAGGTCCGTACCGATGTCCTTTCATCAGAACTCCTACCCCTTTCTTAAAGAAAAAAAAATAGTACTATTATACGTCTTTGATGTTGTGTGATAGTGTTACATGTCCAATAAACGATAATGCAATGTAAAACAGCTCACAGAGACAAGTAATAATAGCACTATATAACATAACAACCCTTTTGACATGAACAGAAAGAGTCGCGAAAGATAAACATGAAACAATGCAATACAAACAAATACGAATAATTTGATAAATATCGCTGAATACCTTCTGTGACGTCCTGGACTACAAACGTTGTAAGTGTGTCATTTGTGGTCCGCTTACACGTCTGTTTGGTGCACGATTCTCCATGATTGATGGACCAGATGGCGTGCTCCAGCTCACATCTCCCCTCAACTTGACAACCTGAAGTACATATCAGGTAAGACTTGCGGTTAATGTGAATTGAATTGAATTATACTAGAAATTCAACAGGTATGAGTACTTAAAGCATGAGTGATATTGGCACAGCACAATTAATGGTTAATTGTACTAATTATGCAAATATATTTTATAGTTCGTGGAGCCCATTCAATATTGATCAAGAACGGAAAACCGCTTCAGCCATTGCATTGCTTGTGCTGAGGGGTGATGCATGTTTCAATGCCTCTCTTAAAAGCAAGGCTGCTATTTTAACGTTTTGGATGCGCTGTGAGTTTCCAAGGGGATCATTTTATTAGATATTGTTCACTGGTATTTGTGACGCTGCCCTGTACTTAGTTTTCTGTTGCTAATTAAGATTCTTTTGAATCATGGATCCACTGGGGCCATCGCGGCATATTTATTATCTTGAGTTAAGTCGAAACAACGAAACGGCGATGTTGAAGAGTTAAAAAATAATTTCACAATCGTAGTTTCGACTTTTCACTATCATTGATTCGTTATTTCGAAATCGTATTGTTTTATTTTTCGAAGAATCCCTTTATCATTAATTATCAAGCGCAAACTGCATTTTTTTCTAAACAAATCATCATACCTCCCGAAACAATGTCCAATATGTTGAAACCTCTCTCGGAAATACATCTTTTTGTCACACAGTTTACCACTTTCTCCGTATTTAAGGCGATAAATGCACCTGATCCATCGGCACACCCTATAACAAATCATAGATGTGAATATTACATTTAGGTGATTATAAAAGTACTTTATAAAAGAAAGAAACATAAATATAAACAAAACAACATTTAAGTTACCTCGTTATATTCGCAGTATTAATATGGTCAAAATAGGTCATAAATCACTAAAGTAAACTGTTTAATTGATCTGATACACACACACAAAAACACACATGATAGATGGTATTTATAGTTTTTTGTTTTTTTTGCTGCAGTTGAATAAAATATATGACACACATATTTACACAGTTATGGTATTATAATTATGATTTTGTAGCTTTTTATAACAAAAAGATAGGACAAATGTTAAAATATTGTCATACTTAATGACATGCTTAATGGAAGTTTTTATGTTAGTATGATATCTGCTGATTTCAGTCAGATATTAAGTATTTAAAATAAAAATGACTAAAAAGATGACGTCGGTCTTTAAGCACCGTCTTGATCTAATAAATAACTAGCCCCGAGCTAGCGCCTAAAGTTACGGAAAAACTCAGTACATGTATTAGAAGAACCATCATCCGTCCGCAAGCAATTACCAAACCTTCGCAAATTAAGATTTTTAGACCGAGTTTGGATCGAATACATAGGGGGCGGTAGTGTAATAGCTAGAGTGTTGGCCGCTAACTCCAGTTGTTGCGTGTTCGATCCCAAGCTCGACCCGATGCCTCTCATAAAACAACACTCTGTACTGGTTCTACTCAGGAAGAGGACACGAGAGCGATTCATACAAGCGTTGAACTTTCATCGCAATCGAGTTAAAATAAATTAGAATAAACTAAACTAAACTAATCCACAGGCTATGAGAGGCAAGCGATACTGACACAACTCCTCAGATAGGACCTACGTAATTGTTTCAAAATGAACGGTATACTTGCGTATATAATTATATATAGCAGGTTTTCATGAAAGCTTATTAATTTAATGGTAATATATATACAAGTAATATTTACAAAATATTGTCTTAGTACAATATTCCACTTCAACTATCATATTTTAGTATACTGTATTAAAGTGACAAACTCAGTTGGCAACAATAACAATGTACTTAAAACGAAGTCTCATTTTAATCAATTTGATTGAGGTCATTGATCTACCTAAAGGTCATACCACTTGAATAAAATCAATACTGGACATTGTCATATTATCGTTTTCATTTTAGAGTGCGATTTTTTAAGTCTTTTTCGTGTTTGATAACAAATATTTTACATCACAACATTGAATCTGCGACTTTGTAATAGTGACCGAATATTATTATGCAATGTAGACGACTTCTAAACTAACCAAATATATCTGATGATTTCCTTTAAAGAAACTGACCCTGACTGAAACTTCACAAGTGCTTTTTTGTTTTAATACCTCATTGTTTATGTTTATAATATTGAAATTTATAATGGTACTTTTGCTTCAATTAAAAGAAATGAAAAGTGTTGATTTCAGATTACTATTAATTTTAATTGCACCTGTGAGCGCCGACATTGACATACTGGCGATCCCACTTCTTCAGTATTCATTCGATGAAATAAAATATAATGTTTAACTAAAATTACACAATTACTTTTTATATTTCCTTTGCATGTAATATACCCTAACATAATGACAATTGATTGATTGCTTGAATATTTAGCTGACATGCTTATGCCAGCGAGGGCTAACAGACGATCAGTTAACCTAACCACTGTAACTTTGGATCCTGAAAGGTTAACTAGTACTCGAGCACTCCCGCAAGTAACTCCGAGCATCTCCGCAAGTAACTATTAACTTCCCCACTTGAATCAGCGGTGAGAGACGAATGATAATGAGACACAATGCCGTATATTAATCATCACGGAGACTGTTGCTGGGCGGGAACTCACGACCGCTGGATTGATAGTCAGACGCGTTACCGACTGAGCTAATTGGGCCCGGCAACATAATAACAAAGAAACTACTCAACTGTAATACACTTACCACATTCCATAGGTTTGTAATGGCAAAAGTAAATCATCACGTCGTCTTTGTCAATTTTCAAAGCAGGAAGTGTTCCATTGTGAATATGTCTGGACTTGACAGAGCCGTCAAACGTGAAAAACTCAATTGAAGACTGCATACCTGAAATATAGCTTAAATAATTGATTATACAGTCGAACCTGTGCAAGCGGTCACCTCTATTAAGCAGCCACTTGTCTTAAACTATCATATTTGCTATTTCCCATTGCTAAGCCTTCATAGCAAATTAACCTGTATTTAGCAACAACCTGCCTTAAAATGCCACTTACCAGTATCCTATTTCCTTGACTTGGCTGATTAAGACAGGTTTAATTACAATGTAACAGTTTATCATTTAATATTTTACGATTTTGCATACAAGTTTAAAAAGTGCTCCACGGTCGAGTTGTCTAAGGCGCTGTCGTTTTATGGTCACTTAATTCTCACCGATTAAATCGTGGGTTCCAGTCGTACCCGGTTCAAGTTAGTGGTTATGCTGTCATGTGTTGGTAGCATGTCATGTGTTGAAAATAACTTTAAGCATCATAAAAACATTACAAGTTTTACGAAACTTAGTACAAATTAATTCTACATCTTAAGTTTATCTAATTTTAATAGACTTAACTGAATCATTTAATAACACAGTTTTTAATAAGTACAAAATCGCATTTAATTTATTTTTCAGTAATTACTTTATGTAATTAAATGCATACAGATTATGTTAAAACTTCTGAATCAGAAGCGATAATTTTAACTGATATTACATCAAGTAAAAGCAACCTTGAAAATCGAACCGAATTTAGTAATATAGATAAAATCGCGGAAGCGCGGTACACGGTATAGTGCGCTAAAATATTGCGAGTTTCCTGCTTTTTTTATTTATAATTAGACATACCGCACCTGAAACAGGTAATATAAGGGAACACTTCACTGCCTCAGGTCATTTTCAAAACAAAAAAGTCGTTCATCTTTTTGTAGTCAATATTCCAAAGAGCTCAATAGAGATATCAATAACTCAGTGATCTCTTGTTCTTACCTTGCTAGGTATCGTACGTTGAATATACATGCATTACAAGATCAAAATTAATATATATTTATAATCACCCCTCGCTGTCTGGCATTCCGTTTCGCCACTGGCCATGAATAAAACAAAACTGTTATCTTTTGGGAGAACTATTTCTTTTAAAACGGCGGCATCTTTCCGACAGCAAAAGTAAAGTCCCGTGTCGGAGGTATAATCACCGTCAGGAACCATGCCGTGCTGCTCAGCTTCACCGGCTTTCTTGTTGTTGTCATCAAATTGCACGTATCCGTCGGTAAAACCTGCAACATTACATAGTACATGTACTAAATATATGTTATTTTTACAACTTACAAAAACAGTAGTTATACTAACAATACTTATTTACAATTATTTTTATACTGTTATTATCATTATTATCATTTTACTGTTATGACTATAATAATAATTATTATTATTAATATTACTATTATCATCATCATCATCATCATCATCATCATCATCATCATCATCATCATCATCATCATCATCATCATCATCATCATCATCACCATGATCATCATCATATAATACTACTACTACTACTTCTATTGTACTTGCTACAACTTGTAATATTAATACTACTACTACTTCTACTACATTGTACAACTACCAATACAACTTGTACTACTACCGCTACTACTACTACAACTACTATTACTACTACTACTTCTACTACTACTTTTACTACTACTACTACTACTACTACTACTACTACTACTACTACTATTATTATTACAATACTACTACTACTACTACTACATGACTAATACTACTACTAATATTATTATTACACTACTACTACTACATTACTACTACTACTACTACTACTACTATTATTACACTACTACTACTACTACTTCATTACTATTACTACTTCTATTACTACTACTACTACTATTATTATTACACCATTACTACTACATTACTTCTATTACTTCTATTACTACTACTACTACTATTATTATTACACTACTACTACTACTTTTACTACGACTACTACTATTATTATTACACTACTACTACTACATTACTACTACTACTATTACCACTACTACTACTATTATTATTACACTACTACTACTACATTACCACTACTACTTCTATTACTACATGAACAACAACAACTACTACTACAACTATCAACTATTACTACTACTACAACTATAACTACTACTACTACTTCTACTACTACTACTACTACATCAACACCAACTACTACTACTACTACTTCTACTACTACTACTACTACTTCTACAATAACTACAACAACAGCAGCTGCTGCTTTTGCTGCTGCTCCTACTACTACTACTACTATAGACTACCACTACTACTACTACTACTACTACTACTACTACTTCTACTACTACTACTACTACTACTACTACTACTACTACTACTACTACTACTACTACTACTACTACTACTACTACCACTACTCCCACTACTCTTCCAACTACTACTACTACTACTACTACTACTACTACTACTACCACTACTCCCACTACTCTTCCAACTACTACTACTACTACTACTACTACTACTACTACTACTACTACTACTACTACTACTACTACTACTACTACTACTACTACCACTACTCCCACTACTCTTCCAACTACTACTACTACTACTACTACTACTATTACTACTACTACTACTACTCCCACTACTCCTCCCACTACTTCTCCCACTACTACGACTACTACTACTACTACTACTACTACTCCCACTACTCTTCCAACTACTACTACTACTACTACTACTACTACTACTACTACTACTACTCCCACTACTCCTCCCACTACTACGACTACTACTACTACTACTACTACTACTCCCACTACTACTCCCACTATTACTACCACTACTACTTCTACTCCCACTACTCCTCCCACTACTTATACTACTACTACTACTACTCCCACTTCTCCTCCCACTACTACTACTACTACTACTACTGCTACTACTTACTACTACTACTACTACTCCCACTACTCCTTCCACTACTACTACTACTACTACTCCCACTTCTCCTCCCACTACTATTACTACTACTACTACTACTACTACTACTCCCACTACTCCTCCCACTACTACTACTACTACTACTACTACTACTACTACTACTACTACTACTATTACCACTACTCCTACTACTCTTCCAACTACTACTACTACTACTACTACTGATACCACTACTCCCACTACTCTTCAAACTACTACTTTTACTACAAGTACTACTACTACTACTACTACTACTACTACTACTCCCACTGTTCCTCCCACTACTACTACTACTCCTCCCACTACTACGACTACTACTACTACTACTCCTCCCACTACTACTCCCACTATTACTACCACTTCTACTACTACTCCCACTACTCCTCCCACTACTAATACTACTACTACTACTACTACTCCCACTTCTCCTCCCACTACTACTACTACTACTACTGCTACTACTAACTACTACTACTACTACTACTACTCCCACTACTCCTTCCACTACTACTACTACTACTCCCACTACTCCTCCCACTACTATTACTACTACTACTACTACAACTACTACTACTACTACTACTCTCACTACTCCTTCCACTACTACTACTACTACTCCCACTACTCCTCCCACTACTATTACTACTACTACTACTACAACTACTACTACTAGTACTACTCCCACTACTCCTCCCACTACTACTACTACTACTACTACAACTACTACTACTCCCACTACTACTACTACTACTACTACTACTACTACTACTACTCCCACTACTCCTCCCACTACTACTACTACTACTACTACTACTACTACTACTACTACTACTACGACTACTACTACTACTCCCACTACTCCTCCCACTACTACTACTACTACTACTGCTACTACTAACTACTACTACTACTACTACTACTCTCACTACTCCTTCCACTACTACTACTACTACTCCCACTACTCCTCCCACTACTACTACTACTACTACTACTACAACTACTACTACTCCCACTACTACTACTACTACTACTACTACTACTACTACTACTACTACTACTCCAACTACTCCTCCCACTACTACTACTACTACTACTACGACTACTACTACTACTCCAACTACTCCTCCCACTACTACTACTACTACTACTGCTACTACTAACTACTACTACTACTACTACTACTCTCACTACTCCTTCCACTACTACTACTACTACTCCCACTACTCCTCCCACTACTATTACTACTACTACTACTACAACTACTACTACTACTACTACTCCCACTACTCCTCCCACTACTACTACTACTACTACTACTACAACTACTACTATTCCCACTACTACTACTACTACTACTACTACTACTACTCCCACTACTCCTCCCACTACTCCTCCCACTACTCCTTCCACTACTACTACTACTACTCCCACTACTCCTCCCACTACTATTACTACTACTACTACTACAACTACTACTACTACTACTACTCCCACTACTCCTCCCACTACTACTACTACTACTACTACTACTACAACTACTACTACTCCCACTACTACTACTACTACTACTACTCCCACTGCTCCTCCCACTACTACTACTACTACTACTACTACTACTACTACTACTTCTACTACTCCTCCCACTTCTCCTCCCAATACTACTAATACTACTACTACTACTACTTTTACTACTCCACTACTCCTCTCACTACTACTACCACTATTCCTTCCATTACTCCTCCCACTAATACTACTTCTTCTTCTACTACTACTATTACTACTCCTCCTCCCACTACTACTACTACTGCCGATTCTACTACTACAACAACAACTACTACTACTAATAGTCTACTGCTACTACTACTACTACTACTCCTCCCACTACTACTACTACAACTACTACTCCTCCCACTACTACTACTAATACTCATACAACTACTACTACTACTACTACTACTACTACTACTACTACTACTACTACTACTACTATAACTACTACTACTACTACTACTACTACTACTACTACTACTACTACTACTACTACAACTACAACAACTACTAATACTACCACTACTACAACTACTACTACTACTACTACTACTACTACTACCATTACTACTACTTCTACTACTACTACTACTACTACTACTACTACTTCTACTACATCAACAACAACAACAACTACTACTACTACTATTGACTACCACTACTACTACTACTACTACTTTTACTACCATTACTACTACTACTACTTCTATTACTACTACATCAACAACAACTACAACTACTACTACTACTACTATTACTACTACTACCGCTCTACTACTATTACTACCTCTATGTCTCCTCCCACTACTAGTACTACTTCCACAATAACTGTTGCTGCTGCTGTTACTACTTCTACTACTACTACTGCTACTTCTACTACAACTACAACAACAGCTGCTGCTGCCGCTGCTACTACTACTACTACTACAACTACTACTACTACTATCGACTACCACTACTACCACTGCAACTACTACTTCTACTACTTCTACTACTACTACTACTACTACTACTACTACTACTACTACTACTTTTACTAAAACTACTATTACTACTACTATTACTACATCAACAACAACAACTACTACTACAACTATCGACTACCACTACTACTACAACTAAAACTACTACTACTACTATTAGTACTACAACTACTACTACTATAGACCACCACTACTACTACTACAACTACTACAACTACTACTTCTACTACTACTACTACTACTTCTATTACTACTACTACTACAACAACAACTACAACAACAGTTGCTACTACTGTTGCTGCTACTACTACTACTACTACTACTACTACAACTACTACTACTATAGACTACCACTACTACTACTACAACTACTACAACTACTACTATTACTACCACAACAACTACTACTACTATTACTACTTCTATTTATACTACTACATCAACAACAACAACCTCTACTACTACTACTACTACTACTACTACTACTACTACTACTACTATTACTGCTTCATCAACTACCACTACAACTACTTCTACTACTACTACTACAACTACCACTACTACTACTTCTACTTCTACTTCTACTGCTGCTACTACTACTACTACTACTACTACTACTACTACTACTACTACTACTACTACTACTACTACTACTACTACTGCTACTACTGCTGCTACTACTACTATTACTACTTCATCAACTACTTCCACTACTACTTCTATTACCACTACATCAACAACAACAACTACTACTTCTACTACTACTACTATTATTACTACATCAACTACCTCTACTACTACTACCATTACTACTACATCAACAACAATAACCTCTACTACTACTACTACTATAACTACTACATCAAATATCTCTTCTACTACTACTACGGTTACTACTACGTCAACAACAACTACTACTTCTACTGCTACTACTACGACTACATCAGCAACAACAACAACTACTACTACTACTTATACTACTTCTGCTACTACATCAACAACAGCTACTACTACCACTTCGCGCTACTACTAATTCTACAACTACTACTAATAATAATTATAATAATATCACTACTAATAATGTCAAAGTTTTAACGTTTATATATTGTTTATACATAAAAAGATATATTGCTGATCTTTTAATATCAGTGTGCTACTTTGTACATACCTCTTGGGCATTTGCCGCGGTTCCTGAGTATGCAATAACTGCCTGGTTCCCAGTATGTTTTGTATCGGGGAAGTATGGACATGTTTGTGGCAGCCAGGTGGTTACAAAATTCATGACTTATAAACTGTTTTGTATAATTTCCCGCTAAATTAAATGGCTCAGAAAAGAAATTATTTCCTGCTCCGTAATGTTTTCTCGATCCTTCCGCCCACACTTCCGGCACATCGACCGGGCATCCGGTTTTAGGTTTTAACATTGCGTAATAGCCATCCGGCCATTGCATTATTTCTGGAAATATAAATTAAATATTTGCATAACTGGATAATGTATTAATAGAAAAATAAAGGCATTATAAATATGTGTGGGGCCGTTTCGATTAAACAATTTAAACACATTGTTACATTTCCGATTACACTATTCAATATATACTTCAAATGTCCTTTTTTAAAAAAAATGTTTTGTCTCTATTACAATTATATCAAATCAAATAAACCACTATGTATATAATATGAAGTTGATTTAGCATTTGTAATTCATTATGTGCAGGGAAGGACCGTAACTAAAGTCGATAGAACTTTTGTTTGACCCCACTACTTTGCTTATATGTTTCATGAATAAACTAAATTCCGATATTTCAGCGTTTATTTCAATAAAATTTGATGGTTAATTAACGTAGCTCAATATAATGATGAGTTAAGTCACACACACGCTTTATTGTTAGTCTTAGCTATGACTGACTTTAAAATAACTGACAGACAATTCAGTGAAAACTCACTCTCTGTCCCTCTATCCTCTATCCTCTCCCTCCTCTCCCTCACTCACTACCCCCCCCCTCCCCACTCTCGCTCTCTCTCTCTCTCCCTCCTCTCACTCACTCACTACCTCCCCCCTCCCCACTCTCGCTCTCTCTCTCTCTCTCCCTCCTCTCACTCACTCACTACCTTCCCCCTCCCAGCTCTCTCTCTCTCTCTCTCTCTCCCTACTCTCACTCACTCACTACCTCCCCCCTCCCCATTCTCGCTCTCTCGCTCGCTCTCTCTCTCTCTCTCTCTCTCTCTCTCTCTCTCTCTCTCTCTCATTCATTCAATCTCCGAATTTACAAATATTCTTACTCATTAATATACATGCTCTCTGCTACTTCATTAATTATCCACTCGTTCATCAAACTACTGACATGTTTAAATATTATATATTTTAAAGCACATTTAAATACACCGGGTGTGCCCTTTCATATAAACTGCTCGAGTGTACATAAATAAGACTATGTACGTCACGGTATAATATTTTCGCTACGATAACATTATATGTTGAGTGATGGGTCATTGGGTTTAATTGTCATTTTACTGTGTACACGTTACTGCAACGCTAAGTATAATCAATAAATAACATTAGACATGTTCCCGTGATAGCTCAGTTGGTAGAGCGGAAGACTGTAGTGGATAAAAAAACTAGATATCTTTAGGTCGCTGGTTCGAATCCGGCTCGCGGGAGTTTCTTTTTTTTTTAATATGAATATTTCTATAATACAGGTCACTATTTTATATTAATTTTATTAAATTCTATGTATAGGGAAATACCCGAGAAATGTATCATATAGATAATAATGAAAACACTCATAAGTGTGTGTTTCATATTTTAGTATGGTCGTTCTTTTAAATGATAGCACGTTCTAATATATTATTACATGTTGAACAGTAGGTAATATATATATTAATATACTTTATGTAGATTAAATCATAGAGAGAGAGAGAGAGAGAGAGAGAGAGAGAGAGAGAGAGAGAGAGAGAGAGAGAGAGAGACAGACAGACAGACAGACAGACAGACAGACAGACAGACAGACAGACAGAGGAGAGAGAGAGAGAGAGAACTTTAATGTTATAGATGCATTATTTTTAGTGTAAATGTGCACCAGTTCATTCTTTGATATGTCAATATATTCATTTTACCGTTCGCCAGAGGGCGTTTTGTAGCTACTTCTTTTTCATTGGCGCATGTGTAAACAGTACATCCGTCATGCCAGTATGTATCAATTCTCTTGCAGTTACCCTCGACAGCACACCCTACAATTGTATGAAATAAATGGTGTATACTAACATATATATCTAATTTCATTTGTATTACATAGAATACAATTGTTGTGTGTGTGTATGGGGGGGGGGGAGAAATTGGCCACTCCAGCCGAAGTCTTCGGATTGATTACAACCGCGGTCTAATGACCTACCGAGAACAACACCAATTAAGTTATACCCAGGTAACAAGCTCGAGACCGAATCACTAAACTATTCAGCTTACTGCGCATTAAACAATTATCTTATTTCGTATCAAATGAAATATAGAAAAAAAACAGTCTATTCAACTGTATGCCCAAATGCCAAACTATTAGAATCTAGAGGATTAATGGGGTTCAATGCAAACATTCTCATATATAGTTTTGGACCAAGCGGAGTCCGAACCCACAACCTCAACGTCGAGAAGTAAGACGCCAGCGCCTTAGACCAGCGGTTTTAGATTTAAGTGAGGTAGGGAAAGGGATGTCAAACAAAAGTAATTTCCTAAATATGTATTGACTTAAAAATAAAGAAATAAAATATTACATACATTCTGAAAATTGTTTACTGAATTTATCCTACGCGAATTTTTTAAAATACAATGGAATCATTAAAAATTTCATACAAATTCAATACAAATATATTAATTCTCGAGAAACCTTCAAGTCAAATAATATAAGATATAAATTATATTGATTAACGTGTTCTGCTATCTATACTACAAAGTGGTTAAACACGAGTATTGTATACAAATGTGAAGAGAATGTTAAATAATTATAGTTTATATTATAGCAACAATGTTGCTGCATTGAAATATTGCGTTCTTTTCCACTAATTGTAGTATAGTCAGCAGAACCAGTTAACTAAGGTTGCCAGAGATATTAGTCTTTCCCAGAACCTCACATCTCCCGAATCACGTCTATTGTTATGCGGCAAATTTCAGTAAAATTGGTTTATAATATTTTTGAATAACTGAAAATTATGTCATACGGTAAACATTGATTTGAATATTTTGAAAATTTACAAATTGTCCAAAATTTAAATATTTTAGTAAACTCGTAATTTTAACATTAGTGATCAACTTTTCTAGTTCCTTGTGGTATATTATTAACATATCAAAACAAATTTAAATGGCATTATATGGTTCAAAATAGACATGAATTTCTTAGGTACTGATAATGATGTTTATTTCTGTGTTTGTTACATTCCTCCCGAAGAATCTAATGTATATAAGAATGCACGTTCATGTTTATGTGAGTATGATTTTTTCGATGACTTCATGCACTACAGTACTCTAGGCGAGGTTTATTGCACTGGTGATCTGAATAGTATGGTAGGACAGAGATAAGATTATACTGAGAACATTAACCTTAATCGATTTGTTACCATGCCTTTGGTCGATGAATCAAAATATACAATTGTTAAAAGAAAGTCATTTGATAAGCAAGTTGATATGTTTGGAAATAAATTGTTGTCATTGTGTAAAGAACAAAATTTGATCATTGTTAATGGGAGGCTTGAGGAAGGAAAATTTACATATCACTGTTTGAACAGAAACCGGACGGGAGCGAGTGTTGTGGACTACTTGATAACTAGCGCAAATAATCTTAACAATATTTGTTATCTGGATGTGTTGGATTTAATGGAGTTTCTGACCATTGTTTTATACAGTTTGCATTTAGCTGTCGCATGACTGGAAATAATCATACAGATAACGTATATATTGACAAAATTGATCACATCTAGGGTCGAGGAATTGAACACTTTACTTCAATCAAAAGTTCAAAGTTTTAAAGATGTTACTGACAACATGACTGAAAATAAAGATTCAAAAAATGACAGTATAATAAATTTTACAAATATAATATACGATACATCATTCAAATTATTTGGAAAATCCTTTAAAAAAGGCAATGTTAAATGTAAAAAAAAAAAAGGCCGAATGGTTTAACGAAAATTGTACGAAAGCTAAAACGGCATTTCTTAACTCCAAAAGAATTTTTCAAAGAAATCAAACTGAAGAGTACAGGAAGCATCTTCTTGAAAGTTAATCTGCTTTTGCTAAAACTAAAAAAGATAAATATACGTTTTATTCGAAAGAAAAATATGAACCTAGCTAAACTTAGTAAAAAAAGGTCCAAGAAAATTCTTAAAAAAAAATAACAATTTTAATAAACGTAATAAACAGGGGTTATTAAACAGCCCAAATATGGAGGAATTTGTACAGCACTTCACAGATATCTCGAAAACACCTCATGTTAACCTAAACGTTGATGATATGAACGATAATAACAATATTGATAATAACAATCATGGCATAAATATAAATGATGAACATATTAATATACAACAGGTCAATGTAGAATTTTTAGATAAAAACTTTGAAGAGTCAGAAATAACACAGGTGATATCATCATTATCTCGAAATAAATCACCTGGATGTGACGAAATTTTAGCAGATTTTTTCATAGACGCGAAAACTTTTATAACGCCTTATATTGTTAAAATATTTGATAAAATCTATAATGACGGTGTTTATCCAGAAACGTGATCAAAAGGCGTTATAGTCCCTTTACTTAAAAAAAGGTGACACATTAAATACAGAGAATTATAGAATGGATTACATTAATACATTCCCTTGCTAAAATATTTTCACTGTGTATAAGAAACTGACTAAATACTTGGTGTAAAACAGAACATATCGTTAATGATTCACAGTTTGGTTTCAGAGATAACAAAAGTACAACTGATTGTATTTTCATATTACATTGTATCTGAATAAAATATTCGTATTCGTATTCGTATTCGTATCATACTAAAGATATTGTCAAAAACAACTAAACTTTATTGTGCTTTTATTGACTACGAAAAGGCATTTTGATACGGTTATACGAGACGCGCTATGTATTTAATTGGTTGAAAACGGTGTAACATCTAAAATGATAACAATTATGAAATCACTATTCTCACGAGTTACTGCTTGCACAAAATCATTTGATTTATCTGATGTTTTCGATGTCACGCTTGGATTGAAGCAAGGTGAACCACTCTCTCCTCTTCTGTTCATTCTTTTTGATAATGATGTTAACAATTCTTTTAATATAGATAATCTGACTGTATCGGATGTATATACTTATTATTTTTTGCAGATGATTGTGTTGTTTACTACTGATCCCTACAGTCTACGATTGCAACTAAATAATCTCAATGAATACTCATTAAAATGGGGATTAAAAATTTAAAATAATAAAACTAAAGTTTGTATTTTTGAAAACAGAAAACAAGTTCATAACCTAGAATGACTCATAAATGGTGACAAATTGGATAGTGTAGACAATTTCTGCTACTTAGGAGCCAAATTTATATATAACGGTAATATGAAAATAACTATCTTATTAATACCTTATTTTCATATTTCGTTGTTTTGCTTAAAAACGTAGAAAGAAGGGAGTACATGCTCGCGAGGCAGTGTGCATTTTTGTGTGTTACATTTTTTTACTGTTTCTCATCTATGTTATCTATGTTATATATTCTATGATACTTAAACAATTCAAAATGTATTGATTGCAATATGTAATTGTAATGTCTTTGCCATTTGATTTAAAAATATTGTAAATGGCCAAAGGCATATGTTTGCTGATAGTTTGCCAATAAAATTGAATTGAATTGAATTGAATTGATATTTGCATTTTTTTGAATATTTTCGCAGCTTATCGAACATACTAATCGGATCACTTAATCACTTAAACAAGGGTTCGTTTTAGCGATAGTCTTGACTTAAAGCAATTATCCGCAAGTGTTTTGACTGGAAAAGCTTGGCCGGATATAAATAATCAGTTTAATTAAAGGTAGTCGAAACACGTTAATTGATGTAACAACATGTTATAGATGTACCAAATTGGGGTTTCCTGGGATTAATTTAAGTCTAATCGCATTATTCTTTTATGTTCATGTCCATTTTTTGCAGCTAACACGCTAGGAAATGATATGTCAATAAATTACCTCTCATTAATAAACAGCATTTCATTGGCTTAAACTTCCAGGTTACTTTTCTTAATAAAAGGTACCTTACTCCAGGTCCAGTCACTTAACATCTGTGAATCGTTGTATTAAATTGTATACTAAAGTTTTATTGGACTGCAAAAGGACCTCTTTTTATCTTTTTAAGATCACCCCATTTATTACCGTGCGATAGCACAAAACCATTAACCCCAAATAAAAAAGCAGGGAATGCTATGCCTGTCTCACAATTCATAGCAATTGAACGCTTATTGTACTGTGATGTCATTCAAATTTCAGTTGAAGCCGCTCACCAACCAACGTGCTTAAATGAGGCTTTCCCAACATTGCTTTTTAACGGACCAAGTCGGGAGAGCTATGTCCGTTCTACAGATTATTATAGGCATCCAATTTTCGCTTATTCATTTATGAATTATGTGTAAAAAACAATTTCCATCCGTTTGTATAGATAAAGGCTAGATATATAAAATATCAATTTATATTTTCAACGTTTTTTTACTTATATTATCAAAACATGATTTGACTATAATTTAAACAAAATTAATGTGTGTGTTTTTATTTTTTAAATAAAAAGGTAATATAAAAAGATAATATACCATATGGCTACATGTTCATGTAGATATAAAGATTGACTCGAGGTGCGAACAAGGGTAAAATTTGACGCAACATTGCCGTGTTTCCGGTTAGATTAAATGGAATCATACATGTATTTTATAAAATTTTAACGTTGAGTCGGTATAGGGGAAGAGCGTCCAACTTGCATGCTGAAGGTCGTGTGTTCGCTCCCCGACCGGGTCATACCAAAGACTTGAAATATGGTACTATAAGCTGCCTAGCTTGGCGCTAGTATTTATTAGATAGTTTATGCCTGGTCGCCCGGTGTCAGTATAATGTGACTGGGTGTGGTGTTATACCATGTGTAGGCAACATGATAATCCAGCGTGGCAATGCTTAGAGCGCTGGCTCAAGTTGACACCGTCGCGATATAACTGAACAATTGTTGAATGCAAAACACCATAGTTACGATAATGGTAATTGTAACGCAGTATTTTTAAAAACACTATATTTATCATAAGCTATGAAATTATGTAAACCATATCGACATACTTATTGATGTTTATATTACAGGTATATCATATCATAACATTGCACACTGCACATACCTGTTTGTACCTTCGCAATTTTGAGACAGTCCCCATCAAACTGGCATTCCATGACGTCACATCCTAGTACAGATCTCTCACCGACTTTAAGACATTGACCGTTTGTATCACTGCAGCCTAATTAAAAATCATAATTATAATCAATCATGATAACAGTTAACAATAATACAAGCCTTAACTATGTTACCATGGTCGCTGATTATGCAATAGGGTACAATAACGAATAGCATTAAATATTTATTTCAAAATGCATATATGTATACCCAAGTGTATAATATGAATTACCCCGCCGTCTTAGCAAACTGTTATTGTTACCATAACAGAGCTTTGGTCGAGATCATGGTAATGCTCGAGTACATGTATCTATAGAAAAGGCATGGGCCATATGGCCACTTGGAAATAAATACACTCCTGTTTTTATCAATAAAAAAATGACCATAAAAGTAAAATATAAAATCCGACCTGCTTCCACCAACTTGTAATATGGAGATGTCGGACTGTCCACACACATGAAAGTATTACACATTTCTGTCCACGGTTCACCGACTGTCTTACAGTCGCCTTTGTAACTGCATCCTTTAAATATACAAAAAAAATCTACTGTGAAACGTTAGTTAAATTTGATAACAAATAAATCCGCCATTTCAGAAATAAAAAGGTTTTGTTATTTTATCATCATCATCACCATTATAAAACTATATACTATTGTGACTTAGGTACATGTGAATATTGTAAAGAACATGATTACATGTGCAATTAAATACAAACCGCAACCAGTAATTATTGTACTAGTGTATGCCATATTCGTAGATCGTGAACAATTACTAGGACTGTAAACAATATAAAACAAAACACAAACTACATGACAGGTAAAAGGTAAACTAAATGAAAAGGATGGCCTGGTATCAGGTAAGTTGTACATACTAACTTACACACTCTCTCACTAACTCACTTTCTCTATTACTTTCTCACTCATTTTCTCACTCACTCATTAGCTCACTCACTAGCTCACTCACTCACTCACTCACTCACTCACTCACTCACTCACTCACTCACTCACTCACTCACTCACTCACTCACTCACTCACTCACTCACTCACTCACTCACTCACTCACTCACACACTCACTCGATCACTCTCTCACTCACTTACTCAGTGACCCACTTAGACTGTACAAAGCTCTATTAAGATCTAACTACATGTATTAGTGAGAATGTTAAAACGCAGATGCAAGGGAGATAACTAGTTATATACCTTTTGACACTGCTTCATAATAGCCGTTCTTCAGACATTGGTATGTAGTGCACGGATCTTCCGGTTTAGACCAGCGTTCGTTCTCATTGTAATATAGCCCATCCATCTGACATGTGCATATAGGCTCACAATGCCCTATAATTAAAGTATTCAAATGTACTACGGGGATATATTTTACATTCTTACTACTGTCTTCTCATGTTCTTAAACAAGTTCTACCCAGAGAGATATTCAGCGAAATTTGTATAATTGATAAAAACATTTTTGAGAACTTTTTTTAAACATACTGTTACTTATTCTCATGGAATTTACAAGACTAGAACAGATTTTTATAGATTGCATTGCATAATACTCTGTCCGTTGTGTCAAAAGCACGAGGTCGGAAAATCCGAATAATTATACAAATTCGCTGAATGTCTCTCTCTCTCTCTCTCTCTCTCTCTCTCTCTCTCTCTCTCTCTCTCTGGGTAGAACATGAGAAGATAGCACCTTATTGCATGGCGTAATACATACTTGTTGTGAGAATCGAACCCAGTCCACCATGGCCCGTCTCCCAACCGTTGGTCCATCATGGCCCGTCTCCCAACCTTTGGTCCCTCATGCTCCCTGCCCATTTATGAGTAAGTATTAAACTATCTTTCAGTTTCCTGTTTTGTCGTGTTTTTTTGATTTTGTTTTTGGTTTTTTTTTGTGGGGGGGGGGGGGGGGGGGTAGGGGTTCAATCATGTTAAAATAAACTGTTGTAATATTTATTTATATATTTTTTTGAACTTAAGTAAAATTCAAATTGAAACACTTTTATTTTTTATTGCATTAGTTTCATTTTATTTAGTTGTTTTTGTCTTCTTTGTAAAATTTCGTCATGTAACTTTATTTATGAGATGCTGTAATTGCTTTTTTGATAATATTGTGACTGATAAGCCTTACTAGGCTGTGCTATTTCCTAAAGTTGTCAATCTAACATGTAGTGTACATTTTCACTTAATACATAAATAATAAACTATACAAAATAGTGTTTAGTTTAAAAACTAAGCATTTATCATAATAAATCAGAATTTTGTTCATTCTCGATTATATGGGAGTAGATATGTTAAAAATTACACCGATAATGTAAACAATTTTAAATACCTGATGCATGCATGATTTGAAGCATGAGATAATGTTCATTTTAATTATATTCTTTTTAAAGAGAATACACTCCTGATTTACTAACTAGTCTATCGGATTACAAAAAGAGAGCATGACAATCCAATATAAACCGTTTCTACAAGAGCCTATGTACGCGTTCAATCATTTGAACAGAGTAAGACAAAACCCGTCATATCAAATTCCACGATCGTTTACCGAGCCTATTGATTTTGTGCTTATTGCTGATTTATCTTAATGACATTCATTTCAAACTGTCACTGTATTTAAAACAAATGAATGAACGTATATACTTTTAAACTATTATTTATATGTCAGCATTGTGCATTGGGATATCTATGCAAGAGAACAAGCTGATTCTGTATAATATAAATAATTACATTAAATGTTTGGCTGAATTCAGATAAATTAAAACAATTGCATGATTTGGTACAAATTAATGAAAGTCGTTGAAAATAAGTTATTTTAAAAAAAAAAATGGCGGTTGTTTTAAAAACAGGAACAAAACCATTACATTACACACGAAGTGTCGTCACATCCGTTATTACAGATGGTGCTGGAGGGGATTCCCTGATATGCGATCAATGCAATTTGCAGAGCATTATTGTTGAAGCTTCGGGATTTTGTCTTTTCTGCAAGAAATACATGTGTAGCATGTGCCAGCACAAACATCAAACCGCCCCTTCAACTAAATCTCACATTTTTTTGCTAGGCGTGGAAATGCCGAGGGAACGAAATACGCGAATAACAAAGAAAACGGTAACACACTGCGAAAAGCATGGAATTAAAATGGCAGAATTCTACTGCCCAAAACACATCGCGGTATTTTGTTTCGAATGTAAAGAAACTTACCATGGAAAGTGTCAGAATATTGGTTTCGTAAAATCTGTTGCTAAAGGAACCAAAGGCGGCCGAGAATTACCAAGAGTTATACAGGATATTCGAAAAATGGTTACTCAGTTAGAAAAGATGAAACATCAAAAACAAGCCCAACATGAGCGAACAGAAGAGCAACAAAAAATCTGTTTGAAAAACGTGACTGATATGCGAAAACAGGTAGATGAAATATTAGACGAACATGAGAAGAAAATCAGGAAAAGCATTGAAAATCGATTTTCTAAGGAAATCAGAGATATCAACGATATTAAAAGTAAATGTGAGGCAAGGTTATCAATTCTTGAGGAGGAGTCTAAAAATCTAGAAATTCTGAAATCAGCAGACGATTCGCAATGTTTTATATCAATGTTAAAGGCAAAGCAAAGCTATACGGAGTGTGAGAATGCCTTGGGAAGTATTTGCAAAGAAAAGAGGGAAATAACTCTAACGTTTGAGCCTAACCATAAACTCATGCATTTGGTGAAGGACCTTGAAGCTTTCGGTAACATCAAAGCTTCAGTTGTGCGCCCAAAGAGTTCTACCGGTTCAATTTTCACACCAGCGCAAACGCCGTCACTAGATCTTCCTTCAAACATGATGTCAACTTTAAAAAATGGAAAAGAGTTTGTTCTTTGTGGTGAGCATAACATTACATCCCCGGCAGATGATAAATCTTCAAGTTCGGTAACCGGTTCAACATTTCTACCAGATGGCCGATTACTGATCTGTGATGGAAAGAACCACAGCGTTAAACTTTTCGACCAAACAATTAAATTGAAGTCAACTCATAAACTACCAGCAGCTCCGTGTGATGTGACGTCGTTAACAAATCGGGAGGGGATTCTGACTGTCCCCGACAAGAAAGAACTTCATTTCGTAATCATGGATCCCGATCTACGAACAACGAGGATTGTCAATACCGAGATTAGTTGCCATGGGATTCGATCGCATAAGGATGGTTTGTTAGTGACATGCTATAGTCACGGTGTGTTTGGAATGGTGCAGCTTCTTGATTTAGAAGGACGAGTCAAACAACGATATGAAAGAGATTTAGAAGGCAATTCAATGTTCCACGGGCCATACTTCATTGCTGTGAGTCCCAAACGAGACAGGTTCTACGTATCCGACAAGGCGACAAACTCAGTACTGGGTTTAACAATGGGAGGGAAAATAATATTCAGGTAAGGCTGGTCTAATAACCATTTGGATGCTTGTTAAAATGCTTTTGCGTACTATGCAATACTACTAGTCATTACGTATGTGACGGTTTCTTTTTTTAAACTTCGTAGTAAGTTATGTCCATAATTATTTGAACTATACATGCACAACATCGTTAAAAAGTCCCGAGAAGACTTTCATATGTTAAAACATTTTGTGCTGTTTTAATATTGTTTGGAGCTTTTGCAGTTTTACATTCTGCGCGTATATGGTTATATGTTATATACGACCTATTGATTAATGTTTAAGTAAACTTTTAAGTTCATTTTTTCTTTGTTTAAAAAGAATACCGAAAGAACTTTTAAAATTAGATAGTAAATTTGTGTTTAATATGTTACGGGAGTTGTTAAATACCAAAGTCACAAGACGAATAAACAGGTTTTCTTTTCCCTGCAAACACATTGCTTAAATACAGCTTGACAATAAAAGACATTCAGTAAACAACTAATAATAGAAAACGGAAATTATGTGTACAATTACTTAAATGTTTTAGTTACCGGTCCAAGCAGCTGGAAGGTCCTGGATATATAGCCGTGGACAAGGAGGGATCCATATATGTTTGTGGTAGGGACTCGAAAAATGTTCATGTTATCAAGCCAGATGGCAGAAAAATCAAAATATTTCTCTCGGAGGATGGTCTAGAAGCAAGCTCTATATGCTATCGAGCTTCTGATGGACTGTTCGTGGTGTCCACCAACAATACCGACATAGTCCGAACATATAAACTGTTGTAACTAATCGTGGACTATGCAAACTTGGACGAAAAGGACATGCGCCTGATGAACACTATATCTCTATTACATATCTATATTTCGCGTCTTAAAAGACGGGTTGCGGCCTTGCGATGACTGTGTAAGCCCATTTGTAAGTGAAGTTATTCAAGTTAACGCAGATGAAGTTTTAGTATGTGCTTTCCTTTATATTTCACTATTCTTTATTATTTATGAAATACAAAACTTAAATGATAAAAAGTAATGATTGAATGAAACGTGATGCTTCTACAAACTGATTGTAAGCCATGTATCGATAAAAAGTTCAGCAAACTAAAGCAAATCATGACGGATAAGTTTTATATCATATTTTTATTGGGTGTGGTTATTACATTTATGTAACTTATTTCAACATGTAAATTTTTATGTATATACGTATGCGTGCCTGTGTTTTATGTGAACCTTATATGTTTTATATTGCTACCGAGGAATTACGTAGGTAGATATTTTGAATAAAGAATCACTGACTATGAGTTTAATTTAGTAAGTATTTAACTACCCTAAGATCCGTTATTGAACAAACCGACGCTATTTAAGTCAACACGTTTATGAACAAATGTTATTATATTGATTTTTTAAACGTATATTTTGGTGTTTTAAAGTGGTATGCCAGTGACAGTTTTAACATACGAATGGAACAGTATATATCTTAATACATGTAATTCATATAACTGTTATTTTTCGTTACTGAATAAAATATTTTCGCGAAAGCGGTGCCACTAGTGACGTTAGTTGAATAAACTCTATAGATCTATACCCAACTGACCTGATGCGGGAACGGCTATCGCTTTACATACTTTGTTTGCCGAAGTAAATACAATGTAATACAATGAAGTGTTTTCTTAAACATATAATTTCTTTCAACCATATAATAAAACTATTTTTTCGGGACCTGTTAGCTCAGTCGGTAGTGGGTCTAAATATCAATCCAAGGATCGTGAGTTCGAATCCCGCCCCGGTTACAATCTCCGCTACCTTCTGGAATCCCAGGAAACATTGGTTAGGTTAACTGATCATTTTTTAGCCATACATGACATAATATGAAGCTAAATATTCATCAAGAAATCAATTAAATTGAACGATAAGTTATTATTTTTTAGTCTTATAAGACGTTTAATATCCTGTATAAGTATAAGGCATCGTCACTATCGTGGCAATTTTTGAAATATCTATATTTCACCATAATCTTGAGTATGACATTTTTATTAATGGCTCAATCAGCTATCATTGTAGGCGATAGGGTAAGTTGAGGTCAAGATTGAAGGTTAACATACACGTGACCAATAAAAGTCACGAAAATCTGCACATGGATATACTGATTGTTGACCACACTTTTAGACACAAACGGTTGATATGGTAATGTGATCTCTAACACATGGTCACATTTAGTTTATCTACAAATGCCTTTATCTTTATTTTAAGTCGACATAACCCTCAAAATCACAAAAAATATCTAATAGGAAGTGACGCATATTGTATCATTATGGTTTATACTTGATTGTGCAGCAAGGCGTCAGTGTTCATTATAAAAGAAAAGTACGCATTTGCTATTATTTATTTTGTACAATACACAGGGTTATGGACAGGTTCAAAATCGTACACTATCACCAAACAATAAACACATACATGTATATACCAATATACAATGAGAAAATATGTGTGTAACAGGGGTGACGCTCAAACGATACAGTCTCAACAACAACAAACAATGTTGATATACAGTTACTCATGCTAAGTACAATACATACATACGTTTATAGCTCGGGGTTAGTTTTTATTATCCGGCATTTATTCGGGCCTTAAATTTGTTTTTTCGCACAATAACTATGTGTTATCTTTTCACTCACGTGTGTTGTATTTAAGTAATTAAACGAGTATTATACCTATGAACGACATGTTCATTTATGTATAAGACGAAATATATTGTATATATGTATACATATATGACTTTATATATTTGACACTATATATTGTTTTTTAAATGCCTTATATAGTTATATGAAAATATATATTGTTTTGTAATTATCCTATATATGTATATGGCAATATATATTGGTTTGTGAATACCCTTTATATGTATTTGACAATATATAATGATTTGTGAATACGTTATTTATGTATATGACAATATGTCATGTTATGTGAATATCCTGTTTATGTATATGACAATATATATTGTTTTGGGACTATCCTATATATGTATATGACAACATTGTTTTGTGAATACCTTACATATGTATATGAAAATATATAATGTTTTGTGAATTTCCTGACTGTATATGTATATGACAAAATATATTGGTTTGTGAACACCTTACATATGTATTTGACAACATATATTGTTTTGTGAACACCTTACATATGTATATGACAACATATATAGTTTTGTGAACACCTTACATATGTATTTGACACCATATATTGTTTTGTGAACACCTTATATATGTATTTGACAATATATATTGTTTTGTGAATACCTTATATATGAAAATGACAATATATCATGCTTTGTGAATATCCTGTATATTCATATTACAATATATATTGTTTTGTGAATATCCTATATATGTATATGACAATATATATTGCTTTGTGTGTTGTGAACATCCTACATATGTATTTATGAAGACATATATTGTTTTGTGAACATCTTATATATGTTTATGACAATATATATTGTTTGGTGAATACCCTATACATGTATATGAAAATACATATTGTTTTGTGAATATTCTATATATGTATTTGACGATATATATTGGTCTGTGAATACCTGATATGTATATGACAATAGATATATTGGTTTTTGAATACCCAATATATGTATATGAAAATATGTATTAGTTTTTGAATACCCTATATATGTGTATAGTAATATATATTGTTTTGTGAATATTCTATATATGTATTTGACGATATATATTGGTTTGTGAATCTCCTATATATGTATATGACAGTATATATTGCTTTGTGAATATCCTAAGTATGTGTATGACGATATATATTGTTTTGTAGATATCCTTTATATGTATATGACAATAATTATATAATGTTTTGTGAATATCCTGTATATGTATATGAAAACATATATTGTTTTGTGAATATTCTTTATATATATATATGACAATATATATGGCTTTGTGAATGTCTTATGTATGTATATGGCAATATATATTGCTTTGTGAATGTCCTATATATGTATATGACAATATATATAGCTTTGTGAATGTCTTATGTATGTATATGACGATATATATTGCTTTGTGAATGTCCTATATATGTATATGACAATATATATTGCTTTGTGAATGTCCTATGTATGTATATGACGATATATATTGTTTTATGAATATCCTATACATGTATATGATAATATATTTGGCTTTGTGAATATCCTTTATATATATATTTGATGATTTTAACTGCATGTATTTAAATGGTTTTGATATTTTAACATTTAAAGTATCTTACATAGATCCAGAATGTACATTACATCCATTTAAAAAGTTGTAAGATGGATTTTAATACATTATATAGTCCGTACTGGTAATGTATAATTACTATAATTGAGCAAATAATACGTTGCATTGAGATAAAGCTTATATCTTCAAATAGTTACGATTTGTTTTATCTGCCTACCAACATTAATAGGGCAAACAATATAGCTATTCGGAACTGTCGTGCATAGTTCATCATGCATTTAAAAGGACTGAATCGAAATTTTATGGAATATATAAAAGTGTTGTTCTAAATGTTTACCTGTTGGTACATCCCAAAATGTATTATTCATTTCAGGCGTTGGTATAGCTTGTATAAAACATATCAATAAACTAAAGTATATAGTCCGTAACAACATCACGCGTATGAAGCTGGTAATGCACGTGACACTCATGTTTACGTTACACTTCTCTCAATATTTCCAGTCGTTTTCGTCTAATCCACCTGCAATAATTAATGTATATGTTTTTGTTTTTTACTACATTTCCATTAAAATGACGTTTTATTGTACATGAAGGGTATATGTACTGATTTGAAACGTGTATCATAAAGTTTTATCTTCATAATGTTCGCGTGTATGTACTTTTTGTTTATTTTACACCATTCAAGTTTACCAAATTGATATAAATAAAAACGATAACTGGATGGATATCCGTTATTCTTTCCTTAAAGAGAAGTTATTACATATGACACCATCGCTGAAAATTCTGTAATACCATACGATGCAGTTTTAAAATTAAAATTAAATTAAGTACTGAACTCCCTTAATTTCGTTTCTATTCTGTAATGACATAAAAGTTGAATAGCATCCTTTTCGTACACCTGAGGTCATCTCTTCTCTGACATAAAAATGTTGTTGTATTTGTTCTATAATATGTAACGTCGCTTTCAATAATGTTTCAGTTATATTGTAAACGCTGTCACATTGTACTAGAATTATGCCGCAGACACATTATACTGACACCGGACTGACCAGACTTAGAACTATCCTCTAAATGCTGAACGTCAAGCGAGAAAGCTTCAAATACCATTTTTCAAGTTTTTGGTATGACCTGGCCAGGGATCGAACCAGACATTCCGCATGCGAGATGGACACTGGACCACCGCTGCGGTATATATAAAAATGTATTTTTAATTCATCACATATTTCGGTATTTTAGAAAACAATTGAACTGTTGTCATAACTCGCGCGCGGAATACCAATAACTTTATTAAACAAACTACTAAGGCAATACTTTAATTAAACTAAACTTTCAGATCGTAGAATTCATGATGAATATTATCCTTATATGGTTGTACATACGTATGTGTCACGATGTGAAGATGAGTAATATTTCACTGGGGCAATATGTATTTATATATCTCGATTTGACAACAAATCTCCAAAATGTGATTCGTATCAAGTTTTTACTTCACCTCTTAAGGGTCTGAATTCATATTTGCACCATGTATATTAATATGTATAATTTCAAAACAATACTCAGTGAAAATTATCAACATTGCCGTCCGTTGTTGCTTGTCCCATTAAGACTTCCTGATGTATATATATATACGAGGGGAGTGGGGATTCAGAAAGGTCATAGACTTATGCCATAACTTTTTTTAGCTTTTTTTCCCTACCTCTTCTATTCAAACAAGGGTAGCGTTGCTAAAACGGGTTCCAGTTTTAAATTTTAAAAAAATCAATGTGTGCTTGTTTACACCCTTTAAGAAAATGACACCAATTATGCGCATCTCAAAATTACGTCAATATTATGATGTTACGGTATGCCATTTTGTTTGAAAGAAAATGTCGCCGGGGCACTTGAAAATGGATAAGCACGCAGAATACCGCAGTTCTGTAAAGTTCTGCTCCATGTTAGGTTATACACCTGCTCAAGCAGAGAAACAAGCGTGTGTATGGTAAATTTGATGTTTCAAGGACTCAAGTGTTTAAATGTCACAAAATCAATATTTTTTTAAATGGTCGGAAATCCGCCATTAAAAAGAACAAATGGGAAGTTGCTTTGAAGACATGTTGTAATTACAACGTGCTTTACAGAATGTTGTGTCCAGTATACCATCTTTGGATTTCCATAACATGTTCACTTAATGGGGTAAATGGTAGGAAAATGTATAGACCGCAGAGTAGAGTAATTTGAAAAGGGGGTACTCGGTAAATGTGATATAAAAGCACCTGCTTATAATACTGACGTCGTTTTTTTTTATGATTACAACGCAATCATTTTACCCCGACTTATCTAACTGTTATGCTTTGAATAGCTCCATATATTTTTAATAGTTTACGCATCATGCTACAATTTTCAAAATATGTCCCATATAAATTAATTTCAAACACAATAACACTACTGTGTATTGTATAATTGATATAAATAAGTTATGGCAAATGTCTTCAAACTTTCGATCTCACCTCGTATATGTGCGGTTTCAATAAAGTGAAGTGTTAGTGAGGAGGCGATCTGTTTTATCCGTACATGTGTCAAAAAAAATCGAATAAATTGGGCAAATTTGATTTGTTTCATATTTATATGACAAGCTATTATTTTTCAAATTTTTTAAAACCATTATTTTCCCAGCCTACAATATTGTGGAGTAACGCACTTAAATATCGAAAGACGAAAAAACAAATATCTATATACTCACTGCATATGTACGTATATTGCGACTATAAATCACTATGTTGACATTGTTTACTCGATGGCTCTAGTACATACGTACTACCATTATTGATCACATTAATCGTAACATGTATGATTATTACAAAGTAGGTATACCATATCGTATAATCAAGCTGACATTTATTAAACGTAACACGTATATATAACCCTCCACTTTGTAATACACATAGAGAAACTCTTTCCTAACAAAACAATACATAATACCCTTAAGGAACCATTTCTTAACATTCTTAATAAAGCAATACATAGTAAACACTAAGGCCTTATTTCCTAACAAAACAAAACATTAACTCTTTTCAAACAAACAATGCACAAGAAACATTAAGGAACTTTTTCCTAACAAAACAATACACATTATCCTTAAGGAACCATTTTACAACATTCTTAACAAAACAATATATAGTAAACACTTAGGCCTTATTTCCTAACAAAACAAAACATTAACTCTTTTTAAACGGTCAATGCACTAGAAACCTTAAGGAACTTTTTCCTAACAAAACAATACACATTACCCTTAAGGAACTATTTCTTAACATTCTTAACAAAACAATACATAGTAAACACTTAGGTCTTATTTCCTAACAAAACAAAACATTAACTCTTTTCAAACAAACAATGCACAAGAAACATTAAGGAACTTTTTCCTAACAAAACAATACACAGTACCCTTAAGAAACCCTTTCTGAACATTCTTAACAAAACAATACACAGTAAAACACTAAGGCCTTATTTGCTAACAAAACAAAACATTAACTCTATTCTAACAAACAATGCACAATAAGCATTAAGGAACTTTTATATATATCGATATACATGGCCATTTACGACCTATTTCTTAACAAATTGATACACATCACCATTAGGGAACTCTTTCTTTACAAATCAATACATAGTGAACATTAACGGATTAACAAACACATCTGCGTGTTAATGCTATATGTCAATATTAATTGATATGTTTATCGTATATTTCCTTATTGAATTGACAAGTATTTAAAGCAATCACCAAACTCTCAATACAGACAGTTGCTTCTGATATCTAAGTATTGTATGTAACCTTTTTTATTGCTCCACAAAACAAACTTTAAATAGTTAAACTATTCTCTTTATATGAACTTTTATTGTTTTAAAGGAATAAAGAGGGAACACGGACAATATATGTGTTTGTAGATTGTTGTTTCTGAAAAGGTTTTAAAAGATGTTATATACTGTCTAGTTTAAATGTGTTATATACTACTGAAGTACTTATGTGCCGAATAAAGGCAGCGAAAATGTTTCTTTTGCTAGTTTTTTTTATTAAACGTGAAACACTGGCATTATATTTGCTAATTAAAGCATTCTAGAAAAAAAAAAATTGTTCTTAAAATGGAAACAGTTCATAATTCTATGTAATTAATTTAGTGTATAACTTTCAACCTTTGCACAAGTTTCAAGAAACAAAATAAAACAATGGATTTTTTTTTCAGCCACAGGCTATTTATTCGTCTACAGATCTACCTATAAAATGAAAACTCTGGCAAGTATGATTTTGCTACGAAATAATCATATAAACCGTCTGTACCGTTTTGACAAATACCTCATCTATATAAAGTTATATCTTGCATACCGGATAATGTTATCTGCATTATTTCCGTTATTAAATAGTTCTATTCCAACCTGGGTCTGAAACAAAAGTCTCGCACTGTGACGTTAGAACCAGTCAATGACGAAACATAAATGCATTTAACGTAAATTATTAAATCTTACGTCTTCAGACGGTCGTAGTATAAATAAGATGATCAATTATTAAAAAAATAATTATTCAATGTGTTTGATATGCAGGATAAGAACAAAGCATTGCTTTTCGAATCGAATAGAAAAGTCCGCTCTATGGGATTACGGTTTTCAGTCGCGCGATAACTCGACAGAGTCTCATTTCCGCCAAAACAGTTATCCCTCGAGACAGAAATTTCTGTTCGAACATCAAACCCCTGAAAAAAAAATTTAAGAACCGGACCTTGTGACATACTGTCTAAAACATGATTACAATAAGAAATCGATACACTATTCTAAATAACTAAAAACATAAATATGTTTGAAATAATATAAACTGTTTCGAGGTACTGGCAAAAACTCGACAAAACTGAAAGAGAAAGAGTTATCCAGTGCTCCTTAGCATGATGATTAACTGATGCAATAACGTGCCAAATGTATTTGACATAAGAAGACATTTTATACCTTCTTGAATCAGTTGGGTGATACAAGAACTATAAAATCTAATTTTATTCCCGTATTACCAATAAATTACCGTAAGCTCTGTATATTCCCAACATGAAATATTGTTTTCCTTACCACTATTGAAATAAACCAGGAATCACATATCCACTGATCAATTATACGAAAATAGTTTCCGTCTCACAAAACTTAAGTTCACACTTTTCATTCGCTGTTTCAACATCAACAAATGTTTCTGTATTTCATTTCCAGTGTTAGAATTGTTAAACAGTGGTCTATTTTTTATTCGTTCTATTTCTCTATTTCATATATGAATATAAATATAAACCAAGTAAATCACGGCTAAATACTTGTTATCGTTTGCGTTCATACTAAGATAGTTTATTATGTGATCTTGTAGTTAATATAACGAGTTGGTGGTTTGCACTTGACACCGAGTGTAATTATAACTAATTAATATGCATATAGACTGTATAGGTTAATACGGGAACATAAGTTTACATAAATATAAACATTCTACTTGTCATTTTTTAACATTGTTTTATTGTTTTTTAGACGTTTATATATCATTTAATGTGGTCATGTGAGATGTAAGAATACCGATGCATACAGAAATGTTATTTATAGTAACAAACGTCGTTTTATAACGCAGAGTTGGTATAATAGCTGGTAAATTGGTTGATGATTTATGTTGACATTCTTTGTATATTTGACATTAGGTTGGTTTAATTTGTTACAAAGATACAAGAAGACACAAACTTTTAGTTATAGTCGGCATGATATATAACGCAATAATATAACGCAATAAACATTAGCTATGTTTACAGACCCTAAACCGCTCAAGTACCCCAATTGCACGCAAACGGAGTGCACTCAGAGCGTAAGCGGAGCGCGAGCGGAGCGCGAGCGTAGCGCAGACGGAGCGCGAACGGAGCGCAGATTGAGCGCTGACGGAGCGGACCTGGACCGTAAGCAAACGCTGGATTTTGAATAATAAACGCACTCCTGAACGCATGAAATAGATCGAGTGCACTCAGACACGCTGAATGCACTCAGATACGCTGAGTGCACTCAGATGCGCAGTATATGCAGTATACGCTAGACACTGTAAGATAACTGATAACAGAACTATTCGTGCGCTACTGAGTGCACTCGTTCATTCGGATACACTCTTTTTTATTATTTGATCGTGAAGTCGATAATTAAAATCGAGATAACAAAGACATTTTTTTTACATAAATATAAACCATGTAGTTTATATAAATGTTTTATTGTTAAACGCATGATAAAACTTATTTTGGTCAACACTTTATCAATTATATCATAAATATCAATATTTAGCTGATCAAACAAAACATAGATATGCGGAAAATTATATGATTATGATTCTGTTTGTTTGGGTATTTCGGCAAAATAAAAATTACCAATTTTCAATTTAATTTGAACTTTAGTTTTATATTTTCCCCAAACATAGTTACACTGAGTTTGTGCTTAGTTGTGAACAAATCTACGTAAAACTGTTATATTGCAATTAAAGTGGAAACATTTTACTCGTGTACATCTCATTAAAATAATAGCAATAAATTAATTGTATTCTAAAATATAAAGTGGGTCAGTAGTATAGCGGATAGGGTGCTGGCTTCAGACGGCAGAGGTCGCGAGTTTGACCCAGGCTCTACCCGACCTCTCGAAACACAATTCAGTACCAGACCTAATAAGGGAATGCACTGGAGAATGCATAAGCTCCGAGCTTACTTCACAATCAAGTTACATTAAATTAATGTAAAATAAATGTTTGTATGCCAAATTAACACGACAGACCGAAATAACACATTAGACACAGGAAATAAAAACTAGTAAACGTAAATTTCTAGGTGACCTTTTTGAGGTTGTGATTTTATATTGACTAAAGAAAAGCTTTTGATCATGGGGAAGGTTTAAATAAACAAAAAAGAACATGTATTCACTGCCTATAAAATAGTAAATATATTATTTTCCCGCTTTCCTACAAAATCGATACGCCTGATATCGTGCACGTAAGTACGTAACAATTAAGCCATCATAAAAGCTGTGAACGGCGCAACAAGTAAGAAATGACAACAATAATAATAAAGAAGAAAAAATACTCAGATAATAATAATATAATAATATAATAATATAATAATATAATAATAAAGTAATATAGCAATTATAACAATAATATTAATAATAATAGTTATCAATAATAATAAAATATATAATAGTTATTAATAATAATGAGGATAATAATAATATTATAAAAAATCTGCATATTTAAGTATTGATTGTGACTATATATTTCTTATCCAATCACATGCCGCGGGTTAAATAAAGATTTATTCATCGGGCACAAATTATAATCAAAATGAAAATTACACACCGGCAGGGTTTTTCGTGATTAATGGACCGATAAATCACCAATTAACTATTTATTGACACACATGTGGTTCTCACCATGGGTATCTGTTTTGATGATTGCAATGCAACTCTGCCTTCATAATAGTAATTAAATTGTTTTATTAATTGTGAACGACTGACCAGATGCACGTACGCACGTATCCAATATAAAAGCTGTGACAAATCAATAATTCAATATGTATATTATAATAATAGCTCCAATGATAATAATATTTAAAAAAATAAAACAAATAATGAAAGTAAAAAATAATACAAATAAAATACTACATTTTTACAAGGAATTATTTAGAGACATATCTTTAATTTTTATTAGTTTTAAAATTGTAGGATTGTTTTATTTTGTAAATTAACAATTCTGATCTGTTTTTTACGCTAAAAATCGCTATGGCAGCTGTGGTAAAATGACAGCCCTGAATATACATCCCTTAATACGTGTTTGTCACACTTTCTACCAGTCATTCAGAACTGGCGTGGGGTTTTCGGTTCGTTAATTTAATGATATTAACATCATGATATTTACATACTTAAGCGTTCTGAAACTTCGAATAACCAATATCTTAAATGATTTTTTTATTTGTTGTTAATTGGCTAGCAGTTTTTCTTTTTTATCATTTCTTTTCAATCACATAATGTTGGCTCAATTAAGATTCATCCATCTGGCACGAATTACAATCAAAATGAAATCATACATATCTTCCGTGGTCAATAGACCGATAAGTCACCGCTTTAGCATATAACTTAATTGACACGGCTCTCACTGGCATGTGACATAACGTAATTAACACCATGGGTGTGTTGCTGCGTGTCATATAATTAGTGGTATAGCACAGTGGGTTTAGTTTCAAACAAGTTTATTATAGTTTGTCATTTTAAATAATGTATTAACATAAAGCATACTATCAGTAAAAGAATAATTTGAGAAACCCACTGAAAAAAAGTTCATTGCAAGTATATTTATATACATAATGATAACGAAAATAATTATAAAACTGAAAATATCAGAATATCTTTTCTAAGTTTAGTGAAGCTACATTTGGACCCAAATCGAGAAAAACACTACAAGATTATTATTTTTCAAAAATCATTTATTATAATGTCGAATTACATCGCACGGATTATAATAAATTTTCTATCACCCATGCAGTGCATATTATTGATTATAAAGTTTATTTTAGTTTGAACATTAACAAAACCAGTGATATATCCACATGTTGTTAAGTCACTGCTTACACTGAGCAGATTTATAGATTATTATAAGGCCAACGAGGTATCAACAGTATGGTATTATTAATTAAATTTAATTATTAATAACAATATATTTAGTTTATGTTGATGATGTTTATGTAAATTTTGTGGACAAACTTAATTGATTTCCTGTAACAAACGGCTAACGGTATATCAAAGAAGATACTGACGCAAACACATGTCGGTCTGGATAACAGAAGCCGGTATAACGTACGATATTCTTTGATCACCCAGACCACTGATCACATATCAAAACATAGACACTTCCGTTAAACATGCCTACTATCGATACTAGTTCAACCTTTCGCACAGCGGGTGACATAATATGTAGACAAACAATCGGATTATGAATTAATTTACCTTGACTAAATCCCATGGATACATTTTATTGCTCCATTGGAACAGATTAAATTAAAAAGTTAATATAGAATCATTTTAAAGAGTTGAGATGTTGCGATTGGTTATGGGCCGGAAACCGAGCTGAGCGAACTGAACGTTGAGTGAACGCTGAACGAAGCGAACGCTAAGAGGAGTATTAAATAGAGCACTCAGCTATACAGCGCTCGTGAGCGAATACTTGCGTTTGTGAGTGCATAAAATTAACCGCGTTTAATCGAGTGCACGCAAACGGAGCGCGAACGGAGCGCGAACTAAGTGCGAACGGAGCGCGAACGGAGTGCAAACTGAGCGCAAACGGAGTGCAATTATGGGGTACTTGAGTGGTTTAGGGTCTGTAGCTATTGACTGACACTTACATAAATAAGCAAGTTTAAATACAAGTCATTTTATGAGTTATCACATAAATCAGTGATTTCATTAACACCGTTTTCACCTATTTTTAAATATGTAATACCTTGAAATGAAAACGTTATACTAAATAAGCATAATGTAACTTTTTACATAAAAAATAAGAAAATGTATATGTCCAGCATGGAGCATTCAAAGTAACAGCTACACAACAACATCGTATACACAATCAGTGCATCAAAGTGTGATAATAGGAAACATTGTTAATTCAACCTTTTTTATTATTGATGCTTTATCTGTAAAAAAATCACTAACACATAACTTATGTTTATTTCATCCTCTTTAATAGCCTGGTTTTTGCTTCGAAGTTGCAATTATATCTTTGTCACATGATTAAATTGTGTTTTGTATAATTATTTGACATATGGAGATGTATTATGTGTAAGTCAAATAAATTTAGGTTCTGTTCTGTTCATAATAATAATAATAGGTACAATACTTACACACATACATATAGAAGAAGTAACAACATGATCCGAGATTATAAAACTTTGTTCCGTGCTCAACTTAAGATCTGATGCTCATCTAAATAAACAAATGTACTCACTATAACGAAGAAAATGTTAATCAGCGTTTGACTCAATACTTTAAAATTCAAGTATTTGTGTCTTATTTTATGTTTTATATGAACCCTCGAGTACGAATTTGAGTTGGGCACGAAAAAATGTTTAATAACCTTGAGGTCACGGATCGCTGCCTTGGAACGGTCAGTTAGCGCAACATTTACCCAATACTAACACAAGTTATACTGACAGAACGAGAAAATAATAATATTTTGTAGCTTGCAATTTTCGTGTTTACTTATGGTATCAAAACAACAAACACTAAGAATAAAATATGATCAAAGATTTCTTTAAGTCTTGATATTGCAACGACAGCAGTTGACATGTTAAATACGTCTGATGTACTATCAGACAATTTTTCATTTTGTTTCAAATTAAATTTCTGTCAACATTGATAATGGCATAGCACCTGATTCAATCAAACGTTGCAGTATTTATGCAGCACGGGATGGATCACTCTGATAGAATATGATTTTAATTACAATTGTGTATAATATATTTATATTAATTGTTTTGAACATACAATTCGGGCCAGTATGAGCAGACCTCGTGAAATAAATTAAAACTTTCATTTATCCATTTAGTATGTATTTTTATCACAAATGTTCACAATGACAAATGGTCAATTCAACTATGTTTACTAAAAAGTGCATGTATGTAGTATTTCTCCCTGTTTGATACCATGTCAAGACATAAACAATGTGTTTTTTTTATTTTGTTGATGCTGTTTTTTCATTTCTTCGATAAAAAAGATAAACTTTTTAAAGTATGTTTGTGCTTATATATCAAGACAAGTATTCTTAAATAATTTTACATTCATTATCATCGATACTGATTGTTTGTTTTTTTTATGGTTTTGTCATGTTCTACTATATACGAGCATTCTCGGGTTTTATTCAATGATCACACTTATTTCTCTCCCGATCTTGTCCAAATGGACTTACGCATATTTCCAGTAATTAAGACGAATGTTGAAGGTACGAGATATGATTCATTCATTGACCGTGTATATACTGCACAAAGAATCATATCTGGACTAGATTTTCAGTGGAACCACAGCTCATGTGGCTTTATTTCTAGCTTCCTATGAGTTAGATACTTCCCTCGTATATACATTTAAATGTCATTCATCATGAAAACTAAACTAATTATCTTTTCACTACTCAATAGCTTAGTTTGCCGATTCAACATATGGTAATTATCTTTTCGCTTTTCAACAGCTTAATTTGCCATTTCAACATACTAAACTTAACTATGGTAATTATCTTTTCGCTATTCAATATATTAATTTGCCGATTCAACATATAAAACTTCACTATGGTAATTATATTTTCGCTATTGAATAGCTTAGTTTGCCGATTCAATATAGGTTTTTCTTCAATATCTATTAGCTATCATGAAAGATGAATTTAACCAACTCAACAAATTAAACTAAATTGTATATTTCTTCATTATCTAATAGCTATTAGAACAGCTTAAAGTATTGATTCCGATAACCAACATGTTTAAATTGCATATATAAATGTTTGTTTTGACAAAACATTTTGATTTAAAAGCGAAAAAATAAACATCTCTATTGGTTACAGGAAAACAAACTACGAATAAAATGGAATTGCATGTATACTTAAACTTACATGGATGTAGACAAGGATGCGGCGTGGTACGGCAATAAGCAATATTGGTGCGTCATGTAGCAACAATAATTTCAAAACTTTCCTTATTTTGAGGTTATTTAAAAACAATTTCTTACATTTATTGTGTAAATCGCACCAATAATTTTACATTTTCCTTGTTTTATATTATCTTAAATTTGTAAAATATTTAGCCGCACCAATGTCAAATTCGTGTCTGCGCCCCTGACTAAACTTATGTGGAATATAATATTCCATATTTACCTCGGCAATGCAAATCTGTGTTCCGTTTGCATTAAATAAAGTAATTTGCAAAGAAAATTTCTTAAGATTTAATTGACTTTGCATTTGTTAACATGGACACATATGATAAATGTGTTAACGTTTGCACTAACGACATATTAAATATTGTTGGCGCTTTTTAAATTAAATTAAATAAATGTTGTTCCATATGAATACCGTTGCACTAGTTTACTGTCAACCTTTTATATTCGTTTAGTGATCATGAATGTGTTGAGCCACATCGTCACACACTTAGATGCACCTTAACTTATCCCTGTCGACTATGTAGTTCATAATAAGATTAGATAGTTAATTGTATGGAGTCGTTTTGATGTCTGAAGTTTTCTGCCGCTTTTATCAATCAGTCTTTCAAATAAATGTGTTTTAGGACATAGTGTTCTTGGTGATATTACTACCAAGATTAGTGGCATGAGACGAAACCTTTTCCACCAGACCCCTATTTTAAATAAATGGGACCGATTGTTACTGTGTAACAATAGGCAGATATATTTAAATCCTCATTTTCGTAGTTAACGGGAGAAAATCAAATTCATAAAATATCAGTTTTCGATTCCCTCTATTTAGAAAGAGATAAATCGCAGCGTAAAACACAGCAGTTAGATACTTATTTCTAGACGTACTTAAAATAGTTCCATTTACGCGTTGTAATGACAATATGTTAGTATTCAATAAAGATCAATAAATATAATTATATTCATCAGGAGCAACTGGGTTGCAGGTGCATCCTAATTTGAAGTAAAGTTCTAGTTTTAATTAAGGTGCTATGTATACACATTTAGGCTTACAAGGCAAAAATATATCATTCCCAGAGGCGGATCCGGAATTTCAGTTTAAAGGGGGTGGACTTAGGGGGCGCAACACAAAACCTGAACGGTCAAAAATGTTTTTCATTAGAAATATAGTGGATTTTAATAAAACGTTGATTCCCGTACTTTTGTCAGTGTCCTTATCATGGTAGCTGTTGCGTCATACAGTATGACGTAACTTGTCTTATATTAAGGATATTGTAAAAGTTTTTATCTTTTATATTTACTAACACATCAACTTAACGATATTCATACATTTGGTGTCCAATTTACCTGTAAAGATAATATTTTGCTATGTGTAGTTTTAACGGTGTTTAACATCGTTTTTTATATATTCATTCATTTATTATATGGCATTCAGTTATACTCGCGAAATTTATAAATCACAAGATATAGATAGTCATAAATCTGAGAAAACCTACTATCCTTCAGCAAATAACCACGAATAATCTTTGGGCCCTGGAACATTCATTCTGCGGCGGAAAACTCATTTATATCGTTAATTATATCATTTTCCTTAGCAATGAAATATGGACTACTTAATTATTAATACTAAATTATTTGTAAAGAACTCTGAAAGACTAAGTTGATACAACTAATACTCACATGGTTTGTATAATACGTATATTTGTCCTTTAGAAAAACGATGCAAACTTGTTTATGATTGTTTTGTTGTTGTTTTTTTTTGTTTTTTTTTTGTTTTTTTGTTTAGACAACAATTGTTTTACAAAGCTATTTCTTTTCTATCTATAACTTAATACTATCCACAAAACTGTATACAAGTATTTCTACTTAATGTCTATCAGTGTGCACATATTTGTCCAGTATAATTATGTAAAACGTCGGTAAGGTAATGCCGATACGTCAATCACTCATGGCTAACATACATAATCCCCTGAACAGCTGCGTGGGGGATCACAATAATAAAATAAGAAAATATTGAGGAAAGCATCAAAGTCGATCGGACAATATCGCGCACTACTGATGAAATCTTATTCAGCCTTGATGCACACAGGCTAGATTATGCATGTCTGGTAAAACCAACATCGAAAAAGCAACAGTTGCAAATTTGGTGTACTCGAGTAATAAAATCATGCAGATAGCAATGATCCTGTTGTTCCAGTTTTATTCGAGTAAATCATATACTAAAACTCGGGAATCAAATAGATCAGGATCTGTCATTATTTCTTTCCCAGTTTGAAACAATAACTAATTCATAACAACAAACCATGTAGTTTTGTTAGTTAGTATATAATCACCACAGATTGTCATTGTCAGCATATAAAAGGCGTATATAAACCATGCTAACAATTTTATGTTTACTTATTACAAACGAGTCGGTTGCTTTCAAAACGTTCGTGTTTAGGCGGAGGTGGATGAAGGTGTACGTTTGGCTTTATACGAAATAGAATTGTTTATTGATACAACAATATATGGAATGAGATGATGAAAACAAAATGAGTGGATATATACGAAATGGGATGATGACAACAGAATGATTGACTATATATGGAATGAGATGATGAATAGAGAATAATTTGATATATATATATAAATATATATTAAAAATTTTCATACGTTGTAAAGTATTTATAAATAGTTCTTAATTGGAGACAGAAATATATCCGTACTTCACGCATGCATGCGAAACAATTGCATTAATTGAAATGCAGACCTATATAATAACGACTTACGTGACACTACTTCTTGTAGTTGTGGTAGCATGTTAGAAAATGCTTAACATTATTTATTTCAATGCAAGCTATATAATAGTCAAAGGCTACATCTGTTTTTCATAACAAGACAATACCACCCATTTAATACCAACAAGTTGTTATTCAGAAATAAAAAATTGAAATGAAGAAGCAAATTGTCATATGCCATTGGAAGTACAAAAGTTTATCAAAAACTCAAAACGTTTATGTCATAATTAGATTCAAATATTTCATGTCCCTAGAACTTAATATGAGACTGGGACGCAGTCATGTGGGGCTTGTGATCCTTTTTAAGGGGTAGCAAACAATAATAACTCTTATATCTTTTTTTATATTGTCATTATTTATTCTTATTTTCTTAAGTTTATTGATATGTTTATATACTTTGTTTTTCTTTAACATTATTGTAATTACTAAAATTCAAACAGAATATTTACTACTAATTTTTACATACGTGTGTCTATGTGCATGCTCATGCACATGAGCGTGTTTGTATGCGTGTGGAAGAGAGCGATATGTTTGTTCGAAAGTTTGTGTGTTCGATTGTATTGCTAAACCTTCGTCACTTTAATTTGGGAGGTCTGTTACTAATGTTGTTAAAACTTGAAGACCGACCCTTTTGCATTTTATTCTTTATTTGTGCTACAAATTGATGTTTTGAACATGTAAAATTTGCAGTAAAATACTATTAATATATCAAATTATCTTCAATATCTATTCGGAATTGCTCCACCGGATTCAGCCCATTTATGGCTGCGGAGAAGGCGGTGACAATGTTTTATGTTAAAGGTACGATTTCATTAATGAAGCCTATTTACTTACCAAATCATTATTATCTTTCACACAATAAAAGTAGGGTGAGATAGGCCAACACTTTTGTTTTATCGCAAGCGATGTCTATCTTGAAGCAATCTAAAGGCCTACTTTGATGTCGTCATTGTTTGAAGCTACTAGTCTAAACTTCCAATTTTTAAAAATATAGTGTAATAGTAATTTAAAAGACTGAATATAACAAGACAGAGGACGGCATGACAAATGAGAAAAAGAAAACATTGTACAGAATAATTTCATGTTGATTAGTTTCGGCACATAAAAAATAAAGAAGCTGCACAGCCTCGTGCTTCACCTTTTCTCTTCCTCAACGGATAATTTAAGCGTGCCATGCACTTACGTAGTATTCATAGTCTAGCCTCGTCCTTCACCTTATTTCTGCATGTCATAACCGCAGCACACATCTGCTGAATCTGCAGCTCAGTCACACATACATGTACTCGTACAATTGCATTTTAAGAAGTTCAACGCAATTCTAAAGGAACTGTTAAATGGTACCTTTGAGAAACTCCTTGAAAATTCCACATCAAATATAGTTGACAACGACGGACAATAGTCCATGCAATGCAATGAAACATAATTAATATAAGTTTAACAATATTTCATTTAGAATATACACTATATACTTACATTCAATATACACATTAAACAACAAATGAAAGGGAATTAGAACAAATTTATAAGAGCATATAATGTATAACAATTGGACAAAAACACATTCAACCGATTGCTCTCTCTCTCTCTCTCTCTCTCTCTCTCTCTCTCTCTCTCTCATTGTAACCTCTTATACGTGCTCTCTCTCTCTCTCTCTCTCTCTCTCTCTCTCTCATTTTAAGCTCTTGTACGCGTCTTTCCCTCCCTCTCTCCCTCTCTCTCTCTCTCTCTCTCATTGTAAGCTATTGTACGTGCTCTCTCTCTCTCTCTCATTGTTAGCTCTTGTATGTGCTCTCTCTCTCTCTCTCTCTCTCTCTCTCTCTCTCTCTCTCTCTCCTGCAATGCATCTTTCTGTTGTTTCTTCGATCTCAATGTTTAAATATTCTATCAAGCGTGAGTTTGGTAATGTAATTATATGATAGTGTGTTCATCACTTTGATAGTTCCCATGCTGATAACAGCCTGGTATAAGAACAGTCCCTGAATGTATTCTGTGTCTGTTGCTTCGCATACCATTTAACATTCAGTACAATGAAGGGAGCTTTAACAGTAAGTGCACTTGTGGGATTTGCCGTGCTCGCGGTAACCAGCGCACACATGTGCTTGCTCAGCCCTCGTCAGAGAGGCTCCATGATGCATATCAATACTCATGCTACAACCGATTGCATTCTTCTGGCATCCCCATGCGGAGGTCGGCCAATGGGATCAGCCCAAGTGGATTTACGGGCTGGACAAAACTTTACCGTAGTCTTTCAGAAAAATGCTGATCACTGGGCAGAGCATACTCCTGGAGATTTTACTATACGATTCGGAATTGCAACAGCGGGTCACATGGCGTTTGATGACCTGGTCACGATTCCTGACATGGGCGAACCATCGTTGTCTATTTATACTAAAGATGTACATATTCCGGACAATGCCCGAGGTCATTACGTGTTGAGTGTCGATTATCGCACCAATAATGCACACGCTCCAGCCCACTTCTACCAATGTAGTGATGTGTTTGTCGTCTAAGACAATTATTAACGTAAGTATTTGTATTTTGAAAGTATTTCAAACCGGTAAAGATAGTACATAAATCATGCAGAATGGTTTTATCAAGGACTTAATCACTTTGTGTTGTGCAACTATCATGAGACTGATTGTCCGAATTTAACTACATTCGTCAATTCTGAATTTCCCAATGAAAGCAACTTTTTAAGAACCAGTTATTTCTCCTATCTAAATGTGTAATCACTTTTTTTCTTTATTCATCCGCAGCCAGAACGTTGCCTAGTTATTAAAGCAAGAATGGTATATATATTCAGTTTCATTTTGGGTCTTCCGTTACCAATAATTCAGAATGCCATTCAGTTATAATTCATGAACTATAAAATGTATTGGAAATCACGTTCCATCCCAATTCTTTTCAGGGTTCTCTGCAATTGAGCATGATCATGTTGAAAATGTATTTACGGATGCTGTATCTATTAACATTTTGTGGTCAGGTTCAAATATTTCCTAAACCAAATTGTTTGCAAATATTATTTTGTTTAAAAAATGGATTAATGTCCATAGCACAATAAAAGAAAATCTGCAGCATATGTTTTGCTCAAAACTTTCACTGGTTAAAGGTCTGCATTATAAGCAAAAATGATACATTGAGAAAATTGTATTATGGTGTGTTTTATTTTAATTCAGTTGTTTTAAGATACTCCGCCGACGATGCGATTAGATCCATCAAGTTCAAAATGACACAGAATTGACTAGGTAACTGACATCAAATTGTATTTTTCTAAAATACTGACTATTCAACACATGGTAGGAATAAACAACTCACTGAAACATACGTATATAAAGCCCCAAAGAAATAAAAATGTCTCTACCTTCTACATCTGCAGATCCGGGGTATTCGAGGGAGATAATAGTGGCGTCAGACATTTAATTGTTGGAGTTCTTATAATTTTCTTATATATTTTCAGAGTTGTGAATCATCGATAGAAGAGACAGAAATAAATATTGCAAGATAATTGTGTAAATTATAAATCTTAAAACGAATTGATATTATTAAAATGTAAATTTCTGATTGGCAATGTTTTGTGATATTATACCTTCCCATAGCTCTCTTTTTCAGAAGTCAAGGATATTTTAACGCTATTATAATACGATTCTAAATTTTACCTTATTAATGCATTAATTAACTGAGTTATAATTGAGGCAATATGGCAATAACGTCTTAGTTCGTCTTACAGATATATGGAAAATATGCACAAACTGATTAATACTCGGCAAGTCCGGTCTCACCTTTGATCAATACAGTCCAAACTCACATATTGCGATCACAAACTCGGTTTCAAGTTCAGCCCCCAACCCTGACTATGCAGGCCACTGGGATCTCAACTCGACCATTAATAACTCAATGCAACAAATACAATTTCACTTCAACATTACAATTGTTTTCTTGAGCTGAGCTAATGGCATCTTATGGACAGGCATATGGGAGAATTCGTATTTGCCCAGTCGCGCTTGTCACTGTACTTGCTTTTTCGTATCGATCCAATTTATTTAATATTTATTCAGTTGGAGGTATTTCCTCGCTCACAAGGCGAACTCTGCAGATTTAAAATAACTCTAGCCATTACGGTCTCAATTCGGCAAATTCGAGTGGGCCCTGACGTTATAAAACATTTTCATGCTCAATTCAAATTCGCGTACTCAAACACAAGTTCCAGGATTTATATAAAACATAAATTGAAGACCAAACACTTGACTTTGCCTGGAATTTGGAAGTAGTAATTCTGATTTGAAATAGAAATTTACATGTATTTACATATAATTGCTGTTTTAACGAGTCATTTTTAAGTTGAGCATGAAATTTTGAATTAATCATGGATTAAAGTTTTATATCCTCCGAAGCAGATGTTAGACATAGTGAGATAATAATTCATTCGAAGCAGTTTTCTTTAAACTTAGAATAAAAAAGTCGCTGTTCTAATTTTGACTTTATTTTTTATATCGTCTTAACAACTCGACAGTCTGTTACAATAAATGAAAATATCTTATATGAAATAAAGTTGACCTTATGAGGGCTGTTAATCAAACAAGTCGAGTATCCAATCAGTAATAGATATTGTTTCCATGGTCGGCATTTTCTTTAGACAAACTATGTAAACATTACATTGTAATGCATTGTATTTACATGAACAAACAATACGACGCGGCCAGTGGGCGGAGCGATAGTCGTTCTCGCAGCAAGTGGGCGGAGCGATAGCCGTTCTCGCGGCCAGTGGGCGGAGCGAAAGTCGTTTTCGCGGCAAGTGGGCGGAGCGATAGTCGTTCTCGCGGCAAGTGGGCGGAGCGATAGTCGTTCTCGCGGCAAGTGAGCGGAGCGATAGTCGTTCTCGCGGCAAGTGGGCGGAGCGATAGTCGTTCTCGCGGCAAGTGGGCGGAGCGATAGTCTTTATCGCGGCAGTTGTTTTGAGTGAAGTAGTACATTGATTTCTCCTTAATTGGTTAACCATGGTATACACAACATACTATGCCAAGAGACACGTAACTACAGTTTTGTATAAATCTGGTTCATATTACAGAAATTATGCACTCGTTTCTTAAAGAGCATATATTTTACAGAATTTAGTGTTGAGTAACCTCAAGAAATATATTGTATGTTTGGCAATGAAATGACACCGGAACATCAATTAATGTTCATTAAAAATCCAATAACAATTTAAATGTGTTGTTAAATAGAAAATACAATTGAATTGTTCAAACGACAATCTTCAATCAATGCATATGGTGGTTAATATTCAAAACTTCACGTATAAGGACCATTATCAATATATCATATGTCATAACTAGATGTCAATAAGGTGTTCATTACCTAAATAATAGTATGCAGAACGTATAAGAACTTCTGGAACAACCCTCGCACATGCTTCCGAAATTGTTATCTTTGTATAGTTTGCATTGAGCAACACATTCGTTTGGCCTTATTTTGATATACTAATCATTCGTCAATGACCCGACTTACAGTTCAGGAAACACAACTCTCGTAATTCCTTACTAATATTTTACATCTTATTATCGTTCTTTGTAAATTATTACAGTTGCGTTACTGTTATAATCAAAGAAGTCGTGTTTCTGTCTGAAATATGTTGGGTAGAAACATCAATATTTACATGTAACAGAAACTGTTGTGGTTTTTTTGTGTTGTTGTGGTTTTCTTTTTGTTTGTTTGTTTTTTTTTTGGGGAGGGGGGGGGGTTTTCCTTCTTGGTTTTCGTTCATTTTCATAAATATGGATATAATGGACAAATAACACCGCAAGACATGTTCTTTTTCAACACAATATAATTTTTGCTGTTTTTAAATTTTTGGCATCTGTGATATTTGTTGTTAAAACGTTCCTATTGGTAAAACAGTTTTGGATATGTACTCGATTTAAATTCGTGAATATATAGCAATATACCTCAACAATAAAAAACAAATTTCAGAATTTAAAATTGTACACTATTTTTGGGAATGCCGAAAGTAACATTTTGCTTATCTCTGCTTATCTGGAGAAGTTTCAACTGAATGCTTCAAACGAAATGATATTTTAGACATCTATTGTTTGACGTCAACTGGTTATTACAAAAACGTAAAACAGACAAAATTCAAAGTTTTATGAGTTATCGACAGACTCATATACAAACAACGGAAATGTGCAGATTAAAATTGACGTTCAGTATCGTTTCCCATCTGTATACATGGAAAGTATACATGGAAAGTATACATGGAAAGTATAGAATAAATTAGAGGCGACTGTTATATCTTAGGAAAAGAAACGAAAACACATGAGTCTGTGAAGAACTCGTTTTAAATTATGTAACAGGCCAGATTCCCAACCACCCCTAAATTCATGTTACCATGGTCAGTTACTATGAAACTTATTTATCAAACACAGTCATGGAAAACGTACATATAGATTGTTGCAAGAAGTATGAAGTCGTAAAGTATATGTTGGTCATTGTCATGGTCTCTTGGAATCATTTGAACAATCAAAAAATATTTTGACGACTGTCTCGCTTTATGATATAACAACCGAGTCACGCTGCGCACGCAAATATTAATAAATTGTAAGAACCTCGGTAGTGATTTTGTTACCGACTTTTCCTGCTGTCATTTCTTCAGTATGTATGTCCAATATCAATTATTTAGTAATGTACGTCCCCGGTTGGACCTGTAGTATCTGTATTGTGTTAGATTATATACCAACATGATACATCAATTTTCTCTTGCTGACCTAATAATCGTTTCGGTATATATATAATGTCATCATCCGATTCAAATACTTTGAAATGTTAAACAAGTTGTGATTGAAAGAATATATTGGAGAATGACAATTGCCCCTCTGACACACACATACCAATATATAAAATATTCCGACGCGTGATTACTACTGTTACGTTCCAGACATCTTGTCTAAGCTTTGTGTTAATGATGAATTGTACTATAGTGCCATAAGTTATAACTGGAGTGTGTTGCAAGAGTCAAAAGTCAATAAAAAACTGTTACTGGTCTAAATCGCCAGACACTTTTATATTTGTTTGAAGAATTATATGTGTTTTATTGTTTAGTTTAGTTATCACGCAACAATTCTCCAGACCGGAAGTACAAACCTACGGGATCAATAAATGCTGCACTTAATATCGTTCACGTAATAACGTTGGAGCAAATTACTTTTATTTTTACCTGGCAAAAGAGTCAAAATGTCCGTTTAACCGCTTTTTCTCATGAACCCTACACGTCTTGTAATATTGACTACAATAAATATTGGTAATCCTGCTCGTTGTAATTCAACCTAAACACAAATTACAAGGAAGCGACGTTCTTAACATCAATATTGAAGTTTCCATTTGCTATTTCAACCAAGATGTGTTGAGGATGTAGATAAATTAACTCAACTTGGCTCGGTTGTTCAAAGCTCGGACAGCTTGAAATGGGTTTACTTTTGTTCTGAACGACTACGTATACAATATATTAAAAAGAATGACGTCATTTCACAATATATGAAATAATAATTATCTACTGTCATGTCAACTCAGTATAAAGGGATTTGAAAATTCCACTTAACACGGGGATAAAGTAACAAAGCGTTTACCAACTCAGTCCTGTTGTTCGTAAGAGTACATCATATAGTCAGTCCTGCTGTTTAGGAGAGTACATCATATACTCAGTCCTGCTGTTTAGGCGAGTACATCATATACTCAGTCCTGCTGTTTAGGAGAATGCATCATATACTCAGTCCTGCTGTTTAGGAGTGTACATCATATTCTCAGTTCTGCTGTTTGGGATAGTACATCATATACTAAGTCCTGCTCTTTAGGAGAGTTCATCATATACCCAGTCCTGCTGTTTAGAAGAATGCATCATATACTAAATCCTGCTGTTTAGGAGTGTACATCATATACTCAGTCCTGATGTTTAGGAGAATGCATCATATACTCAGTCCTGCTGTTTAGGAGAGTACATCATATACTCAGTCCTGCTGTTTAGGAGAATGCATCATATACTCAGTCCTGCTGTTTAGGAGAATGCATCATATACTCAGTCCTTGTGTTTAGGAGTGTACATCATATACTCAGTCCTGTTGTTTGGGATAGTACATCATATACTCAGTCCTGCTGTTTAGGAGAGTACATCACATACTCAGTCCTGCTGTTTAGGAGTGTACATCATATACTCAGTCCTGCTGTTTAGGAGAATGCATCATATACTCAGTCCTGCTGTTTAAGAGTGTACATCATATACTCAGTCCTAATGTTTAGGAGAATGCATCATATACTCAGTCATGCTGTTTAGGAGAGTACATCATATACTCAGTCCTGCTGTTTAGGAGAGTATACCGTATACTTAGTCCTGTTGTTTAGGAGAGTTCATCATATACTCAGTCCTGATGTTTAGGAGAGTGCATCGTATACTCAGTCCTGCTGTTTAGGAGAGTGCATCATATACCCAGTCCTGCTGTTTAATAGAGTGCATCATATACTCAGTTCTGCTGTTTAGGAGAGTGCATAATATACCCAGTCCTGGTGTTTAATATAGTACATCATATACTCAGTTCTGCTGTTTAGGAGAGTGCATGATATACCCAGTCCTGCTGTTTAATAGAGTGCATCATATACTCAGTTCTGCTGTTTAGGAGAGTGCATGATATACCCAGTCCTGGTGTTTAATAGAGTACATCATACACTCGGTCCTGCTGTTTAGGATAGTGCATCATATACTCAGTCCTGCAGTTTAGGAGAGTGCATCATATACTCGGTCCTACTGTATAGGAGAGTACATCATATACTCAGTCCTGCTCTTATGGAGAGTACATCATATATTCAGTCCTGCTCTTATGGAGAGTACATCATATACTTGATCCTGCTGTTTAGGAGAGTGCATCATATACTCGGTCCTGCTGTTTGGGAGAGTACATCATAAACTCGGTCCTGCTCATATGGAGAGTACATCATATACTCGGTCCTGCTGTTTGAGAGAGTAAATCATATACTCGGTCCTGCTGTTTGGGAGAACGCATAATATACTTGGCCCTGCTTTTATTGAGAGTGCATCATATACACGGTCCTGCTGTTTGGGAGAGAACATCATATACTTAGTCCCGCTGTTAGGGAGAGTACATCATATACTCAGTCTTGCTGTTTAGGATAGTACATCATATGCTCTGTCCTGCTGTTTGGGAGAGTACATCATATATTTGGTCCTGGTGTTTGAGAGAGTACATCATATACTCAGTCCTGCTGTTTGGGAGAGTACATCATATATTCAGTCCTGCTGTTTAGGATAATACATCATATACTCGGTCCTGCTGTTTAGGATAGTACATCATATACTCGGTCCTGCTGTTTGGGAGAGTACATCATATATTCGTTCCTGCTGTTTGAGAGAGTACATCATATACTCGGTCCTGCTGTTTAGGATAGTACATCATATACTCGGTCCTGCTGTTTGGGAGAGTACATCATATATTCGGTCCTGCTGTTTGAGAGAGTACATCATAGACTCGGTCCTGTTGTTTGGGAGAGTACATCATATTCTCGGTCCTGCTGTTTGGGAGAGTATATCATTTACTCGGTCCTGCTGTTTGGGAGAGTACATCTATATGCGCACGATTAATCACAACTTCATTCTCTGTTTATTTTCAAAAAGATATTTAAACATAGTCTTCTATAAAGTCTTTATTAAAATTGTTTTTCTTAGAAGTTTTGTAGGTGATAGTTATATTTGAAAATGCTAGTTTTACAATTCCAATATCGAAATAACATTTGTTAATAAATATATTTAGATCATATCACGTGGAAACACACACACACATACACACACACACACGCACGCACGCACGCACACACACACACACACACTCTATATATATATACATATACTTTCATATAACAGTGTTCGAGTGCTGAAATTAAATGAGGATGACAACATTCAACTATGTGTCAAAGACAATCTAACAGATAAAGCACATTTTATATATTTTGCTAGGTTAAAAAGAGTATTTCTATTATCTGACTGTTATAATTCTATGAATCGAAACATACTAGGTCTCTGAAAAAAATAGTGATCGATCCGATGTTCTCTCGTTAACAACACTCACTACTGGTTCTGCTCAGGTAAAGGACTCGAGATGTAATATAATCTGTGAGCTTTCTTTGCACTCAAGTTAGAATTAAGTTGTATAAACGTGTATAGAATTTTCTATATTGGACTGAAGAGTGTTCCGAATAATGAAACATTGTGCAATTCTTGGGGCTTACGTTTTACAATAACCAGCAACGTGCGCATTAAGGATATTGTTGCAGTTACAAAGTTCATAGTTGATAGTTAACTTATAATGCTACAATGATATAATGTAAAGACCGCAATTATATGCAAGTAAATTATTGATACAAAGTACACCACAAATTCTATATACAGTTATAATAATGTTTGAAAAAGAATATTCTTCAAGATAATGATTATGAATGTGCCTCTGTTTATACGTATTTGACGTCATAATCATTTGCAAATTTAACCAGAACACATTTTATCCAAAAGTACGCCCATAACCTTAATATAACCGTTCATGGGTATGCGTTCTTGGGAAATTCTACATTAGATTTAATGGAGGAATACAACACAACTATAGTTGTTACAGAATCAATACAACCGGTATATTTCAGAACAGAGTCTGTTATATTGCGATGGAAGTATTTTATATATAATAACCATAACGTACTGAAGGATTTAAGGATTAAAAAAAGAACAGTTTTGATATTTCATTAGACTTCTTTGATGTCCTTCAAATCTAATACATGATCGTGGGGCATTGGTATCCAAGCTGGTACTCTTAGTTCTGCCAATAAAAACTTTTCACCTGAACATCAAATTTTGTCTATATATTAAATTGAGACCGGTTGTACTATGAATAAAAATATATAATTTTCATCTGCAATGCTGAAGCTGGTCATAATAATACTATGGATATTATATTTTACTGGATATTTTCAAATATAACCAGTCTACAAAAGCTGTAAGACCACATGTTCATGCATGAATACACACTCACAACGTTAGCTGTGGTGTTTATGCAATGGTTTGTAATGCATTTAATATTCATATAAAAACTTGTCTAAAATGTGTACACTCATGTAAAAGCTTGTCTCAAATGTTTATACTTTTGAACGATTTCACATGCCTCCTTCCAAAATATAAACTAAATTATTTGACTAAATACATACTGCTTTAAACTTCTTACTTGCATCATGTAGACATGTAATGTTCACAAAAAATGCTTAGTCATTGGGATCATCATGTTTCCAAATCAGACGTAGTTTTTAACGCTTGTATTTGAAATTTAAATTAACGTAAACTATTTCTGTTAAAATACATATATTCATGAAATTCCGTAATTTCAACGAAACAGTCTTAAGCAATTACGATACGTTTTCTAGCGTATTTCCAAAAAGCTGAAACGTGAAAGGAACCAATTATGTCTATGTAACAATCCATTTCTTGAACTATACTTAAATAATTAGTTTTTACACCCACTAGTTAAATGTATATTAGTTTAGTTGTATATGAGCTTATTTTTGTAAAATTGTCAACATGTAGAAAAAGGATTCCCAATGCTACTTATTCATTATTCAGAAAGGTACCTGTTTATACGATATTTTATTCTCGAATACCGTGTTATCAGATGTGATAACAACACTAACCGAACACCGGGATTTTAAGATATTAAATGTAAAATCAACACTGTACAAACGCTGTGTTTCTAAATTATCAGATGTAGTTACAACACTGTACAAACGCCGTGTTTCTAAGATATCAGATGTATTTACAACACTGAACAAACGCCGTGTTTGTAAATTATCAGATGTAGTTAAAATACTGTGCAAACGCCGTGTTTCTTAGTTATCAGATGTAGTTACAATACTGTACAAACGCCGTGTTTCTAAGTTATCAGATGTAGTTACAACACTGCACGAACGCCGTGTTTCTAAGTTATCAGATGCAGTTACAGCACTGAACGAACGCCGTGTTTTTAAGTTATCAGAGGTAGTTACAACACTGTACAAACGCCGTGTTTCTTAGTTATCAGATGTAGTTACAACACTGTACAAACGCTGTGTTTCTAAGTTATCAGATGTAGTTACAACACTGTACAAACGCCGCGTTTCTTAGTTATCAGATGTAGTTACAACACTGTACAAATGCCGTGTTTCTTAGTTATCAGATGTATACAATGCTCAACAGTCCGTCTACCCCTTCCTACATATCTAACATGATCCCCGTGACAGTAAGTAATGCTGCAACCTACGGCCTACGCAATTGTGATCACATTAGGAACGTTTCCTTCAATACCAAACACTTCTCTGCATCTTTCCTCCCTCCACTATATCAGAATGGAACAAACTACCTCCTGCCTCCCGGTCTTCTGCTTCCGTTCTATTTCAAGCACGCTCTGAATATTAACAAGAAGACTGTTTCAAAATTTTATTACGATGGTTGAAAGAGCATCTGTTTTCCAAAAATATTGTAGAAAGCCCTACCTGTGTCTGTGCAGAAATTGAGGTACGAACATTTTTTTTTTCACATGCCCTTTATATCAACGCCAAAGAATTCTATTCCATGACGTCCTTCGTCCTATTACTCGCTTAGACCTAAACACACTACTGTTCGGCAACGACACTCTTTCTGATGATGTCAATCGTAAAATATTTCACCATGTCCAAACATACATTTTGAAGACCAAGTGTTTTATTAATTGAATTTAACTATCATTTATTCCATAAGAGTGACCCACAACATCTCAATAGGCATCGTGTGATCACACCTCTCCTTTCCTTCTTCTATCTATATACTTTATCTCCCCCTTTCCACTTTATTTTTTTTTTTTTTTTTTTTTTAAATAATCTAAGCTATACACGGTATTGGTAAGTATTGATCAATGCTAGTATACACAAGAGTCAGTAGTTAAAGCGTAGCAAACGCCGCAGCCTATATACATACCTTATAATCTACATCTGTATTCCCAACGATAAAGTTACTTGCACATATTTATTATTTTCATTTTAAGCGCTACTTATAATCAGTTTGTCTAGTAGTTAATTTGTTTCTTTGCATTTGTAACCCCATTGTATATTCATTGCAAGATATTCAGAAGAGAGACTTTGTATAGGCTAGAAATAGCTTTCTTCTCAATTGTATTGTTATGTATCGCTGTATATTTGCTTATATGTATATGTAATATGTTGATAACGAATAAATATTGTTTAAACTAGTACTTCGCAAAAGTTTGGCTATTGGTATTGGGTGTATTAAGGTTTTTTTTGTTTTATTTGGTTGGGGTATGGGTATTGGGAGAAGTTATATTTTGACATTAAAATCTACAATATTAGTACCCACACAAATTTCCTATTTTTGTATTGACTATAATTATAAAGTATTGGTAAAGTTTGACAAAGTGACTTTCAACGTCAAAACCAAATCCACAAAACGATTATTTAAGGTGAAACTTTTATTCTTCCCGTCATAGGTGAGTCAGCGGTCGGGGAGGACCACCCCCGTTATACTGTAGAAATAGCGATAAAGTATAAATATTGAAAACTTGCAGTAAATGTGTCAAGTATATGTGATGTAAAAATGTTCTTCAATTTTAAACAATATATTTTATTTAATAAACCATTAAATTCTGTGATTAAGAGATTCATCTTCAAGAGCTTATTATAATCAATTATAGTTTAGTATATTATCTTTATATATTAATTCACTGAGTATTTGTTTGATAATGGAACCGACATAAATTGTTATTTTGCCGTTTAATTCAGGTTTGAACGAATTTGGTAAATACCGAGTTGTTTCTATAATTAACAGTGTCAGTAAAGAAGCTTAAATATTTAAAGCAGTCCTACTTGCTATTACAAATAATAGGTTCAATTAGAGAGAAGTTCAATGCTAGAATGCACTGCCGATATACCTGAACGCGATAAGATAAAACATGACTCGGTCAGAATTAAACAAATGATTGCTTAAATAAAACCCTCTTCAAAAGCGGATAAGTAGGTAAAATAATTATTTTATTGACCTCACAACAGATCCTAGCAAGCTTACATAATGTATAATGTTGACTAGAATGTGAAACCAACTTCAATTTATGTGAGGTTTGGTTAGTTTTTATTTGCTTTCTCGTGTGTCTAATTAATATCATTTAAAATATTTAATTTACCCATCCACTATTACCCCCAAATAGTTTCTTTCCAGTGAAGTACAAACATAGCTTGAGCTAAAATTCAGATTATGGTCTGAATAACCAGTCATGGCTGTGTGAAAAGAAGGACAGGTCTGTATAACACTATACTTTAATCCTCGGACGATATTGCTTAACAGGATTCCTATGAAGCCATTGCTGCATTAGTAGACAAAGTTTAGTCCGTATCCACGTTCTACATGTGTATGATTAAACTCCTTCCATGTGTTTCCTGGAAAGTATATGTGATAGATTAAGATTTTCGTCATTGCATTGTCATGGTCAGAATATTTCACATCAAATTACAGCCGATGTAAAGGTCAGCTTTACATTTTGAGATTACCAAATCTAAGTTTTCTCAAGTCTATAAAATGTGTACCCCGATAATTAAAATAACAAAACAAACAAAAGTAAACTGATACACAACTTTAAAAAAAAATCAAACACAAAGACTATATGATAACCATTAATTAACCGATATATATATTGTAGTTTTCTATCATCTTTCTTTATAAAAGTTATTAAAACAATTCTTAGGAGAGTCATTAATTAGAACTTAAGATAATATTTAATACACTAAAATAAATAACATAGAATTATCATGAACGGCCTGCATGAGTATTCAACTAAAAAGATCAGCACCATGTGTCTTTAAATTTCACAACTAATGCTGTTAAACATGGCGATGACCCAATCGGAGCACACGGTGTAAGATTTAAAGATACGATAATGGCGGCCAAAACGCATTCATATGAAGTTGAGACCAATATCGTGTTTGAGATCGGTTAAATAAACGCTACTGTTATCATGGGTCGATGTGTTAAATGTTTACATTTACCTTCTTGTAAGTAATATGTCGATTGTTTAGAATTTAAAGTCGTTAAACCTTCCAAGAGGTTCCGTTGGAAATTTCCAGCAGATAAAATCGGTTTCCACGGTTGCACGTCTCGAGAGACGCACGTCGTACTACAATGACTACTTGTTTATCTTTCCTGTATCATCTCTGCTTCAGCCAATAACTCATTCGAAGACTTCAAGTATAAGCAGATGTCAAAATACTTTAACCGAAAGCCAAATGTTATGAGTGACGTTTGCCCCTTTTGTTCACTCTGACCAATACATCATAGTAGCTTACATTAAATTCAGACGATCGATTACATATGCACACCTCCCAGACAGTTTTATTAAAGACAATTGCGCGGTTTTATCGAAGAATAAAGGTTCAAAACGTGTATAATACCTATATTGAAGCATGTTTCTATTGCCTACAATCAAGCACGAGCTAATACTTGTCTAATTGATCAGACACATTTATAGATGTTTTAAGAATTGTAGTTGCCAAGTTTATAGTTAGGTTATCACGCTGTAATTCTCCAAAGACCAGGAGAACATCCATATTGGATAAAAAGGGCACTACCAATTCAGTATACTGTCACAAGTATATCCCTATAAGATATGGTTATATTATATCTTTCTGTTTATACTCACTTAGCATCAGAACTGCGGTAATAATAGAATAAAAATAAATAACGATTTATGTATTTGAACTTTAAAAGTGTTTTTCTCCCATGTGTATACATGCACATGATAGAATAAAAAAGACAACCGCTATATGTCGTGAGCAGAGTATAATGCTAAATATAAACATTTTATGTAGAGATTAACGTCATTTCCAACATACTACATGTTATATATGGCATACCATTATATTGGTGGATGCATATACGAGACACAGAGTAGAACAAATAGATAACAAATTATTTTACATAAAAAAATTTTTCCTCCAAGCTATTTTCGACCGCAACCCTGCAGTGATGAGCCTTTACTTTAAATGATATTGAAACGGAAACGAAGACATTTTAGCCATAGAGGATTTTATATGAATTGGTTATAAACAAATAAAAATATGTTGAGATTTAATTATATGGTATATAATATATTAAAGTACCTCTTACTCTATAAAACAACACCATTCGTTATTTAAATGACATATTTTTGTTCCAGACAATTGAGCATAGAGCATATCAAAATTACATTATTTATCGATTATCTTATTGATTGAGTTTAACATCATATTATATGTAATTACAAGCCAAGGTCGAAACAATTACGACAATAAATTTTACACCATTGAGTAATTATAACAGATATGCAATATAAAGTACTTCATTCAAATAAACAATTATTGTTTTTCAATACCAATTTCCAAATAGTCCCTAAAAATGAGTTATACCACAGATGCCTGTTATATAGACTAATTTATATGATAATTTTCAATTAGTCATAATTATGTTAAAGACGATTGCTATAGTTTTTGTCACATTTTTCCAATGGATAGACTTTTATAAAACTTCCTAGTAATTAAGTTTATTTTATGTTCATGCAATATCTGAAATAAAACAGACATGTTGTCGTACATATAGTTTGGTATTACCCCGTCCTGGACAGTTGGCAAAAGAATGAAGATTTAACAAGTAATGGGGAAAAGATATTCAAAGTTGTTTACATCAAGTATTTAATTAAAACTTTACATGTATGCATGAATATGATATTAATTTTCATGGAAATGGTAATTATAAGTTTGAATGTAACTATTTAGGGTTTTTTAAAACAAAGTCATTTCGACAGAGTGCCAATTGTTTTTCTATTTTGTAATAAAAATATAACGTTTTTTATATATATTTGATATTGTGTATGGACAAATTTTGCTTAAAAGCACATAAAATACTTTCTGATACCTATACTAATGACAGTCAAAATAAAATATACACTTTACCGCGTTATTTGAGAAAACATAGCTCTTAAAGTATGCCATCGTTAAATAAACTGCAGTTGCAAATATTAATGCGTTTATACATATTTATATAACAATTTAGATTTTTATTACATTTAATATTCAGGTTAAATTGCTATCAACAATTATTTTATACCAGTATGCATATTTCATTTATTGAACACAATATAAGAGACCAATTTTAGGAATATCCATAAATGATTGTGCCATCCGAAATGGGATCAGTTGTAGTATAGCGGTAAGTAGTGACTCTGGCCTGTCTCGACAAAATTGCTTCCTTTTGTGCGCGGAGTTGGTGGGCATGAAAAACTAAAACAATATTCCTTAACTTAAAAGTTGTCCAACACACTATAAAAACAAAATTTAAACACTCGTTCTTAAAATGTTTATACACTTGGGGAAAAATGTCGCATATCTTTAATTTCACATCAAAACAAACTGCATTAAATCATTTCACTTACTGAGTGATGCCGTATACATATTTCTTTATTGATCTATCATCTTAACATGGGATGGAAACAATATGGACATTTCTCTTATTCCGCTGGGTGTGTCCATCGCCCACTCCACCGGTGGGGGGAAACGTTGATAGGTGCATTAATTTCATATTTAAAAAACAACGGAACACGCGTGGTAACACAATTTTAAAAAGGGCCGTTATTTGAGTTTATGTTTTTCTGAACATGTTTTATTGAATCATGAACTGGCACTCCCATACCTAAATATTACCGCATTAGAAGTAGAAATATAAATATTATTCAATAACATGAATTACAAAGCTTATTTCACATCTCCTGACGTCAAAATATACTTTTAGAATAAATTTAACCGCCTTGAGATAGATGTGCCATCAAGTCATTCTATCACCCAAAGATGAATTATAAACATTAAAAGTATTAGTAACAGTAAAATGGTAAAAACTGTTATAAAGCTCATTTTAGCTCTTTTTACGTCAAAATGTATTTTAAGAATACATTTAACCGTCTTGAGATCGTTTAACATCCAATTGTGACTTATCTAGAGTGATCAATTCTCACTATTGTGTGAACTTATCGTGGCTTGTAAATAACTTACAGTAACGAGTTTTTATTTCCAATGAAATTCAGAACAAAATGACGTCACTGGATTGCGTACGTGTTATTAAATGCGTCTCTGTGGGACACTACAATCAAATGGGTAATTTTATCTGTATATCACACTAGTGTTCATCCAGGTCATCAACAGATGAGAAATTGTGTTGAAATGTAAATATAGTCATTCTAGAATGATATACAGCAAAGTATATTGTCAGTTTTAATTGGCAGCGAATATTTATGATGACTTAGTAGTGTTAATGGATCTTCAAAGATATAATGGTACAAACAATTAGGTTATAGAACGTGGAATCTTATGGTGTCCTTTAACAATTTACAAGATAGAGGGCGTACTGGGAATTAAGACCTTTGACGTTGATAGTTCATAAGGTATAATTTACAATTTTAAGATATAAAAAAAACATACGTGCTGTGCGAAATGATCAGGATATGTAAGAAACGATCACACAAATCATTTCAATCACTATTCATAATAAATTGACCATCAATTACTCATTTGTACTACAAAGAAAGAAGAATACGACTATTTGATTTAATTCTCGCTGTTTTACAACAAATACACAGGCATACATTCATTGTATTAATATAAACTATGATTTATTATAAAGTGCCACTAATAAGTCAGGGTTATGAGATATTATGTCAATTAAAGCAAACAAACGCACAGTTCACACATATATGAGCAGTCATATAACTTGAGTTCAAATAAAGACGGAGTTTCGATGGGCACTCCACCAAAATGTAAGTCCATCAGTGGTGATTGTATTACTGATGTTTCAAATCGTGACCCTTTTTGTCCTTTCTTCTGTATTTAGGTTTATACCAATTATTTAGTTATGCTACGACCCCTGTTCACCGTCTGATTCAAATACTTTGAAACGTTAAACAAGTTTTGATTGAAAGAATATATTGGAGAATGACAATTGCACCTCTGACACACAAATATCAATGTATAAAGATTCCGACGAGTGATTACTACTGTTACGTTCTATACATCTTGTCTAAGCTTTATGTTAAAGATAAATGGTTAAACAGTTTGATAAATAAATATTGCACTTCATATCATTTTCGTAATAACCTTGTAGCAAATTTCTTTTTTAACCTGACCAAGGGTTAGTGTTAGCTTTGGGCAGCGTAGTGGATTCAGTGTTGGACAGCATAGTGGATTCAGTGTTGGGCAGTGTAGGGGATACAGTGTTGGACAGTGTAGTGGATGCAGAATTGGGCAGTGTAGTGGATACAGTGTTGGGAAGCGTAGTGGATACAGTGTTGGGCAGCGTAGGGGATACAGTGTTGGACAGCATAGTGGATTCAGTGTTGGGCAGTGTAGGGGATACAGTGTTGGGCAGCGTAGTGGATTCAGTGTTGGACAGCATAGTGGATACAGTGTTGGGCAGTGTAGGGGATACAGTGTTGGGAAGCGTAGTGGATGCAGTGTTGGGAAGCGTAGTGGATGCAGTGTTGGGCAGCGTAGGGGATACAGTGTTGGACAGCATAGTGGATTCAGTGTTGGGCAGTGTAGGGGATACAGTGTTGGGCAGCGTAGTGGATTCAGTGTTGGACAGCATAGTGGATACAGTGTTGGGCAGTGTAGGGGATACAGTGTTGGGCAGTGTAGTGGATACAGTGTTGGGAAGCGTAGTGGATGCAGTGTTGAGCAGCGTAGTGGATTCAGTGTTGACAGCATAGTGGATTCAGTGTTGGGCAGTGTAGGGGATGCAATGTTGGGCAGCGTAGTTGATACACTGTTAGGCAGTGTATTGAATAGAGTGTTTAACAGTGTAGTGGATACGGTGTTGGGCAGTATAGTGGATAGATTGTTGGGCCGTGTAGTGTATATGGTGTTGGGCAGTGTATTGGATAGAGTGTTTGACAGTGTATTGGATACAGTGTTGGGCAGTGTAGCGGATACAGTGTTGGACAGTGTAGTGTATACGGTGATGGGCAGTCTAACGGATACCGTGTTGGGCAGTGAATTGGATACGGTGTTGGGCAGTGTAGTGGATAGTGTGTTGAACAGTGTAGTGTATAGAGTGTTTGGCAGTGTAGTGGATACGGTGTTTGGCAGTGAAGTGGATAGTGTGTTAGACAGTGTTATGGATACAGTGTTGGGCAGTGTAGTGGATACGGTATTTGGCAATATAATGGATACAATGTTGGGCAATGTAGAGGTTACGTTGTTGGGCAGTGTTGTGGATATGGTGTTAAGCAGTGTTGTCGATACGGTGTTGGGGCAGTGTACTGGATACAGAGTTGGGGCAGTGAAGTGGATACAGTGTTGGGCAATTGTGTGGATACGGTGTTGGACATTGTTTTGGACAGAATGTTGTGCAGTGAAGTGGAAACGGTGTTGGACAGTGTAGTGAATACGGTGTTTGACAGTGTAGTGGAAACGGTGTTTTGAGTGTTGTGGATACGGTGTTGGACAGTGTAGTGGATACAGTGTTTGGCAGTGTAGTGGATACTGTGTTGGACAGTGTAGTGGATACGGCGTTGGGCAGTGTAGTGGATACGGCGTTGGGCAGTGTAGTGGATACGGCGTTGGGCAGTGTAGTGGATACGGCGTTTGGCAGTGTAGTGGATGCAGTGTTGGGCAGTGTAGTGGATACTGTGTTGGACAGTGTAGTGGATACGGTGTTGGGTAGTGTAGTGGATACGGCGTTGGGCAGTGTAGTTGATGTAGTGTTGGGCAGTGTAGTGAACATTGTGTTGGACAGTGTTGTGGATACAGTGTTGGATAGTGTAGTGGATACGGCGTTGGGCAGTGTAGTTGATACAATATTGGGCAGTGAAGTGAATAGTGATGGGCAGTGTATTGGACACAGTGTTGGGGACCATACATTCTATATAAAGTCATACTAGTGTTTTAAAACGAATATTCGCTAATATAATGACAATGTTTATTTCTCTGTTTATACGATTTTGGTGTCATAATCATTTGGAAATTAACCAGATAATTCATCCAAAAGTAGTCCCCCAACCTAAATATGACCGTTCATTGATATTCGTTCTTAGAGCATTATATAATAAGATTTTAAGTTGGTAATTTACGACAAAAAGGTAAATGTTATTTAATCGATATAGCCGTTATATCTGAGAACAGATAATTCGTTTGTTACGTTGCGATGGAAATATTTTATATATAGTAATAAACGCACTTAAGGATTAATAGAACAATGATGATATTTCATTAGACTTTGTTAATGTATTTGAAATCTGCAACTTGATCGTGTAACAATGCTATCTACGCTGATACTTTTGTTCCATATCAACATAAACTAACTCGGAAAGCGCAGTGTTTTCGATAATGAATTTATATCTAAATTATTACAACATTCTTAATTAAAACTTTAATGATCATTATATAAACGCAATATATGCTTCAAAACATAGTTCAGACGATACTCCCTTATCTTATAGCATAAAACCTAGAATCTGCCGAACTCGACCCTTAGCTTCGACTCCAATCCTAACTGCCTATCAAAACCCCAACTCAACCAGCCTGTATCTAAGACCACACTATTAGATTTTTCAGTCCATTTGCACAGTAGAGTGACAGGTAATATAATTAAACATTTATATTTTTAAACCTGGGTTCGCAATATTCTTGACAGACCATCACTCATCATATATGACCATTTAACCTCTTATTAGAATGCGGATAATTAGCTAAGTATATACATGTAAATGATATTATATTTTCCAATTCACTAACGTAATGTTTACCCAATAATACTCGATTAAACTAATATTAAAAAGATAAATATTGAGTGACTCTAAAATACTTGATGCTTGCTCTGCCAATTTAAAACTGTTTTTCATCAGAGCATCAAGTACATTTGTCTATATATGAATCGATTGTACTATGAATGTAAATATACAATTTGCAAAAGCAAATTGAATGTTAAAGTTAATCATATGTATTTATCATATTGGCACTGTTTGGTATCTTTCCAATATAACCAGTCTACACATTTTAAAGCTATAAGAACACATGTACATGCATGAAAATGCACTAACAACGTTAGGTGTTATGTTTATGCAATGAGTTATAATGCAGTTAAAAGACATTTAATAAACTGCAAAAAATATTTACACTTTTAAACGTAATGCGCATTTTGTGTCGTTTTCGTATGCCTCTTTTCAAAAACATAAACAAAATTATTGGACAGAATACATGCCTTTGGTGTATTGAAACTTCTTACCTGCATCATATAGATATATAAAAGTGTTGCGTAAGAGATCATTATAATTGCCCTTCGGAAAAGATCATTATGTTTTCAAATCAGACCTAGTTTTTAACGTTTGTTTTTGAAATGTAGATAAAAAGAATTATTACTGTTAAAATACATGTATCCATGTAATTTCGAAATTTCAGTGGAACTTAAGTGTGCAATTACATTATATCTTCTAGCGTGATTAAAATGTCCGATACGTGTAAGGAACCAATTATGTTGAAGTAAAAATCCATTTCCAAAAGTTTACAATACTTAAATAATTAGTTTTACCACTCACTATCTGTGTATATTAGTTGAGTTGTATATGAGTTGATTTTTGTAAAATAGTTGAAATGCACAAAAATCACCCACACGATATTTATTTATCATTCAGCAAGGTAGGATATTTAATCTATAATATACTAGAATGTTTGAAACATATGGTAATGGTTAGGATCGTAGTAGTTTACTCGAGTTTTATTGAATCTGTTCCTGGGAAAATGAAGCATGCCACACATTCACGACCGAGCACCAGCTTAAACGTTATTTACTTAATGAACGTAGTGTTTCTAAGTTATCAGATATAATAACAACACTAAACGAACTCCATGTTATCAGATGTAATAATAACACTCTTCTGAATGAACGCCATGTTTTGGTTATCATATGTTATAACAACACTCGTCTGAACGAACGATATCTGTCTGGTTATCAAAAGAAATGACAACATTTAAAGAACGTCAGATGTAAGAGCAACACTAAATCAGAACATGAAGCGATTGTCATTCGTCCGGGACGATATACTTTAAATTATTTTCAAAGTTTAACGCTCTGTTTGTAATTTTTGGTAGTATATAGAACACAAATATCTGATAAAATTATATGATAGCCGAATAAAGAAAAGGGTAGATTGAATTCATTGGGTATGTGCAAAATGAATAATGGAACATACAATTCCCCTCAAGCCGTCTCCTAGCACTGGCTTAAGATGAATAATGGAACATACAATAACCCTCAAGCCGCCTCCTAGCACTGGCTTAAGATAAATAATGGAACAAACAATACCCCTCAAGCCGCCTCCTAGCACTGGCTTAAGATGAATAATGGAAGATACAATACCCCTCAAGCCGCCTCCTAGCACTGGCTTAAGATGAATAATGGAACATACAATACCCCTCAAGCCGCCTCCTAGCACTGGCTTAAGATGAATAATGGAGCATACAATAACCCTCAAGCCGCCTCTTAGCACTGGTTAAAGCAGTATTCTTTTTTCACGCAATTCTTAACAAGTCCCATGACTCCATAGAAACAGAAATAGTAACAATAAATCATGTCAAACACGTTGAAACATGGACAGTTTTAGTTATTTTATATACAATTATTTTGCTTACTTATTTATTCTAACCATTGCTTATTTGAAAATTATCTAAATAAAGATATGAAATGAAATTGCAAATCGAACTATTGCCTTGGTTAGGGTTAATCATTGTGAAATGACGTCACTCATATAAAAGTATTGAAAATCAAGTCGATCTCTATTGAACATTGCCAGAGGAGATATAATAATAATACCATAAAATAGTACCGTTATAAGACATTAAGAAATAATAAATAATGTTGATATGCATAATACCGTTATTCTAGAATATTCAACAGTTATATTCGTTATCAATTTGAATTGGCAGCGACTATTTATGGTCGCCCTGTAGTGTCAGTTGATCTTCACAAAAAGCAATTGAGCAAACAATGAGGTATATTAATCGGAGAGAAGTGTAATTGACATGATAGAGAGCGTACTGGGAATCGCAATATATGACGTAAATGGCTCGTAAGGTATTGTTAATGCTTTATATAATATAGACAACATATAAACTCTTTGATATGAGTACTCTAGAGATGTTATAAAAGGGTTAAAATGCTTTTTGATATTTTGCTGTTTTATTAACATTCCATAATCCAATAATTGTCTACTTTTACCACTACATTTCATCAAATGATACTTTGGCTGCCAAAGACGTCAGTAGTAATAATTCAAAGATTGATATTAGAGACAGCTTAACATATACACACATTACACTGTTTTGATCACGTCTAATTCGGTTTTGATATTACCAGTGACTATTATAAGGGATCCTCATCATATCTCTAAAAATATATTATCTTTTAACCACTCCCATGCCGAAGGTTTGTGACAATAATAATAATAATAATAGTATTATTATTATTATTATAATAATAATTATAATGATAATAATGTCTTTATTTAGTGAAGATAAACACATTAAATTGTATATACACAATAAATCTTATTTCAATGAGGCCTTCTGAATAACACATTTAAAATCAATACTATCAAGATAATAATGTTTTACATCAACATTATTTAATTTAAAGCAGATACCTGCTAAAATCAATACATTGTTAACAATGACAAAGTTCAATATTTTATTTTCATACGAAAGATGTTTTAGTAATCAGACATTCTTTGTACACATATTTAAAAGTAGTAACGTTATTCAGGTTTTTGCTTGCTGAAGGTTTATTGTTCCAGATTTCCATAGCAGAATAAGAAAATTCACGTTTGAGAAGTTCAGTTTTAGCCTTTGGAGGCATATTATCCTTGTTTGAAATTGAGCGTAGATTATAGCGAGTGATAATGGGTATCTTAATAAGGATACATATATATATATATATGAAGGTACTAAATTATTAATTGCTTTAAATACAAAAATGCCAATATAATATTTTATCCTGTCAGGAAATGATAACCAGGTTCTTTAAAAGTTCAATAGAAGGTGTTTTATATGGCGCATCCAATAATAGTCTAGCAGCTTTCATCTGTATTTTGAGTATTTTATTAGTACTAAAAAGTGTACAAGTACCCACAAATTGTCGAGCAAAATAGTCCAGTTAATACTGAATATTCGCATTGTAGAATAAAAGTTTCATGTCAAGATTTTAGAATTTAGATATACGTCTAAATAGATATTATTTTGAATTAAGTTTATCACATATTTTACTGAATTATGATATAACGTCGTATAACAATATAGTGACACAGAAACTGACTTATATTTCTATTATTCAAAATCAGCCCCCTGTCATATTTAATAAATGTTATATACAACAACCCTTAGATATTGTTCTAAGTTTTATGGGAAATATATAATATTGTAGCATTGCCAAAGTTTATTTCTGACCTCAGAATACATTTGAGTATACATGTATATGGTATTTGCTGAACAATAACATGAGATGATTCGGAATAAAGTACCTATTACAAATTACATAAGATATATATTTCTTCATAGCATTACAGTATCGATGTCGAGGTGACAAACATAACAATTAATTAACAAGCATCTACTCGTAAATTTGTTATTCATATATTCGCTAAAGCCACAAACCGATTTTACATTGTATAATTCTGAATGAAATATTTTACATAATTGTCTTAAAACCGTTGCATTTTAACTACTTTAAGTCAAACTCGTAGTTTATAGCAAAGAAACAATACATGTCAATTTGAACAGTTTGCTGATTAAATAATTGCATCTATCTAATGGGTCTTTACACTCTATTGTATTCCATTAGCCAATTTGCCTAATTAAATGGTCAGCTTTGTTATTATTTGGATATCTGATCCGCTGTGTATATCGCCTTTTTGCGCTAGACGAATTAATGTTCTGAAAAATTCTACAGACACCACTTCTCTTTGTATGTCATTTAATGTGTTGTTATACATGACAGCATACAATCACTGTTGGAATAAACCATTGAAACATTCATTTATCAAATGCAGGAAATAAAATATGACTTCATGTTGAATTACGATGAAATTATTCAAAATTGCTGACTGAATCATCAAAATAATGTTCCAACCGAAACTACTACGTCACACGCACCTGCTACGGAAATGAATATTTTTCCACTGTGATCAATTTGTAGCGGTTTGTATTTTATGTAAAATACTGTTAAAAGGTAACGAAACTTAAGAATATATTATTTATGTTGGAGCTTGGTAGATAGTAATTAGTTTATAATTCTTCATATGCCTGCGAACACACAGCATAAAGTAACTTATTATGGATTTGCGTTAGGTTTTACATACAGGATGATTGGCCAAACGCGACGGACATCTGTCTATCATAGTATGTGTATTTTTTATTTATATTTTAATTGTATTTTTTAAATTAAATACTATAAATATCCCACATTCCCAGACAACATTCTCCTATTTGTTTTGCCTGGAAATTAGAGAAGAATAACAGCTCAAATACAAGCACTTGCGCCAGGTGATTAGTATATAATGCACGTAGTACTTTGTGTGTGTGCTTGTTTTGTTTGTTGTTTTTGTTGGTGTTGTTTTCAGTGTGTGAAGGATGTTCTTTTAATATAATTTCAATATAGCAATATTAACATAGAGGATAAAAAACTCCGAAAACATTCTGCTTTTTTATAAGACTGTATTAGGATGTACTTGGTTTTGGTGTTTATGTGATGTGTGTGTGTGTGTGTTTTATGGAGAGAGGTTATATTGTAACACTATTCCTATAACAAACAATATGAACATAGAATATGTATTTCACACACACATTTCCTATTTCATATGACTAGAAGTATAGAGCTGAATTATGTGTAAAGATTGAAGTAGTCATTTTCAATCGTTAACAACAAATCAAAATATTGACTGTTTAAAGCAACAACATAAAGATGCGTTTTTGCCGTGATCCTGCCTACCAACACAAAATAACAACTACCCGAACCTTTTTATCTAATTTGGAAGCATTTGTGTATCATGAATTTAAATCTGACAAAAAGGCACCAACCCATATATAAAATACTGGTTCGGAGCAAAGCATACATACATTTTTAAGGAGCTGTCCAAAATCTATGATTGTATCTTTAAATATGCTCATATCGGCACGAAAATCTTAAAACGGTCAAGTGGAAAACTCAAATACGACAGTCTCCGTGTACGTTTATGATTTTGCTATTGTTTCGTTTTGGCTAGCGCCCGTGAGCGATTAATATCGATGATATCGCATCAGCTGCTTCCGAAACAATATAATCTCTCAAACTATAATAATTGAATTCCATTTATCATCTAAATGATCAAAGAAAAAAAAATTTACAAACAAAATCGAAATCTCTGTATCGAAATCGAAAACTGTACACGCAGTTAAATCATGTACAAAACTGCCGAGCTTTCCGTTATACGAGTTACTGCTCTGATCAGAGACATATGTATATATTAATTAAGTCACGGATCAGATCGTTTATGAGACTTACATATTTATTTCAAATTTTGTCATGTGCAATTATAGATTTATGTGGTACTTCTTTAAAAGGACGTATAAATCATCTATATTTAAACTTCCAACCACTTTAAGGTGATCCATTCATTCTCCCCGTTATAGGTAAGACATCGGTCGGGAGAACCACCCCGCCCCCAGCATTTGCCCGTCACAGTCTACAAACAATTTTATATTATAAACATTGAAAACAGGAGTAAAGTGTAAAGTACATGTGATGCAACACGTTTTTACATTTTTTTACTATTTAATAAACCACACGATTCAATGGTTAAGAGATCATTCTTAAAGATCTGAAATTAATATAGTTTAGTACGTGGTATTTATATAATGTACTAATTCACTCTGTATTCATACAGTATGATAATAAGACCGAGTAAAATCGAGCTAGAAATCGGCCTGAGGTACTAATAGGTAGGTTTATATGGTTTTATTGCACAAAACGATATATATAAAATACATTATAATGTAAGTATCGCGTTTACCTGCTGAGGTAAGTTAGAAGTCTTCCCAAATGAAGTCAATTTTGAGAGGCATAAGAATTTATTTTTAAAAAAAGTCATGTTTGCGTTTACAAATAACAGGTTCAATCAGAAAGAGTTTAAATAATAGAATGTACTGCAGATACCATACTTGAACAAGATACAAACATGAGTAGGCCAGAATTAAACAAACAAACAATATGTAACACATTATTTCATTGTTACCAACATAGAGAATAAATAAATGTTGGTTAAATGTGTGGCTCAGAATGTACTTCAATTCACATAGGATTTGGTTAGTTTAAACTTGCGTTTCGCTGTGTCTGTTATTTCTCTTCAAGAAAATATTTAATATAGATTGAAATATTTGATTTACACATCCACTCCCACCCCCAAAATTGTTTCTTTCCAGTGGAGTACAAACATAACATAAAAAATAGTCAGATAGTGGTCTGCATCACCAGTCATGGCTGTGTGAAAAGTAGGGTAGATCAGCATACCATTATACTTTAATCCTCGGACAATACAGCTAAACAGGATTGCTACGAAGCCATTTCTGCATAAATAGACAAAGGTTAGCCCGTTTCCAAGTTCTACATGTGTATGATCAAACTCCTTCCATGTGTTTCCTGGTAAGTATATATGATAAATTAAGATTTTCGTCATTGCATTGTCATGGTCAGAATATTTCACATCAAATTACAGCCGATGTAAAGGATCAGTTTTACCTTTTGGGATTACCAAAATATAAGTTTTCTTAAGTCTATCAAATATGTACACCGACAATTAAAATAACAAAACAAACAAAAGCAAACTGATACATAACTTTAAAGAAACACTCACACACAAAAACTATGGAATAACCATTAATTAACCGATATATATTGTAGTTTTCTGTCGTTTTTCTTTATAATGGTATTAAACTAATTTTCTTATCATGTGTAACTAAAGATGATATGTATCGCGCTAAATAAGTAATACAGAGTTATCATAAACGGCCTGCATGTGTATTCAACTATAAAGATCAGCACCGTGTGTCTTTAAGCTGTTACTGACGACGGTGATGACTAATTTAGGAACACACTTAGTTAAATTTAAAGATTCGATAACGGTGGATAAAACGCATTCAAATGAAATTGAGCCCAAAATCGTGATTGAATTCGATTTGATAAATACTATTATCATCATGGGTTGATGTGTTCATTGTTAAATTTTACTTTCTTGTTCATAATATGACGATCGTTTGGAATTTAAAGCGAAACCTTCCGTTGGAAACTTCCAGTAGATAAGTCGTTCCGCGGTTGCACGTCTCGGGAGACGCACGTCGTACTACAATTACTACTTGTTTATCTTACCTATATCATCTCTGCTTCGGCCAGTAACTCATTCGACGACTTCAAGTATGAGGAAATGTCAAAAAGCTTTTACTGAAAGCCAAATGTTATGAGTAACGTTTGCCCCTTTTGTTCACTCTGACCAATATATCATAGTAGCTTACATTAGATTCAGACGAACGATTACATATGCACACCTCCCAGACAGTTTTATTAAAGGCAACTGCGCGGTTTTATCGAAGAATAAAGGTTCAAAACGTGTATAATACCTATATTGGAGCATGTTTTTATTGCCAACAATCAAGCACGAGCTAATACTTGTCTAATTGATCAGACACATTTATAGATGTTTTAAGAATTGTAGTTGCCAAGTTCATAGATAGGTTATGACGTTATAATTCTCCAAAGACCAGGAGAACATCCATATTGGATAAAAGGGCACTACCAATTTGATATACTGTCATAATCGCTTATGAAAAAGTATATCCGTATATCTGTTTATACTCACTTAGCACTGTGCACTGTGGAAGTATTAGAACGATTTATGAACGATTTGGCAGATATTTATTTTTGAAAGACGAGTTTTCTCTAGTAATACATTAAAATTAAATCAAGTAATGCATTTAGTTACCCATTTTAACTAAATCAATGCAATCATTTAATTGACCTTTGAAAATATGAATGAAATATGGATCGCAGGAAACTGGGCACGCAAACTCAATAGTATTTTCGTCAGCATGAACAAAAGAACTGGCAACTTTTTTGCGTTCAGAAAAGGTCCATACGATAATATTTCTGTAGTTCTGAGCACTTATGTAGTATTTTGCGTGAAATAATAAGGTAAATCGATAGTATAGACTGATGTAATTCCTTCTTTAAAAGACACAGTTTTATTCCAGACATTTGAGCATAGATCATATTGAAATAACATAACATATCGATAATTTACTTGATTGATTATAACATAATAATATATGTCATTTCAATCAAAACTCAGAACATATACGACAGTAAGCTTTAAATCAGAGAGCAATTTTAATAAACATTAAAACATATTTTTATGTGCACAAATGTGCAAATAAACAATTATATCTGTAAAACCAGTTCTCTTATTTTCCCTAAATAAATCGTTTTACCACTGAGTCTTGTAATATACGTAGACTGGTTTATACACGTTAACATACATTAAACTATTCATCTTATTGAGTGATGCCGTTGACATAGTACAGTTGTAGGACCATATCTACAAAATTACAAGCAAATAGAAAAACTTATTGCAATATACAAAAACAACCTTGAGTCACACGAAAATAAATGGGGAAGACATGTAAACTATAATAACGAAAACTATACTGCATACAGCTTCTCATCTTCTCATCTGTAAATTTTCACTTGTCTTATCTTTGCTCTTTCTCTACTTTCTTTTACCCGTTTTTAATATTTCCTTTCTAATTAACCCTTAAAATATAACTTATTAGACATCGTATGCCTGTTATAATATCTAAAGTTATTAAGTAATGTGTTAAATTTCAAAATTACATAGATTGTATTGGTACATAAACAGTTTTCGTATATCATTGTATTGTGTCTTACATGAAATAAAATATATTTATCACCAAAAAAAGAAGATAAAAAAGGAATATCATCCTGGTCTGGAATGGAAATTAGACAATCAATTTGGAATTTGTCTAATTCCCCTGGGTGTGCCCACCGCCCCTACCTCTGTAGAGGAATGTTGCTTTATGATATGTTTCAAAACACTAGAACACGCGTGGTAGCATAATTTTAAAAAGGACAGTTATATGATTTGTTGATTTATCTGAATTTGTTTTGTTGAATCATGAACTGGCACAATAAGATTACGTCAACGTATATGTGTTATCATGTCACTCCCATTACCTACAGTTTTATAAGTATCATTCAATGTTATGGATTACAAAGCTCATTTTAGATCCCTTGACGTCAACATATATTTTAAGAATAAATTTAACCGCCTTGAGATCGATTAACATTCAATTGTGACTTATTTAGAGTTATTTGTTCTCACCATAGTGTGAACTAATTATGGCTTGAACAAAAAATTCCAGTATAGAACTTTTATTTCCAGTGAACTTCAGACTAATATGACGTTACTAGTATACATATATGTTATTAAATGTCTCTCTGTGGGACAATACCATGGAAAGGGAATTGTATTCGTATCTCACACTAGTGTTCTTTCAGGTCATTAACAGACGCGAAAGTATGTTGAAATGTAAATACGGTCATTCGAGAATGATCTACAGCAAAACATGTTTTCAGTTTGAATTGTCAGGGGGTATTTATGATGACGTGGACGTGTTAATGGATCTTCAAAGATATAATGGAACAAACAATTAGGCTAAAGAATGTGGAATGGTTCAGCGCTCTTAAACAATTTACATAATGTAGGGCGTTACTGGGAATTAAAACATTTCACGTTTATCGTTCATAAGTTATTATTTATGATTTGAAAATATAAAAAAAACTTACGGAATGTGTTAAATGATCCAGATAATTTGTAAAAGATCAAACACATCTGGCCATTAACTATTTATAATAAATTGACCATCAATTATTCATGTATACTGCAAATTAAGACGTTATTAGGATATAGGGGTCTCGCCCATTTACAAACAAATAAACAGGCATATATACATACATTATATTGATATATACTATGATTTAATAATAACGAGCTCCTCCTAAGTAAAGGTTATGATATACTATGTCATTTTAAGCAAACAAACGCACAGTTCTGCAAACATATGACAATAAAAACAATAAAACAATTGCCATTTAAACTACTACATTATACATTATTTACATCAAAGTTGTCAAAAAACAATATGTTCATATATGTATAAAAGCATTAAGCCTTGGTGGTCTTAACGCAAATAAACTTTTTGTCATTTTCATTCTACCGAGAAGGAAATAAATATCAAATTTAAAAATCGAAAAGTATTTTTATCATTTTATTTTATATTTCGTTTTCAATTTGAATATATTATTGTGGTGCTTCTGTTTTTTACGAATATTAAAAAATAAATCAAATTTGTTTCTTAATGTCCTGATTCAGAATCACAAACTCATTTTATTTTAAACATTAGAGGTTTTAAACAGAAATTTCACTAATATTGATACGATAATAAATAACAATGAACTATTTACCAAAAAGATTTTTTATGAACGCGTATATAATACCAGCAAAATAATCGATTAAACTACGCTTAACAACTCATCTCAAAAATGTGTAGTAAGATCTGAAAACAATAACAAAGACCATCTTCCTTACAACTTGGTCTTATTCGTAATTAAATAGTAACACGAATGTGCTGTTGTTGTAAGTAAACACAACAGAATATAAACAATGAGACTATAAATGTTAAATTTTCCCAATTGTGAAAATAGGTATATATTTATCCATCGGAAGATTATCGTAAAAAAATGATATTGTTTTGTTAGTATCTGACGAACTTAAGACACTGTGATGATGAATTAGATTTGTTGGATAGTACATTGAAATTCTTATTAACATTACCATTTTAAAAGTAACTTTTCTTTCAGGATTCTATCATCACATTGTTCTTACGTGGCATTCCGACTATGTCTTGCAATAATATATTGTCGGAGATGAAATATACATTTATAAGGGATCACATATAATTCCATTTACGACTTCTCGTATTGTGGTTTGATGATAAGAGCAGACTGTGTCACAAACCATGGCATCAATGTTTTGATTCCGACTCAAAATGTCAAAAATGTCAGATTCAAATAACATATTTTTTAATAACCAAATTACTATATTTATTTGAAGAAACACACAGTGTTATGTTTATTTAACGGAAATATCACAGGATCACAGTTCCTACCCAAAATTGTATCTTTATCGTGTTTAACAAAGATAACAAAGATGTAAGATGTATTTTGAGTGTGAGCCCGATTCTTAACTCAAAGTATTGATGGACGTAAGACCTGGTTATCTCCCCTGCCATAGTATTACCATTGATCGTTCAGATCTGTTCACACTGGTATTATACTTTATTGTTATTAACAGTACAAGCATTGTTTGTTTTATGATGTGTTGGGAACAGTATTCTCTAAATGCTATATTTTCGGTTGCACACATGTTTTCTCGTTGGGTGTATACGAATTATTGACATGTCCGTATGACGACTAAACTTTTAAGTTAATATAACTATAGTAAAGACATTTTGAAACCTGTTTAACCGGTCTTTATACCGCTTACGGTAATTACTGATGTATATGTCATAATATGCTTGGAAAACCATTATTAGCCGAAACTGTTGCTTAGTTAAGCTTGTTTTGTTTCATTGCAGTAAAGTGTATGAATCTAATAGTTTGATTAACAGTAATAATGTTCACATGACTATAATATGCTCTGCTATCAATTTTCCTTTTATTGATGATATACTTTTGAGACATGTTATATCTTGAATTGTTTATTTTATAACCTTCCATTTGTTATTCCCTAGTTGGAAAGCTAGTAAAGCTTAAAAACTAATTATCAAGCACAACTCCAATAGAATGTATTTCAACATTTATTGTTAGGAAAATGATTAATACATGGCAGAAAAAGGTCATATTTGTTATGAGTCAAATGTCTCAACTTTTGGGAGTAACGTAAATGTATGTAAATCTCAACTATTATAAACTTTAGAAAATGAAAATACTTTTATAGTTCTTGGTGTTTGGGTTTATTCTTCAATTTACAAAAAGAAAGTATTTTTATATATAAAGTTTTGGTAGTAAAACGTTTTTTTATGCTAGCTTCAATCCATGGATCGTTAGTTCGAACCACCGCCTGGCCATAGTCTCTGTAATAATAAGGGGTTATAAACTTTGTTCTACGACAATGAGAATGGTCAAATTGCCAATTTCCCTGCAGTATGGTCTAACAGCCCAATGCAGGAAATAAAGCTGCCAAAATACTCTGCAAGATACTGAGATTGATAAATACGCTGCAAAATGGTCACATTTCACTATTCTCTTGCAATATGGTCGAAGTTTTCAAATACCATGCAGGAATGGCCTAAACGCTATTTACCCTGCATTATTGTCAGGGATTGGAAATAGCAAAAGAAAAACTACGAATATAATGATATTGAATAATGATATTGATAATTCTAATTAATGTTTTTTGTATGTATTGTTACAGAAGTTTCCATCTTGAACGCATATTTACATGTTTTTGCACATCTAAATATCATCTCTATCAATCATGTTATTTTGCCCTAAACAAATCTTTATCTTGCAGTACGATTAAAGTTTTATTGTTTTCAAAATTGTATTCATTAAATGCTTAAAGAATGAACAGTATAATCATATACAAATAATTTTAATATTACAAAGTATAAATGAAACACATGGAATCATGACGACATAGATTACACACGTATACATTATTGGTTAAAATGATTGCATTAACAAGGTGGTAAACTAATCAATCAATTAATTCCAATCTTTCATGATTGCTTCGTTTAAACATACGTTAAAAACGTATCGAAAGTCAATTAAATATGCATAAAGCACTCGAACAAGCTGTAGTCTGTAGAAGAAACATATTAAATTAAATTTATCAAAATTGCTGAACCATTATTGGTATATCTTAATGTTTTAAGTTTTCGATACATTTTCTTTACATCTGTTGAGTTAAATCACACTTTTTGGAATGATTAAATGATCGAGCGAATATATTTATATATAAGTGAATAAATTAAATGTGTAATGTAATTAATGCAATCAGGCACTGTAATCACAAAACATCTCAACTTCAGTATACGCCCAATCTCACATATCGTTTTCATTTCACATAACTATTACTGAATAGCATTACATCACTGTCAGTAAGTGTTATTACATTGATATCAATAACCCTGGTCTTCAACCATTTATATAGTATTGTTAATAAAACAATTCTGAAATATGGGCTTAAGTGCTTAATCACGTTATGGATACGGGAACAGATCTTTTTGCATATAAACATAAAACGAGAGTCCTGTTTGATTTAAATCGGTAGATTATGGTAATTCTTGAAATTGAATTGAATTTCTGGTCCTTTGTGATCACTGAGCTCGATCAGTGTTGTTTAGAAACGGAAAACTGTTTATCCAAGTACCAGGAGAAGGAGCGTTCAACATTACTCATGACACAATAAAACCAAGTCGGCTACATATTTCCTTGTTGCTTTCTGAGCGCTTCCATTGAATCGTTAACATTAATCGACTTTAACTTCTTTCATAACAAAATAGGTGCTGCGAATAAACATTCTGAAAACGAGCTTATATCAAATGTTTGATAGTAAGGTAAAACAGATGCACCTGGATTTGACGACCAGCTTTCAAGTGGAGTGGAAGTTTCGCGTTTTAAAAAGCAAGGTCGCCAAACTTGTGTTCATTGAATAAGTATCATTTATATATTTCATACGCAGATAAACTTCTACAATTATTTATGGCAACAAGTCGAAGATTTTCGGTGGCGTCCAACTTCAAAATTGCTGTACACCATCTAGCATTAAAAACAAGCTGGTAATAGTCCAGATGTCTTGTGCATAATATGGATTGTATCTCTTTAAATAGTTATACCATGTATAAATTGTATATTTAATACATTTACTAAAGCGAGGATGTTGTGAAACGATAATTTGACTTATTATTGCAGACTTCTCATTTTATTGAAGGTTGTATGTTCACTACACCAGCTTGTAGCTCGAAGCTTATCTGTGTATTAATACGACCGGATTTATGTGAATATTTCATCATTTAAAACGCTAAACACTTCAGTTAATTTTAGTTAATATTTAGTGATATTATTTTTTGGTGAATTAGTTACAAAATAAGCAGGAATAAAATTGTTTGATATGCATTTAGTAATCCATTGTATGGACGATTGAAATTTGTTAAGTCTTGATAAGGAATATGCATCAAACAATTGCTCCATATCATAGTTAACTTCGTACAATGTAGAGGTTAACTGTAAAAACACAAAGAACTTGTTGAAAGCGTTTTACATATATGGATGTCACGCTCTATTTTTGTAAGATATGTTTAGCAATATATATTTTTTATAATGTATGTTTTACTTAATACCTAATGCTAGCCTTTTAATGTATGTTTAGTTCGGCAGATACAGCACGGAACCTTGCACGGAAGTGTATAGTAAATGTTTTTGGTGATTATGGTAGTTTAAGCATTGCCTATCAAAATTAAGCTTGATAACATCTTATCATCATTGAGCATTTTGAAATATTCAAGATGGCCGCCAATATGGCGACAAATGAATTGAAAATTAGGTTTTCCGCACATTTTAGTTTTAAAAGTGTAAATAGAATGTTTTCAATTAATTGATTTTATTAAGTAAATATGTCACTACCATCTAAAATATAAAACTTACACAATTGACAATATATGCGAATAAAATATTCTTGAATAATGTCGGATATTGTCCACATTTCCCACTACAGCGATATAGGCATATATACAGCTGTAACAGTTGTAATACCTTGGTGCAGTCTATCTATGTTCTTATCAAACTACATATTTTGTAATTAGTAATAACTTTCACGTGGAATAGAAAAAAGGTAAACTTTATGTTCATGTTAATGATAAATATACAGTTGTCGGTCATAATGAACATGCTATTATTTGCTTGGGTAGCGAACGTGTTGAATGGAAAGAAGTTCCCTGAGAATGTCATATCATTATTTAAGCAGTTGAGCTGTTTATGCGGAACATTTTAATAATAAGAGTTGGAAACTGATCTAACAATTTCGCCGAGAGAAGCAAAACAACGAAGTAATGGGTAGATGATGTAATAAAACCTTGTTTATAATGATTATGTACATCCGAGCTGAGAGAAAAGCTGACAACTTTGCATTTGGTAGCAGTTAAGCTTATGATGCTATATTTTTTCGAAGCTAGCCATATATGAATTACGCACGGTATGGAGTCTACAACCTCAGGTCCATGGAAAGTCCTTCATAATTTTATGAAGAATGATATGCTTATTGAAACCACAATCGTGAGATATAAAATGACAAGAGGGGAATATTTGGGATTATTCTGAAGTCAGAACCCTAACCCTATTTAATTTGATTTATTTGTTATAATATATATGCCATAAATACAAAGATACATCAAGCACATTAACATACAATATTACAGAAGCATTAACATGTATTTTAAATAATATATCAAACTAGTTATCTATTTAATATAATATATATCAGCTATCACAGATTAATATTTCATCTTGTTACACAAGTAGACAATTTAGTTAAAATATTGATTAATAATTTTGAGACATATATATTTCACAGGATAATCCATAAAGTTTTACAACTTATTTCCAATGGGGCCCTTTTAAGAATACTGTCATGGATAAAAATATTGGCATTTATTACAAAACTTATGTTCATCTCTGTTTCATATCACAGAAATTATACTTTGTTATTTATCAAGTACATGTATAATTAAAGTATGTATCACAGCTATAAATCAACATTAATAACAATAAACAGCTTTTTAATAAATAAATAAATTTCTTCATTTCTTTTTTAAATTAGAATGTTATGCTTTTTTCTATTTTTCCTTAATAGTATGGGGTAATTGATTCCAATCCAGAGTGCCATTATAAAAGAAAGTTGATTTTGTAAAACTATTAACATATGGCACAATCAAATTAAATGCATTTCCTCTAGTTGCATAGACAGCTTGCAAACGTTTCTTTAAGATAATACGGACATGAATTGTTAAAACTCTTATGAACTTGATTCGATCTGTATTGTCTATTTCTATTTTCAATGCTAAGTATTCCAAGATCTTTAAAATCCGACGGCGGACAAAGAAGCTCTACTATCATAGCTGTATATAAATCTAATCATTTTATTTGGAACAACTTGTTACTTTTTCTTAAACGTTTTTTGTAAGACCACTATACCATGAAGAACATGCATAATCAAAATGACATTGTATTAAAGAATTACAAAGAGTCTTCCCAAGGGATAAATTTAAGTAGTGTTTATGTCTATATATCTATTTTTTTTCTAGAATTAACCTTTTAAACAATATTGTTCACAATGGATGTAGCAGACAAATCATTATCCAATATTGCACCGAGATATTTGACTGATGTTTGTGCTTGTATGGTGTGACCATTACAAAGCACTGAAAATTGTTTTACTTTAGCAAGCCTGCGATTTGGCACAAATAATATACATTCTGTCTTGCCAAGATTAAATGACAGTTTATTGTCTATTAACCACTTATTATAATTCATTGCCTAAAACTAATGACGTTAGGATCTTTATGTGAGAAAAGAATTCATAGAAACTAAGATGTTTACCTAGATTTCGACAGATATTCGCCATTCAGCACAAAAAGTATCACATGCTCTAGTACAGACATGCAGGGACTCAACCTTAGTATGCCAATTCCAGCTCAGAAAATAGTTTTAAAAGTAACAGAAACGACGCCAACTGATAGCATTCATGTGGAACCGTGAAAGACATACACACGCTCATAAGCTTGTTACATATATCGGAGAAAATGATATACCAGTTGAGATAAATAAGTATATTGTTATTAAATGGGATGACATTAAAATCACACACGAGGAGGCAGATAATATCCCTTGCACAAGTGATCATAACAGCACATATGAACAGAGGCATAACAGCAATTTCAAATGATACTGATGTATTTGTACTTTAACCTCATCATTATCTTCAGGAAACTCTAATAAATCTGTGCTGAAGGGGATCGCATGTCAAGGAACTGTAAACATAAATATAACGACCATGGGCTGTCTGGTTGCAATAACATGGTTAGGTATTATGGTATCGGAAAATGAAAAGTTTTAAAACATATGAGGCTTCAGTAGTCACTAAAGTTTGTATGCATACTTTAAATACTTTACCACTAATAACAGATTCGGTAATTTGTTTGAAATGCAAAAACAGCTCACATATAGGTATGTATATGGAAACAAGCATTGGATTCTGACCAACAAAGCTTTGCTACCAAAGCACTTTCCTAAGAAAGTTCCAACAGAGCATTTTCTCCTGCAGAATAATTGAAAATGATCAAATGTGAACACCCGATATCATAAAATGACATTCAGACATTCTGGATATTCAAATAAATCAAATGGCAGTATTTTTAAAGACCATGGCTTTTAGTTGCAACTGTATTTGTAACCTAAACACCAAACACATCAAGCGTATGAATATGTTTATACTTTATAGTAATTTCCATCTTAAATGCATTTCCAACAAATTGGCAACCATTTTGAACGCCATCTTGTTAATTTTAAAATACTCAATGATGACAAAATGTAATCCAACATAAAATCAAAGAACTATATATAGACTTTCATTTTAGCAATAAACTATTGCTATACACTGTCATGTGTGAATAATTTTTACCTAACAGTAGTTCTCATTCAAATATTGCATTTCGATTAAATTATACAGTTTCATGTATGAATAATTTCATACCTAATAGTAATTTTCAACTAAATATATCATTTGGAGCAAATTGGAGGCCACTTTGGGTACATTGTACCATCTTGTTTGTTTCGAAATGCCCAATTATGACAAAATATCATCTCAGTTTATCATTTTAACATCAAACACATCAAAAGTGTCCTTAAGAATAATACATAATAGTAATTATCATCCAAATATTGGAATTCGAGCAAATTGGCGGCCATTTTGGACGCCATCTTGTTAATTTCAAAATGCTCAATGGTAACAAAGTGTCATCCGACATAAAATCAAAGAACTATATATAGACTACCATTTTAGCAAAAAAAAATACTATACACTGTCATGCAAGGTTCCGTGAAAGTATCCCGGATTATCTGCCGGACTAGTTTACTTATATATTGATAACTACATATGTAAGAAAAGTGCAGCAGTTGCTGAAGGAAGAAAGGGAGATCCCTGATTCATTCTGTGGTTTTCACTCCAACAATAAAATTGAATGACATATTTAAAATGTGTTGAAAAATACCACAAATCTAGTTAACATTTAGTCCTTTTGCAAATATAATTGATAGGGGTATACGGTTAAAACGGTACTGAAATATTCATTTTGTAACTTTTATCTTATAAGTAAATATTATATATTAATTTTTTTCTTCACCAAAATCACATGTTTAAAATAAAGACAGATATTGATATTAGATATATAATGAAGTTTGCCATTTTATCACTTTTATCATCCAAAATAACATTGGCTATAACAAGCATTGCATAATGTTTTTGAATTGTAAATAAGCAAGCAATGCAAAACGGGTTTTTACATAAACCGTTTGCCTGCATCGATTATTAATTATGACTTGATTAACGTTATTTTAAAGTGTGTCATTACGCCAACGTTAGTGTTTGGTTAGATTACATAACTACATATAACTATATTACAAATACTATTATACATGGTTGTCTGGTTGAAATATACTTGCATATGTTAAATAAATCTCCCCTTCATATCATATAGTAACATATATTTTCAAAATATAGATTGTTATTGATGTTTGTGGTATGGAGTGTTCTCGTGATTTACGTGCGACGCTTAAACATGTGTGTCCAAACGTTGTATAACAAAGTCAATATATTTTCACAATTTATTAAATCTTACAGTTTTCAAGTTATTTACTAATATCAAGATTAAAAAATTAAGATAAAGGGTTGCAAATCAGCAAAAGGAACAAGAACATAACTCTTCTTTGATTCGTTTCGTAAGTAAATAACAAATAATGGGTGTCAAAAGTACTAGTCAGTGCTGTGTTTTTCTTTCTACATAGTTTTTCTGGGGGTGGAATTTACCAACCATGCTTAAGAGTATTCTTAGAATAAAATTTGCAAAACCACGCTTACGGACCAAGCATGTAGTGACGCCTAATGTAAAGTCAAATAAACTCTCACAATTATTCTATTTGTCATGATAAACTAGATATCTAGTGTTGAACATTTCAATTTTCAAATTCAAGTCTAAGAATATTCTCATGAATGGTTGGTGAATACGACTCCTGATGGTATAAAGCAGTACTTCGTTAAAGTTTTATTTTTCATATTAAAATAACCGAATTTAAATAAATTGTGACTTACTGCATCTAGAAATAAATACACCGGTAAAGTTTCGAACACTAAGTATTATGGTTCTCTTATTTTTATCTTACATTATTGTTTTGTTGATGATTAGTTTATTAACTTGACTTTTATAGATATTAAATAACATAGACCACTAAGCTGGATGTGCATTCATCCCGATTCGTAATTATTCAGAATAAGGTAATGTATATAACTGGAAATGAAACGTTCACAACGAATCCCGCACAAAAGCATAAACATAAGGGAATCATTTCATTTTAAATTTAAAACAATTGAATTCTAAATAGAAATCTTATCAAAATTGAAATAATGATTATAACGAACAAGTTAACAAGATTTTCTGTGAGGATTATGCATTAAAAAACAGCAAATGTGTCAATTAAACAACACTTAAAAGGCTCCCTATCAAGTTTTTTACAGGTTCTGAGAGCAGTAACAAACATATGATGTTGCACCTAACATCGTTTTAAGACACAACTTATCTGATTGTATTCGTAATTAAATTGTAGCGCGAATGTGCTATTTAAAGTTCTAAGTGAACACAACGGGAACAATAAAACTCTCTATGCAGTTTTGCATTTTCCAAGAGCCAAATGTCGATTAGACCAATTACTGAATTTGAAATATACTACTGCGATAAATTTGTGTATTTTTGTTGCCTTTATCATTTTACTGGAATCTATTAGATGGTTTTACAGTTTCAAATTGAAACGAAGTAAATTGTTCCTGTTTTTCTCAAAGTGCTTTTTTTAAGATTTGTTGTTTTTTTTTTGTTATAATAAAATAACCTAAATTTGAATGGAATGTGATAAATATACAAATAAAAATCGATTTTTTCGATACACATTAATTAGATTAGTGTGAAGTTCGTACAGTGTGTTCGTTTTTGTTAGGATATAGGCTTAAAGTACCAAACTAACTTAACTATTGTTTTCACTTAGCTGCGTAAGTATATATTACACCGTTCATAAAACATCCTTCTGGTACGCATATTAACATATTTATACACATCTAATAATCAACTCCATCGACCATGTTGTTTCACTCTAATACAAATCTTCCATGAACGATATGGCATTATTTGTTAAAATCGTTATGTTTAACATCCAGGTGAATAACTAATCAATCGTTAACTTCATTATATTATCATTATTTATGATTGCGATATTTAAAACATACGTAAAAAACAACGGTTGAGTAATTGGTTGAGATGATCAATTACTAAAGACATAAGCCACTGACACAAGTCGTTTTCGGAAGTAGAAACATAAATCAAATTTACCAAAATTGCCAAACCATTATATGTGCATTTGTGTTTCCACTTTTAAGGTGAAATGTTCTCAATTTCAGATAAACCAGAGCATTTTGAATAGTTAAATGATTTAGCGAATAAATTATAAATAAATATCAAATGTGTAATTTAATAAGATTATAAATGCAATTAGTCCCTGTATTCACAAAACATCTCAACTTCAGTATACACTCAAATAACCTTTTCAATAACCAATACTTATTCCTGAACAGCTTTAACATCGATGTTTCTTATGCATTGCTATGTGGAATATTTGTCTTTAAACATTGATGAGTTTACTCATGAAGTTTTGAAATATGAATTTAAGTGCAAACTCATTTGAAGATGTTTTGTAAATGCAGGATCTGGTCATTTTACATATATACATAAAACGGCAGTACTGTTTTATCTTAATTGGATAGAATGTGTTCATTTACGAAAATGACTTTCGGGTCCTTTGTGACCAATTAACTCATTCAGTGTTGTTAAAAAACGGATAATTGCATTTTGGGTACTTCGAGTTCATTAAGCTCATTCAACAAAGGCAGTCCGCCTACGTTAGTACCAGTACATTACCGCTCACGAATTAGTCTCACTAACACTGTGTTTACTATATACATTTGCTGTGTTTTTTTTAGGATAATATTTTTTGATATTGAAATACTGAAAAAAAATCCGAACCGACCTACCCAATTTTTAAAACTAGTAAAAGGAGACAGTTATTAACATTAGTTTATTGTTGACATTTCCTAACTAATAAAATTTAATTAGTGGACATATTCACAACAGGCAAGTGTACATTTAAAATGATTTTATTTAGAGTGAAACCTCTGTATCACATTGACGAAGGAGCTGTGCTGTAGTTTCTGATTAATGCAAAGAAACACGATGGCAGTCATTTTACATGTGATGATAAAGTAATGCCGTTGGTCATACGTCACATAATCGATCGGAAGGACGTTGTTGTTGTTGTATCAATATCTATTAACTCTACATTCTCTTGTCATCGGTCAATTTTCTTGCTTCTTTCCGTTAAATCTGTCGCTGACTTATTGATTATCATTTCTTGCTATGCAATTGCTTAATCGTCTGAGTAAAACATCTTAAGAAAGTCAAACTTGATGTTAAATTGATATTGTTTCTATCAAACTAACACAAACCTTTGAAACTAAAAAACGTTTTAGACTTTAGGTGACCACATGCGAGGGGTGATCAAAATGTACGTGAGTTATTGTAGCGGTATGCTCCATTTATTGCATAATTGAAGATGAGGTAGTTTAATAAATGTACAAAATTACATTCTGCGTTCATCAGTAGATAATTTAGTCAACACCGCGAACGCGGAGCAATGCGATGACGTTCTTGACGTTCATCTGAGTGAACGAGAGTAGTTCTATCATTGATGTAAAACGCCTACTTTTCAATGGATATTTCATCTAAAATTTTAATGTTTACCTTACTGTATCTACAATACCACTGTTGGGCAATATTGAATAAATAAACATTTGCAATATTTAATGTGCTTATTTATAGACAAAACATACATGTTCGGCTATTAATACTGATAGACACCTCTCGGCCATTTAGCATCTCGATATCAATGCGTTATTTCAATTAATCAAAAAAACAAAATAACTGAGGAATAATTGCAAAATTCATTGGAGCAAGATTATATAATAGTCCATTCAGAACCGTTATTTACTTGTTACGCACCTATTTTGGATAACATATTCTTCAACTGACGTCAAAAGCGCTTGCCCAATAATTGGTCATGTGCCTCTACGTTGATAGTCCATAATGTATTTCCGGTGGTCTTTAAACGTTAGTGTCACTTGAAAATAGGTAATATGTTTTCATATTCTTCTCCTACATCTTTTTCATTGTCTGCGTTGAAGTCATACACAAAACTTTATAACTGGACCTGTTTCCGTAGATTCGGATGACGTAATAGATATGTCGTATATTTAAACAGAATACATTTTAACAATATAGCAATGTTACGTAGAAACGAAATTAAAGGTATGCATATCATTTGCGATCAGAAACAGTGATTAGTTATTGATATTTTAACAAAATAAAATGTAAGTTATCTTTACACTTAAAAATACTCATTTATTAGTGTTCAGTCCAATTTCCAACAATCAGCTGGTTATGATGTTATTCTGGGCGTAAGTGTGCAAACAAAGTTACCCAGCTCAATATACTTCTTCCATTCAATTATATGTAAATTAAGTTGCTCGCCAAAATTGACCAGTTCAAAGCGCGAGGATAAATTACTATCTCATGACTTCACATTTGTTTCTGACACGTGCTTGCGTGCTGTGATGTTTAGTCCACCTTCTTAGGAAAGAAATAAGTCTGAATACTCCCATAAGAGCAGTATAGATTTTTAAACTGAAAGTGTACTTGTAGTGGACATGAACATTCCCTAGATCATATGAAAATGAATTTTGAAAACTTACAGCGTTCTATGTAGTTTGCTATATCATTTGAGATAATATAGACAAACCCGCCAGTAATAAAACGAAATATGTACGTATACATATAACAGCATATAAAACCTATACGTGCGCAGGGTTATTTGCATAAATGTTTGTCTCTCGAGATCTCATTTTATTGACGGTTTTATGTTCACTGCACCAGCCTGTATATGAATGCATGCCTGTTTGTTTATATGACCGGAAGGATGTGAATATTTCATCATTTATCTTGTAAAATATTTCAGTTAAAGTATTTGTGACAGTTTTAGGCGTAAGCAGGAAAGAATTAGTTAAAACAGCATTTCGGTAAAAACACTTTATGGACTCTTTACAAATATACATATTTCGAATAAAATAGTTGATATAATGTAGTGGTTAATTGTAAAAATCAAAAGGATATTGATTGTGAACGCGTTTTTAACGTATGGATGGAATGCTCGAAATAATGTTTTTATAAGGTATGTTATATTTATATACGTTTATTCATAAAATGTATTTTACTTATATATTTTCTTATATAATTTGTATTTATAACGTTTATTACTATTGATATTAGCTATATAAGGAATAGCTAACTTAATGTTAGCTTTTCAGCTATGCCTTACTTATATATATAATTATTAAGTTAACTTAATTTATTGATTGTATGTGTTTTATCAGCTTATGAGTAACTTTGGGAATGGTGGTGGTGTTGTTTAGATGTATTCTGGGACCTTGATGTCATATATTAACTGTTATGTGTTGAAAAAAGTGCAATTGTAAAAATATTCATTTTAACTTTAATCACAACCATTTATTTCCAGTTTCTTTACTGATTTGAAAGTTTCTCAAAAAAGCAATAGATACATCTATTTCGGTCTATATACTAAGTTTGCCATTAAAGCACGTTCATATCATTAATAATCTAGATCTAATTTAACATTAAACATAACAGGCAAGTGCAATGCGTTGCTGTTTAATTGTTGATAATCCATTTCTAGCAGTGTATTTTGCAACACTGTTTGCCGGTGTAACGTTGTAAACTGACCCCCATAGAATAATGACCAGGAGGGTCATTATTTTATATAATATTATATATAATATTATGACTCCCCCACACGTAGAAAAATGACCCTCACATAGAATTGTGACCCTCTATAAAAAAAAGACCCCGTAACCCAAATCCTAACCCTAACCCATCTAAGGTACATTTACAACATAATAATCCCCCGCCGATATGCATCGGATGAGAATATGGTAATGGCACCCGTCCGTGTGTGCGTCCGTGCGTGCGTCCGTGCGTGCGTCCATGCAACATTTTTGTGACCGCAACTCCTCATTCATTATTGGACGGAATTGATTCAAACTTTCAGGGATTACTACTACCGATGTCTAGTTGTGCAGGAAGAATTTTTTTTGGATTTGCTTCCACCTGTTCGGGAGTTATGGCCCTTTGTTACTTTTTTCTTATATATATATATATTGCAAATTTTTGTGAACGCAACTACTCATTCATTATTGGATGTAATCGATTCAAACTTTCAGGGATTACTACTTCTAATGCTAAGTTGTGGAGGAAGAAACAAATCTTGGATTTGCTCAACCTGTTCTGGAGTTATGGTCCTTTTCTCAAATGGCATCGGCGGATAGATATGGCTGTCATTCGACTGCAGCCCTTGTTTTTTTTTCTAAAAAGTGGTCCTGGCTTTCCTGGTTTCTTTAAAAACACATTTCAACTTTATATATAAGTGACGGGTATCGTAACAGAAACTTAGTTAACATATTGTGCAATTGCTTTGATTGTTATAAAGGGGTATAATTATTGCTCAAGACGTGTTACTTAAAAGCTCTTGAAAAGTGACAAAAATCACCCAAACCTCTAGGGGAATGACTATATTTCAATATTATACTGAAATTCGAACAACATCTTATTGTCATGGGCGTCACAGGTCATAAAACATGGGACTTCCCCACAACCGATTTGCATATTTTATGCCTTATATTGATATAATTGTTGACTTTTTCTACTTAAAAACGCCTGAAAAGTGACAAAAATACCCAAAATCCAAAGAAGGATGTATCTTCAACAATATACTGAAATTTGAATAATTTCTAACGACGAGGAACGTCACAGGTAATAAAACCACTGGGCTACCCCACACCCGTTTCGTCTATTTTTGGAGGTATATATGAGTGACATATAGGCGACATAATGAAGGTTAAGGGTATTTGACATCACTTTCAAGGGTGGCATAAAACATTGTGCTTTTCCACGTATAAATTGCCTTTTTACAATCTTGCACTCCAGAAAATGAACTATTTTACCGTCAATAGCATTTTTTCGTAATGAGCCTGCGAGCCCATGCTATTACGAAATTAATGCAACATGTAGGATGCAATAACAAAATGATGTTTCCTCTAAAATTTCGGACAAAACCACCATTCACTATAAGTTCCAGAATGCTTACACTACGTTCTACAGAGGTAAATTAATAATTATATATATGTATGCGTAACATAATTATACATTATACCTTGCATATAATGCGATGTCACAAAATTACGAGGCTGTTAAAGGTACTATCTCACCGAATCTTTGAAAAATCTTGGAAAAAAAAAACTTAAGCTTGTTGAAATACTTGAAGCATGAAACTTTTATAGGTAACAAAAAGATTTAGATCTAAAACATGTTCTTAACAAAAAGTCATGCACCTTTAAAGCAGGAGTTTCGTGATCTATGTTCTAAGGGTGTTCTACCGTGTACCTTGAAAGTTGCAGGGGTTCAAAGTTGCAAAAGGATTCCTTTATGTATTCCCCTTCCATTAGGTCATCTGTTTCTATTGGCAAAGGTTTAATACGGCGAAACAATATCCCTTTGGTGAGACCTATCCGCTTTAATAAGCAAGCACGCTACCATTGAGCCACCGAGGCTCACAAAAGTGATAAGTATTTAAAAGAGGATGCGTAATTAATCCTCAACCGGGATAGCTGGTTTTTAAGATGCGTTGTAAATGAAAACCTTTTTAAATTTCATTTTTCAATAGATGTACGTTTATTTCTAAGCGGGGCCTCTAAGTAATACTGATGTTGTGTCAGCTGTAGACGCAGCAGCAACAGCAGCAAGCAGCAGCAGCAGCAGCAGCAACAGCAGCAGAAACAACAACAACAAATATAAGCAATAGAAACACGACAGTGACTTGAATTGATATAGAGTATGTTAGTAATAGGTTAAGTGGGGGTCAATATTTTATAGATATTGAATTAATAATATATTTTTTGAAATATGTTAGTACAAGATTTTCATTGTAAGAATATTTTGCATGAACTTGTCAATTGCTACATATTAGACTATATTATCACTACATGCATTACAAATACTTTTAATCATTTGATGATTGGCTATGTGAACTTGGTGATGGCTAATTCTAGTTGTTTCATCACATAGAATATGTTGTTAAAATAATATATATACCAAAATACATGTATATGTTGTTGCATATACCTTAATCTTGCTTAATAATAAAGAAATCTATATTTTTAAACATATATTGTTATCTAATAGCTCACCTGAGCCTGGTGTCCGTCGTCTGTCGTTCGTCGTCCGTCGTCTGACGTCTATCGTCCGTCGTTAACGGGGCAAGTTTAATTAGTAAAAATTTAAAAATCTTCTTGTCAGAAACTACTTGCTCGATTTTAAATAATTTCACAGAAATGTTCCTTGGAGGACCCTCTAATAAGTTTGTTCAAGCCATCTTGATTCGTCAAAAACATGGCCGCCAGGGGACGGGGTTGGTTTACTAAATAAGCTATAGTAAAAACTTAAAAAAGCTTCTTGTCAGGAACCACTGGGCCAATTTTAATAGAACTTCACAGAAATGTTACTTAGTTGACCTTCTACCAAGTGTGTTCAAGCCATCTTGATTCGTCTAAAAACATGGCCGCCAGGGGGCGGGGCATGTTTAATTAGTCAATATTTTTAAAAAATCTTCTTGTCAGAAACTACTGACTCGATTTTGAAATAATTTCACATTTCATCTTCAACAAGTTTGTTCAAACCGTAGTGATTCCTAAAATACATGGTGCCAGTGGGGTGGGTTAGTTTACTATACAAACTATAGTAAAATCTTAAAAATCTTCTTGTCAATGACCCTTTAGCAAGTTTGTTTAAGCCGTTTTGAATTGTTAAAAATTTCGACCGCCACAGTGAGGTGCTAGTTTACTATATAGGCAGCTATAGTAAAAACTTCAAAAGTCTTCTTGTCAGAATCTACTGACCTGATTTCGATGTAGTTTCACTGACATTTACCATGGGTGAACCTCTACCAAGTTTGTTCCAGCCATTGCGATTCGTCAAAAAACATAGTCGCCGGGAGGGGAGGCTATTGTTATCGCACAACTCTTCTACGCATCTGTTACATCTTCAAAACAAATCAAAATTTTAACTACTCGCCCATCTCGTTTTTCTGGAATTTTTGAATGTACATGTATTATATTATCTACTTGAGTTGGGTGACTCAAGGTCACACAGATGAGCGCTATAGGGCCATCTTGGCCCTCTTGTTTATGTTACATGAACTGTTTTGTTATTTTTCTTGCGAATAATTGTTTTTGGTCCAAGTTTTTTGTTCCGTTTATGATATTCAATAAAGATTAATATAGACTAATCTATGCTAAGAGGAGTATCTATAACTTGCCGTAAGCCTACTATATCTGACGGTATAGAGCAGTATGACGTTAAAGGCGATATGTTGCCGATTACTAATAAACTTGAATTGATATGATATTAATAATTGTTCAAGTTATATTTCCTAATGTTACAATAACTGAAAACATAAATTGTGGTTGTCTGGTTCTTTTATTTATTATGTATCCTTAAATATTCTTATGTTGATAATTTGGTTTTTATCTTGATTTGTACGCATATAAAATAATACGGAACGAGTCGTTGAATGTACATTTATCTTGATCCGTTATCACTAAAAATAAGAAAATATATCAGCAGGATATGAAACATTTAAAAAGCACCACTACAACAATAACATAAACTTAACGGAATATTTTCATTTTAACCTTTGGCAGATTACATGCTAAATATATATCTTATCAAAATTGCAATGACGTGAAACATAAACAATTAACAAGAAGAACTGTCTAAGGCGAATGTACATTCAACAAGAGCAGGTAAAACAATTAGACAACGACACACATACAAAGTTTTTACAGGTTCGGAGAGTAGTTACAAAGAGATGATGTTAAAATAAAGATTGTTTTAAGACATTTTTCTGATCAAATAGTAGAGCGGATGATTTATTATTATAAGTGAACACAACAGGAATATCAACAATAAATCTATTCATGCAGCTTTAAATTTTCCCAGCGGCAATCGTAGATTAGATTAAGTAGATCTGGATTATTTGCAACAGCAGTGTGCCTTAATGTGGTTTTGGTTCCTGACCAGATACCAAATTTAACATATACTACGGTGATGAATTAAACTTGATAGACATGCGCATTGTTATTGGCATTATTATTGTTTTATGTATCAGTTTGTTCCGTCATTTGAAATTGAAACGAAGTAAATTGTTTCTGTTCTTCTCATAGTGTCTGTATTAGGTAAAAAAAATAAAGTTTTATTTTTTCTTATATTAAAATACCCGATTTTTTTTGGTTTAAAAGATGGGTTTTTTTTAAAAGAAATAAAAAAATAATAAAAATATATATATATATATTGGAGATATTAGTGTAGTGCTCTTTTATTTCAAACGTTGTTATATAACAAAAAGTAAGCAAAACGAAAACAAAATCAAATCCAATTCTTTTCTTGATGAACGTCCTGATTTGTAATCACCCAGTCAATTTATTTTACAATTAAGTTATTTTGGACAGAAACTGATACAAGGATAACTATGAACACTTTCCCCAAAGTAACATTTTATAAAATTTAATGTGCATTCGACAACAGCAGATGAACCGATTAATGATGTTGGCTCGTAAAATGAAAGTACAAAATTATATCTTTATAAAAATGCAGATGAGATTGATAACGAAAAAGGTATGTCGCCGTTCTCATTTTAGAGCTATTCAACTTGTTATTTATATATACGTCAAAATATAATATTTTGATAAAAAAAAAGTCATTCGGATATCACTATGTTATATGTATGAAACTGATGTTAAATTTACAATCATAATACAAATGAATAACACATAATATAGTATTCCAAAGACTACACTTGGAACTGGGTTTTTTTCTTACATGTTCATTCTTTAGGGACTATTCTTTGGCTATTCCTACCTACCACTTTATACGCTTTTATACGTGTTTTAACAATCACATATATATCATATAAATTTGGGTAATGATAGTTTTTGTATTTATTTTTACGTTTTTCCAATGTAAATACTTTCATAACGTATACAGAAATTCAAAGCTTTTAGTGTTGTCCAAGGAACTACTTGTCATGTTAACTGAAATATTTTCTATATACATGTAGGAGTTATTCTGAAGTTCGTTATGTACCTATTTCCTATTTTGTTGTTATTCTGTATTCTGAAACTCGTTATACCTGAAATATTTCCTATTTAGGTGTAATTCTGTATTCTGAAACTCGTTATACCTGAACTATTTCGTATTTAGGTATAATTCTGTATTCTGAAATTCGTTATACATGAAACATTTCCTATTTTGTTGTTATTCTGTATTCTGAAACTCGTTATACCTGAAATATTTCCAATTTAGGTGTTATTTCGCATTCTGAAACTCGTTATACCTGAAATATTTCTATTTTGTTGTAATTCTGTATTCTGAAGCTCGTTATACCTGATTTTTTTCCAATTTTGTTGTAATTCAGTATTCTGAAACTCGTTTTACCTGAAATATTTCCTATTGTGTTGTTATTCTGTATTCTGAAACTCGTTACACCTGAAATATTTCCTATTTTGTTGTTATTCTGTATTCTGAAGCTCGTTATACCTGAAATATTTCCTATTTTGTTGTTATTCTGTATTCTGAAATTCGTTTTACCTGAAACATTTCCTATTTTGTTGTTATTCTGTATTCTGAAACTCGTTATACCTGAAATGTTTCCTATTTTGTTGTTATTCTGTATTCTGAAACTCGTTTTACCTGGAATATTTCCTATTTAGGTGTTATTCTGAAACTCGTTATACCTGAAATATTTCCTATATTGTTGTTATTCTGTATTCTGAAGCTCGTTATACCTGGAATATTTCCTATATAGGTGTTATTCTGAAACTCGTTATACCTGAAATATTTCCTATATTGTTGCTATTCTGTATTCAGAAACTCGTTAAACCTGAAATATTTCCTATTTTGCTGTTAATTGTGAAACTCGTTATATTTGATAACATCAGCAAATTAATACTGTTAAGTCCTATTTAGTTGTGCCAGTATTCTCTAAATGTAGCTACGTCTCTTGGTTTGCACATGTATTCTTGTAAACAGCATTGTGTGTGTTTTATGATGTAGTGGTAACAGTATTTTCTAAATGCTACGTCTCTGGGTTTACACATGTATTCTAGTAAATATCATTGTGTGTGTTTTATGATGTAGTGGTAACAATATTTTCTAAATGCTACGTCTCTGAGTTTGTAACTGTATTCTAGTAAACAGCATTGTGTGTGTTTTATGATGTAGTGGTAACAGTATTTTCTAAATGCTACGTCTCTGAGTTTGTACATGTATTCTAGTAAACAGTATTGTGTGTGTTTTATGATGTAGTGGTAACAGTATTTTCTAAATTCTACGTATCCGGATGCAGATGGTCATGTTTTCTCGTAAAGTACTCAACATGTCCATATAATAAGCAATTCCTTTCCTCGCCTAAGTACTATAACCATGACAAAAATGAAGCCTGACTAACCGGTCTTTATACCGTTAAAGGGTGATCACTGATGCATAGTCCATCATTTGCTAGGAAAACCAATATCGCATTATCTTAATATATTGGTTGTCATCGTTGTTTAATTTCGCTTGATTTGTTTTATTATCTTATTTTCATACACAGGAATATAAGCTATACATTGTTCCACATTAATATACTTTAATTAGTATGTTCTGCTATCCGTTTTCCATGTATGAATAATAGAGTTTTGAGAAATGACATATTACGAATTGTTTATATGCCAGTATAACCTTCCATCTGTTATGCCCTATTTGGTTGGCCAGTAAGGATTGGAAACGTAATATCAAGCGGAACTCTAATAGAATGTATTTTAACATTTACTGGTAGGAAAATTATACATGACAAGAAATAAGTTAGGAATAGGACAAATTCCTAATTTGGAGAAATAATATTAAACCTTTTAACTATCAAGAAAACTTTTTAAAGTCTGTAATTTTTTTTTTTTTAAAAGTTAAAAAGGTTTTAGTAAAACCAATTTTGGAGATTTTGGATTCGATTTGTTCATGATTACGATCAGAAAGCTCAGCCTGTGACCTCTGGCTCTCAATTAAGGTGTCGTTAGTTCGAGTCTACGTCCGATCTCAGTTTCTGTAATAATTGGTCATGACTTTGTTCTATGGCTATGAATCTCCCATCTCTGACTCTTTGGGGATGTCTGGAACTTGTGAATCACCTAGCAGATTCTGGGAATGACAATGTAGATACGCTGACCGTATATATAAACTAACAACACTTTTTTTCAACATAGCAATGTTCTGTTAAATAAACTAGCAGGAACAAAATTCAAATGATGTAAATCCAGAAATATGAGAGAGAGTCTTGTGTTGTTTACAAAAATATAGTCTAATAAAGCATTATTAAATTAATTACAATACAGTAGAACTTCGATGGCTCGAACCCGACGGGACTGGAAAAATATTCAAGTATTGTTGTCAAGTATTGAACAAACGCTCTCCAATGATGCAATTCGTTTGAAGTGGAGTGTGTTTTGTTGTTGTTTTGGGGGTTAATGGAACACATATAAATATATCACGTATTACTAAGTCATTCCTTTTTGCATGTAAATAAACATATTCCCGTTTAAAAATTCAAAGGTTAAGATATTTTGCAGTAACTTGCAAAAGAAAAACTAAATGAAAATCATTATCAATTCAGTACGAAAATATTTTCAGTTCTCAATATTGGTATTTTTCATATATCATTACAATTTTATAATACATTTTATCTTTTGTTTTATTTCATACATCAACATTTTGCATTAGAAGTAGCCCACTTAAACGATTTTTATTACATATAGTAAACGGGTAAAAAAGCCAGGTGATTTTCAGAGCAAAATCATCAAACTATTGTAAGCGATATGTACAGTGTTTGTGTGTAAATGTATTTAATTTATGATGTTGCCAATATGCTCATGATTAGTTCTATAAAACTGCAAGCATCGCTAAACAATAGTTTGATATTGTGGTAAACGTTTCTTTATCATTTCTGTTTATTTGAAACATTTCCAAACTAAAGTAGTGTTATGTACTACTAAGATATAATCATTGTTATACGTATATATAATTAATACCTTTAACTCAAAGGCACACAAAGCATTTGCCGAAGCATGTGTCTGACCAATAGAACATTATACTCAACAGGAAACAAGAAGCTATATCAAATATATGCCGAACGCCTGTTGTTACATATAAATTTATTGATTGTGAGGTCAGAAAGATAATGTGTCAGACATGATCACGGTCACCATCCAACAGGTGGCATCACGGCTGTCACTTCTACTAAACATGTTACATCGTTGCTGGAGTGCTTATTCATCTTATAAGATGTAGAAGCCTTCTTATCGCGAACAGTAAATATACGACCAGTCAGATATTATAAACGTTAAATGCATTGTATTGCCACTAGGTGGCCCTTAGGCACTGGCATATCTCCCAGCGGCAAAACTGCTATCCACTGCACTACCGCCCCGAACTGTATCAAACTATATGTATATATCTATGTGATATATTATTGTATTAAATTCGCAATTACCTAATATGTTTCAAAACGAGTGTAAATAATATATTAAAACGGATCTCCCTTGCAAGCACATAACAAAATCAAGAAAAGGAAAATGGCAGGCTGGGTTTTATTAGGTCATGAAGAGTATCAAATATGAAGCCAAACTCTCAGGCCTGAAAAAAGCGGACTAACCGGTATTCTATTTTCAAGCAACACGGATTATAAAACTATAAAAATAACAACCATAGTCAAAGTGCGGGGCGGAGACATTCGTTCAGATTTAATTTAGGAAATATCTGTATGTCCATTACAGTATGACATGATTCGAAGGATCTGACCTTGCATTGCATTTATCATTATTTTAAGAATTATATGTATATTGCAAAAGACATAGAGCACATAACGTTTATACTTCTTAGTTTTAAAAGTTAAAAAAAAACGGTTCCGCATCCTTAGTTAGACGATCCAAACACCATGAATCGTTTCAGAATGTAAGATTATTTGATGGGGCTCAGATAGAAAACTCCAACCCGAGGGGAAACAGTTTAGGCGGGAACAAGACAAGGCTCTCCCGATTTGCCCAAAAAACATTATTAACCAAACGTCTTGAATAAGTTTTTTAATTAAATGCGTCATTTTTTTTTCGGTATTTTTTTATCGATTTATGAAATAATTTACGTCTTATATATTACAATCTGCGCCATGGATTTTTCAAATCTTATATGCGGCACCAAATACCGGTAAAATAGCAGTTATCCTTATCCAGTATGCCAGAATATAGCAGTTGACTGCAATAGATATTGAGATATTTTGCGATAGATAATGTGATATGTTGCGATAGATATTGCGATATTTTGCGGTAGATATTGCAATAGATATTGCGATAGATATTGCAATATTTTGGGATAGATATTGTGATATTATAGGATAGATGTTGCGATACTTTGCGATATATATTGTGATATTTTGCGATGGATATTGCGATATATTACAACAGATATTGCAAAGTTTTGTGATAAAAACTGTGATATTTTGCGATTGATATTGAGATATTTTAGGATAGATGTTGCGATACTTTGCGATATATATTGTGATATTTTGCGATATATATATATTGCGTTATTTCGCAACAGATATTAAAAAAAAAATGCGATATAAACTGTAATATTTTTCGACTGATATTGAGATATTTTAGAATAGATGTTGTGATACTTTGCAATATATATTGTGATATTTTGCGATTGATATTGAGTTATTTTGCGATAGATACGGCGATAAATATTGCGATATTTTGCGATATATATTGCGAAAGTTTGCAACAGACATTGCGATTTTTTGTGATATATATTGTGATATTTTGCAATAGATATAGAGATTCTTTGCAATTTATATTGCGGTAGTCCAACTGTGGACCGAAATGAATGTGAGTTCCATGTAACTTTCTTTGTCTGATTGTCCAGTCCTTAAACTTGATTTTGGACTAAAACAAATTGTATTGTGTGTAATAGTATACCGAGTGTATTCAAACAATACTGCAAAACAAATTCAGTGTTGCCATTTGGACATTAATAACACTGCCAATGCATATGCTTGCATATTCAGATATTGACATATAATGAACCGAGGTCGTTCCAAATATTGATATGTGAAAATGAGGCATAATAAGTATGGTTAGTATGTATGGCCTTGAAATATTCTACAAATATTTCAGAGCTTATATTTTTAGGACTACTAGATATCGTAGATTATTTCAGTGATTTCCAATATTGTTTAACATTTTTAAACCATTAGACCATTTTTTTTCAAGCGGATGAGGACGTAATAATTATATTTTAATGAAACTCTGAAATACAAATAATGTTTGAGCTTTGCAGTCCCTGAATTAAGTCATGGTCGTGCAGGTAGGGGTGGGGGTGCAGATATGGTCTTAATGAATTTTTATCCATGGAGTGAATTACGTAGCTCCATATATTATAATGTTATTTAATAAAATCCTTGACAAAAGTTATTTCTTTGATAGCTTGAGTAATGGTTATATTATTCCTATCCATAAAAAAGGGTAGTTTAAGCGAGGTTGGGAATTTCAGAGGTATCACTTTGCTTAGTACCTAAGGAAAATTGTTAACTAGGATCCTTAATAACAGGCTAACCAAGTGGGCAGAGGAATACTACGTTTGTGTTGAATCACAAGCTGGACTTAGATAAAAAAAAATGGGAACAACAGACACTTTTATTTCTTTTTACGGTATTATTAGCCATATGTTGAATAATTGTCTTCAGGTAGTTTGTGCTATGGTAGATTTTTCTAAATCTTTAGTTTATGTCGTTAGAAAAAATATTTGGTATAAACTAATTAAATTAGGGGTAAGAGGAAAGCTTTTGAATATCATCAAATCAAAGTATAGAAATGTAAGGTCAAGGATAATATTTAATAACGCTTTAGGTGATAGTTTTGCATGTAATCTAGGCAAAAGGCAAGATGAAGGTTTGTCGCCGTTCCTGATTCAATGTACCTAAAGGACTTAGACGATGAATATCTTTAAAAGGAAGTGTCAGGGAAGATATAGGACTACTAAAATTATTCTTATTATTGTATACGAATGATATTATAAACTTCGCTCCAAACACTGGAGAGTTACGAAAAAGTCTTAAATTGCGATAGGTAGAAACTTAAATTAAACACAGTAAAAACCAAGGTTATGATGTTTAGAAAAGATGGCATGGTATCGAGTAGCATGGAGCTTCATATTAACGATATAAAAGTGGTTTAGTCAGTAAATTCTCGTACTTAGGCATTGTTTTCACTACGGGTGGATTATTCAGCGAAGCTCAGAAATCTTTGGCCGGCCAATCCTAAAACGTTTTATTTAAGTTAATAAAATACTTATATAAGTGTGTAAATATATCACAAAAGCATGTTCTCGAGTTGTATGATTAACTATACTCCTATATTGATTTATACAGGCGAAGTTGGGGTTATTCGAGCACATCAAATAGAACGGGTACATATATAATTTTGCAAATCGTTATTAGGGGTAAAATTATCGACACAAAATAACTTTATCTACAGCGAGTTAAGTAGAACAAATTACTATGCAAGGCGAATATATATAATCATTAAATACTGGTTCAAAGTAATGAACAGTTATGATACATAAAATATTATCACCAAATATTATTACTAATTGGGTTTGGCTTATCAGAGATACTTTATGTAAATTAGAACTTTATTATGTGTGGTTAGCATAAGTAGTTGGTGATATAAATCTTTTTCTTTCAACATTCAAACAAAGACTCAAAGATAATTATATTCAAAATTTGAATGAACGATTAAATAACTCCTCGCGGCCAACATTTCACAAGGCTTTTTCTGCTTTTAATTTTCAGTCATATTTAGAAATAGTGAACATTCCAAACTTTAGGAAAGCATTAACAAGACTTAGATTATCTGCACATAGGTTAGCAATAGAAACAGGACGATGGAAAAAACACAATAAAAACTCCTAGATAAAACAGAAAATACAGAATATGTAATATCTTTGAAGACGAATTCTATTTTATATTCTAATGCAGAGCATATAGTAACATAAGATGTCAGTACGTAAAGCCTTATTTTTCAGAAACCGCAGCATGTATAAGACTATCGAGTTATTACAATCTGATAACAAAACTTTAAAAATTTAGCAACATATAAATTCAAAGCTTTTGACATAAGAAATTACATTCATTTTTGAAAATTAACAACTCTCTCCTGTTGTGAAAGCTACATAACTGTGTGTCGATTTGATAAAAGTTGAACAGCAATCCAAACTAAGGCTTATGACCAAAAAAATATTATTGTTTGTTTAAGAATTAAGTTTAAAAAATAAAACATGTATTTGGGGAAATGTATCTTTACACAGGAATAGGTTTAAATATAGAGGTATATAAAGATATTTCATACGATTCGCGTACCATTGAACATATACATGTTTGTATTATATAATTGTTATTATGTTATCTGTTTGTTCATGGTCATTTGTGACTAATGCATAAATTTATATTTAGTGAAATTGAAGCCGTACTTAATTAAAGCCTGTAGGCTATTTCTCGGAGTACGTAAACATGCTGCTAATGTTGCTACCAAGGGGGACATGGGCTGGTTTTCAGCTAAATTAAACAAAAACTGGAAGTTGTTAGATTATGGTTCCGACTGAGAAACATACCCACTAACAGAATAATGCACTATGTTCATAATCACTCCTGTAATATAAATAAACCATGGGAAAATATGTAACAAAACTGTTTAACTCTTTTGACTTAAATGACTGTATTTTTGTTGACAAACCCTGTGAAACTGTATAGTTTAAAGCGAGCAAAATTAAAATTCCAAAATATTGATAAAACAAAATGGTTAGATGCTCTGAAGAGAAATGGTAATGCAAATAATGGAAATAAACTCAGAACATATCGGTTGTATAAGACTGTTTTAAAACAGAAAATTATGTTAAATTAAATATGAGCAGAGACCAACGTCGTATATTATCCAAATTTAGAAGTTGCAATCTCCTATAAGCTATTGAAACTGGTCGATACACTAGACCTAAAACTCCTGATAATGACCGTATGTGCAAATACTGTGACACTCATACAATTGAGGATGAAATACATTTTTGATAGATTGTACGTTTTACTCAGATTTACGGTACGAATAGTTTCGCAAAGCTTTATACAAAAATCAAAATTTCAATGTTCACTCTTCCTGTGATAAACTTAATATATTAGTGAACAGTGATGCAGTAAAATTTTGTCTTGCAAACACCTTACTTAGCATGTTCGAAAGAAAGAAACATGCTACAAAGATTCAATTTATTTTAATCATCAACAGTTTTTGTAAAAAGAGCATTAGCAATATTGTATTATTATTTTTAAGGTATTTTATTCCTAATGTAGCAATAAATATATACTATATTATTGAAAATTATAGAAAAAGCATAGTGCAGCCAGTATTAATCAGTTCATTACGAATCTGATTCGTGGTGATACTCGATATTTTAAGACATTTCTTTTCAATGCCCTATTGCAATGTACAGACATATTATCAGAGAAGTAATAATTTATGATAAAAGTTGCATTGCTATTTTCTAAATGATAATGCAACAATTATTGCGATTAACATTGGCTGAGCTAATTTTTATTCGTGTTTCTAATTTGTAGAGCAAATGTTTGATTGAAAGTAATGTTCCCTGTGATATTCTCATATTTGTTTAATAACATTTAATTATTCAAGGCGAGTTATTTTCATATAAAAATTTTCAAATCAAAATTAACAGTAATACATTTAAAACACAATTTAATAAATGATTTTTAAAAAATACGAAAGTAACCTGAAAATATAACATAAATAAAGAGTAAATGTTTATTACATTTTTGATAATATTTAAGTTGGCTTTTTCAAAACTTACTTAAATAGATATAATGTCAATATAAGCATATGTTATTTGTTGTTGTTTAAGACGACACAATATTCCTGAGAAGTGCCTCAGAGTTTTCTCTTACATAATATATATATCTGAGAATTCGGAGTATATTTGTCGATAATGTTGCCCTTCCTTTATGTCCAATACGAAAAATTATATCGACTATCGAAACGGTCGAGTCGTCCAATACGTAAACAATATCCGGAATTTTCTGAAGTTTCCGGTTTGAAGTGTACAATAATGGTTTTTTTTATACAAGCACGTGGCACAAATGCTCTAAGCTCATTTGAATAGCTATTTTAGGCAGATAATAATAGTCAATACTACATACATACCGACCAATTGACAGTAACGACATAACGACCTTTGCATATACGAAGTGGATTGTATCAACAGCAAGATACTGAACACATGACGCATATAAATATAAAATAAAATGTTCAGGTGGATATTAAGCATTTATCATTTTACGTACATGTGTAAAGCTTTGTGTCCACAGAAAGAGAGCATATGTACACACCGACTAATGTGTTAATGTACATGTGCAGAGCGTCGTGTCCACAAAAAAGAGAGCGTATATACACAACGATTTATGTGTTAATGTACATGTGCAGACCGTTGTGTCCAAAAAAATAGAGCATATGTACACACCAACTAATGTGTTAATGTACATATGCAGAGCGTTGTGTCCACAGAAAGACGTCGTATGTACACACCGACTAATGTGTTAATGTACATTTGCAGAGCACTGTGTCCACAGAAAGAGAGCGTATACGTACATACCGACTAATGCGTAAATGTACATATGCAGAGCGTTGTGTCCAAAAAAAGAGAGCATATGTACACACCGACTAATGTGTTAATGTACATATGCAGAGCGTTGTGTCCACAGAAAGTCGTCGTATGTACACACCGACTAATGTGTTAATGTATATTTGCAGAGCGTTGTTTCAACAGAATAAGAGCGTATGTACACACCGACTAATGTGTTGATGTACATGTGCAGAGCGTTGTGTCCATAGAAAGAGAGCGTATGTACACACCGACTAATGTGTTAATGTACATGTGCAGAGCGTTGTTTCAACATAATGAGAGCGTATGTACACACCGACTAATGTGTTGATGTACATGTGCAGAGCGTTGTGTCCTATAGAAAGAGAGCGTATGTACACACCGACTTATGTGTTAATGTACATTTGCAGAGCGTTGTGTCCACAGAAAGAGAGCATATGTACACACCGACTAATGTGTTTATGTACATTTGCAGAGCGTTGTGTCCATAGAAAGAGAGCGTATGTACACACCGACTTATGTGTTTATGTACATTTGCAGAGCGTTGTGTCCACAGAAAGAGAGCGTATGTACATACCGACTTATGTGTTAATATACATGTGCAGAGCGTTGTGTCCACAGAAAAACGGCGTATGTACATACGGACTAATGTGTTGATGTACATGTGCAGAGCGCTGAGTCCACAGAAAGACGGTGTATGTACATACGGACTAATGTGTTACTGTACATACAGATAAAACACAGTTATTCGCAAGTTGGGAGAAGATTTTAACATACCGTTCGTCACAAATGGTGTAGCAACCCTAAGAGAACGATTACTTAGACAACAAATATATCACCAAACCTCAACACCCGGTAAAACTCCACCACCGTTCGCCACAAATACAAAGCGTGTTGTAACCACCAGAAGAAAACTAGTACAGAACTAAGAAATATACCAGTCAGTCTCAGAACACGATACAACACACACACCGTTCGCCACAAACACAAAGCTCGTTGTAACCACCAGAAGAGAACGAGTACAGAACTAAGAAATATATCAGTCAATCCCAGCACATGATACAACACATACACCGTTCGTCACAAATACTAAGCGCGTTGTAACCACCAGCACCCAGTTGTTTAAAGCTTGGTTAGCTTAACCTTTGGATAAGTTAAATTTTCAAATCACAATATTTTTAGATTTTCAACTTTTTAGCTTATTATTTTATTAAACATTATGAAAGTATGCTATTATGTTTCTAAAAATGCATTTAAACTGTCATAAAATCATTTAAGTATAGAAAATATTGAAGATACAAAATTTCACTTAACCAAAGGTTAAGCTAACCAAGCTTTGAACAACTGGGCCCAGAAGGATACGAGTATAGAACTAACAAATATATCAGTCAATCCCAGCACATGATACAACACACACACCGTTCGTCACAAATGCAAAGCTCGTTGTAACCGCCAGAAGAGAACGAGTACAGAACTAAGAAATATATCAGTCAATCACAGCAGACGATACAACACACACACACACACACACACACACACACACACACACACACACACCGTTCGTCACAAATGCAAAGCGCGTTGTACGTGCAGTAATAGCATGAAAATAATCACAGAAAGTGCATAAACATAGCACTTAACATCCAAGTACAGAAACCAATCAGACGTATCCATTCGTCATAAATGTAAGGGGTGTTGTAGAAACGACAGACGAAGATAATGAAGATAATGCATAAATATATCAATCAATTTGATATGTGTGTGGCACAGATATAAATCAGACGTACGAAATTCGTAGTAACGCATAGCGTATCGTAGAGACAACAGACTTATGGGCAAAGAAAGCACATCCATATACCAATCAGTGGTACAGATACAAATCAGAAGTATGACATTAGTCACGAATACAAACCTAGTTTTAAGACGGCACAAGAATGAGCTCGGAACGCATATACAATATTACATTGGAAGAGACTATGTTTTTCCTCGGTTGTCTATATATACCATAATCACATAACCAGGAGCAGATGTTGACGATTATTGATTCAGTATATTAATATCCACACCCACCTACTCCGCATTAACAGACTGTCAATAAAGTATACCTGGGCTTGAGCAATTAATAAACACACAATACACAAAGCTGTTTCCCCAGTCAATATAGTAATGTAATTAACGAGAGATATTACTTCAGTAAGCATATATTGGCGTTTCTGTTTATAAATAAACCATCCGTTAAGCATTGTGGCAACATCAGCGAAAAGAAGGGAGCACTGCTTGAAGTTATTTGTAAAACTATATTTGCATAGATATATTGCATCGTATATGCGTACAAGATGGGTTGTCTTGTGTCAACTTTCGGGTGCGATATGCGCAATAGATAAACGTGTGCTGTGTGTTCTATTCTGTTTTGATTGAAATGGAATAAGCAGTATGTTCTACTCTTTTAATTCAATAAATGTCTGGCATAATTGTAATTTTAAGCATAAATAAGGACGGTATGGATTATTAATCTGGTGCGAAGTAACGTTGTTTATTGTCATAAAGATGTAATTAAACTTGAAAGTATCGCTGAATTTGACTTGATTCATAAATGACGCAAATGGTTTAGTATAGTTAATCCGTAATCGTTCGAAAATCATCGATTCAGAGTAAGCGGTGAAGTTTAAAGTTAGTTTTATATAGACAATCTCGTGATATTCTCACATGACGCAGTGGTCCTATGGATAATGTCCCGGAAGATCTAGGTTCGAATCTCGTGCCAAGTGTCAATTTCTTTTTGATAATTTTCCTAGCAACACTATGTGATTCCTTCAATATATATATTTATAAGTGTGCACATATCTAGCAATCGATCTAATACAGAAGGATTATCCCCCCAAACACACACACACACACACACCCATCCCAAGTATATACGATTGATATTTGTTTTACGATGATTTCCGTCAAATTAAAATTAAATGCATCAAAGGTCATGAGAATACACGAAAATGTTTGCCATTCATATAAATATCTTCAAATACTGGTTATGCCGCTTTAGTTTATACGTACATGTGTATGTAGGTACATGTGTATGTAGCTATCGGATGTACATGTGTATGTAGGTATAGGACATAAGCGTCAACATTAGGTCACTGTATGGTTACTTCCTGTTTATCATTCGGAAAGCCTTTAAAATGGGTTCACATTTGACTTTGGTTTGGCTTAAGTGTTTTTAAGGCACTTTATTATTTCATGGGAAACGATTAAAGTATAATCAAAGAACAATTAACCCATTGGTCATGTAAGGTCTTATTTAGGCGAAAAGTACCACACATGTTATCTTTACTTCGAGTCTAGTTATAGACGCGGTGTGTTGTGTGTAAATAAATCGTTTAATTATATCAAGCGGGTTTCTCCAAGTGACAGTTTATTAAATGTCACACTGACAATTCTTGAAATATACATGCGTGACGATACACGTCCACATAACATTATATTTACACCAGGTCAATAAATACGAGAACAATGCTGACAATGGAGCAAATATATCGTTTATAGGGATACATCCGCTTGAAACACTAAACATTTTATAATATGGCAGTGTCTTCTTTTTTATTTTTAACTCTATTTCTTCTGCAATGTTAAGCCATATTGCCTCCAATCCTTCAAAACCTAACCGGTATGGTAAGTAAATGGGCTAGTGTTGGGATATAAATTTAGTTAAATAGCAACTGCCTTTTTCGACTAAGCTTTTTTCGCGCAGTAGTGTACCACTGTACCAAAAAGAGCTAAGTCACAATCTTTACAAAGCAACTTATCCTAGGTAAAATCAATCGCTACATCTACATATCCTTAATTTAAGCGGACATTATTAAGACATTATTAACACAGCTTTAAATTATTTTATCATAGTGTCCTTTCCTGATTTTGAGACTGTGTTTCGTTTACATTACTGTCTGTTTACTTAATATAAGTAGCATCCAAAAGAACACAGCCTCCAAAATAACAAAAAGCACTTTTTAGAATAATCACAAAATCACGTACACCGGCTAAATACAGTGCCGAAATATTGTTTCAAACGCTGGTTAAGTGAACCCCAAATCGAAACGAGAAAAGAAATCACTTTGCCAGCTTTTGTAACAACGTTCCGGAACTGTATTAAGCAGGTGCGCGTGACGTAGGTTCTCCCCACTTGGATAATATAAGTACAATAATTTAATCAAAAAAAATCGTGGCAAACATGGGTCACCTTTAAATGGTCAGTGGCAAATTTCGCTACAGGGAGCTTAAACGGCTGCAAAAGTATTATGAATTTGCAAGCTTGGCAAAATCCTTCAAATGTTCAATGTCGGGGTGATTTAATCAGTTTGAGAAGCTATGTCCATCAATGTCATTTTTCATCGGTAATATATTAACTAAATCAGTATATATGGTAAAATTAAACTTGAGTGTTATTCTATAAACGCAATAAATCCAAAGACATTTCGTCAATAGCAGTTGTAATACATAAGGTAAAAAGTCTTGGTTTAAGTGAAATACCATTTCGCAAGTAGTTGAAATCCACAAATGAGCATTTCGTGTTCACGTGTGGAATTCACATACTATTTTACTTTAACCAACATTTTTTTTATTTAATTTCCTTGCTACAATATAAAACTCCTCAATGCAAAAATTAGAATTAATGTCAACATAGTATACAAGCTAAAGCTGTAAACGTTTTTTTTCTGTATAATTATTTTAGAATACAATACTAAGACAAATAAGCCTAAAGAAACAATTTTCTATATTGCTATCTATAGGCCATTTTATGAATAATTAATCTTAGAATGATGATGATGACACCGCTGGAGTCACCAGGAGACCACTTCAAATGTGTCATATGGCTAATTAACTAGCATTTTATATCATATAGGAGGCTCACAAGGGACACAGACAATATGTCATGCATACATTGTTATAATATAAATATATACTAGATGCAAAAGGAAATATGCAAATTATCACCTAGAATAAAGGATATGTAACTTGATTTTCATAGAGTTAGGTAACATACAGGACTTCTATTTCACAACTCTTGAGGAAATCATGGATCTGTTTTGGTTCGGTTAGGAGTTTCAAACGCATTGGTATCATCAGAATTATCATGCATGTATTATCTTTACAAAAACATTTGTATGTAGATAACCCCTTACGGGTATTGCATGAATGTGCTCGTCATTGCAGTGTGTACATAAAGAAATAAAATGTTCCATAAAAGCAAGTGAGTGAAGACTAAATATGGAGTTGTTACTGTTAAACAAATACGAGTCAATAAAAGATAAAGAAACAGCGTGCATGTATTAAATACATACAGTGACAGGCGTAGACAGTCCGTGTCGGTATTCGCCTGAGGCAGAGCTCGTGAGAGTACCTGTGCATTTTCATAGGACGGTGTACATATACGAAGGCATGGCTACTGTAACAAGACAATGTACAGCTTTGAAAAAAAAAGACACGCCCTTGCATCAGATATCCGGTCTTCGGGAGAGCGCCAACCTTACATGTTACTCTAGTATATGTTTAATATCCGTCCATTGCCAGTCGAGCTGCACGATGCTGAACCATTTCGATATTGTCTATTTTGAGCTCCACATTGGGAAGGCGTATTATACAAGAGTGCAAATAGGAATCGTAACAACCAACCATAATGCTCTGGCATCATTATGTTTTTTGTGAAATTGTATTGTTTCTTTAAAGACGTATAATAAACTCTATTTTACATTTTTGTATTTACATTTTTGTTGGACACTTCTAGCATTAAATCAATATTTAATTCTAGTTGGATTTCTTTCAAATTCTCTTTTCCAAACATTTAGATCCGTATTGCTGTAAAGCAATACATTCTTGAGATTTTACCCTGCACGACAATCTTGATGGCGCATTTCTTTAAAAACAATATTTATAGTTTAAATGTCTCTTGTTATAAGACCAACATATGTGCTTTGTAACACCGGTACTATATTTTCTATGTATTAACTCAAAGTCTTAAAATACCAATTTAACTGATGCTGAGGGGCATGTGAAATATTACGTGCTATAGTGTCTCTTATAGCGAGATTATAAAACAGAGCCTGCTACTGCCTTATTTTGATTTCGAACTTAATTATAATTATAACTAATTAACTACATTGCATCTTTACCACAGTTGTTTAGTGATAGTATTACATAATCAACGAATTGTGTTTTTTCTTAAAGAATATTCTACAAGAGTATTATTATTTTAATATAACTTAATTATCACAGACTAGTGTTACTTTAAAACCTACTTCTGTTATGCCCTGGCATCGAGATAAAAATTTTGGAAATTCAAACTTGTAGTGCACTTCAATTGGGATAAGAAAATCATTTAGAATTTTTGTCAATTTTAATTTATGATTACCCCAAATATAGTTACTAGCTCAATATCTAGCCAATCCTGCTAGTCCAACTGTTTCACTTTCTTTGGTTAGGTAAACAATGTCCGAAATATATGTATTAAAAACCTTCACCTTCATTCTATGCACATTAAAGAATTTGATAAAGACATAATGAAAACACAAGCAAATGACTTGCCCTAGTCAAATAAGATTTTTTAAATGAAACATTTTCATTACAAATCATGTGGTTCTGACCCTATATTCCCTAAACAAAGTATATTAATCTACACTGGTCTATTTCAGCATAGACAATTCTTAGGTGTACATTTGTCTGCTTATAAGAGTGCACTGTTACAGGCATGGTGTATAGTTTGTTTATCTACATATTCTTATCTTTTTGAAAACAACATTAACTGCTCTATAATGCATCCGTATGATAATATTGAACAAAATTTACTTTGTAGATCCAGTGAGGTTTCATTACTGTAAATGTTATGCCTGCATCCTCTTTTATTATCTGCAACAAGAAATCGATTACTTTTTTTTTAAAAATATTGAAAACCAAATGAAATAGGATTTCCATAACATAAACATTGTCCTACCGTCACTTACAAGGGACATATCTCTGTTCACCAAAGGTGAGCCTTTAGTTTTTTAATATCTAGCATTATACTTGTGATGGATAATTAACAGTGGCTGTTTATGGATGTATACTTAGCATTCTTATCAATAAATTTGTAAATTACATTTTTTAACTCTAAAAGAAGATCCGACAGTGCAAAAATAAAAAAAATAAAACACTTGATGCATTTTGAGACATCCATGCACAATGGAAATATTCTGTTATCACACTTTTGGCTGTTTTCCATATAAAATATTCATACATTGTCTGCTTCCCTAATCATATCTTTAAACAATAAAATATCATCATAACATCTTACTTTACTGTCGTAATTGCCATTGATATATCAATTCGATATGCCATCTCCAGAAAAGTTAAGTTCATACACTATATAAAATTCCGTTTTTTTTAATTTAATCTCTCTCTCTCTCTCTCTCTCTCTCTCTCTCTCTCTCTCTCACACACACACACACACACACACACACACACAAACAAACAAGTGTCATGGATATGTTCCAGTTACTCTCATAAGTTTGCCATGATCACAATAATCGATAAATGTCTACATTATATAATTTGTCTCATATTACCAATGTTATCCACGTCTGTTGAATTTATCTTTTTAATATTTAGCGTCATGTGTATGCCATGTAGTGCTATCAGACAGCCAGTTAACCTAATTTCTTTACCGGAATCTTAAAAGGTTAGCCAGTACTCGAGAACACCTATCTTTGCATGTAACTGAAAATTTTCCCTCCACTTGATTCAATAATAAGAGACGAATGACAATGAGACGCAATGTCGCATATCAATAATGAAGGAGACTGTGGTCGAACGGATTTTCGAATTCACGATTCTTGGGTTGATAGACGCGCGACCAACTGAATTAACGGTTGTTGTAATTTTGAAAAAAATGAGAACTATTATAATTACTGAATAAAACTATTACATTTTATACTTCCTAAATAAAGTGTCTTTACAAAAATAATAGGTGTTGGCTGTGAAGTTTCTAGAAATACAACTAATCAAACATATCTTATATCAATGATTGTGTTAGTTTATACTATTTTATTTTAGCTCGATTGCGAATACAGCACATAGCTTGTACGAATCGCTCTTTAGTCTGCTAGCTGGGTAGAACCAGTACTAAGTGTTGTTATATGAGTGGCACCATGTTGAACTTGGGATTGAACCCTTAGCCTCTGGAGTGAGCGGCCAACACTATATCCATTACGCTAACGCCCCGTGTTGATATTCCCATTTTATGAAAATAATATTTTTGTGTTGGCTAGAAGCATTGTTACTTTGCTTTATTCTGAATAAGATCTCCTTTTTTATTTTGTTGTTGTACATTAAGTTCTAAATTGCAATTGTTGTTTGTGCTGGTAAACAAGAGACCTTGTGTTATTATGTTATAGAATCTAATCCAATTATTTCTACTACTGAATGTTTTTATTGCATATCCGATATAAGGGTGTTGAATTATGGATCTTCTGTTGGCTAACACTTATATTATGAAGTTATTGGCATTGTTGGCGGGTTTCTGCAGTTTGTATTGTTTGATATTATTGTTGTCGCAGTTTCATATACTCAATTGCCATTTCAGATGTTTTGCATTTCATTCAGTTTAATATTGTAATTAATGATGTCGTATGGTGTTTAGTGTCGCTTTCAACAATTTTTCAGTCATATCACGACGGTGTCTACTTGAGACAGTATTCTTAGCGCTGTCACACTGGAGTATCATGCCGCAGACACATTGTATGATACCCCACCCAGTCACATTATACTGACACCGGGCCGACCAGACCTAGAACTATATTCTTAATGCTGAGCGTCAAGCGAGGAAGCTTCTAGTACCATTTTTAAAGTATTTGGTATGACCCGGCCGGGGCTTGAACCCACGACTTTCCGCATGCGAGGCGGACGCTCTACCACTAGACACGGTCCTGTAATAAATGAATTTCAGAAACTATATATGCACTATTTTACTATGTCTTTATAAAATAACGTCTGTTTTATTTTTTATTTCACTTTTTTATATATACGGGATACATATTTTAATTAAAAATGTCAATAACAAGAGTTGACAGAGGACAACAAAGCTCGCCCCTGGGTATCTAAGTCAAAAAGGGCCATACCTGTGCCAAAATGCAATCCAGTGTTATGGTTTTTGTCTGTGTGTTTGTGTTCCATTGATGATGGTGAACACACATGCAAAGTTCACATCAAATGAGTGGTTGCGTAGATATCTTAAACTTAAACGCAAAAGTTTAACGTTGGTTTCTACAGCCGACGCCGACGACAACGCCGGGGTCATGGCAATAGCTCTCCTTGGACTTCGTCCCGGCGAGCTAAAAATGACAAGAAAATATATATCAACATGCACTCATCAAATAACCCCCCCCCCCTAACACCCACCTTCCCCCCCCCCCCACACACACACACAACCATCCCCCCCGCCCCCCCCACACACACACCGTCTCCGTCTTAGAACTGATGGGCGCACCAACTATCACTCTTCCAACGCCGTACCAGTGACATATTCCACCGCCGTACCAGTGACATCTTCCACCGCCGTATCAGTGACACATTCCACCGCCGTACCAGTGACATCTTCCACCGCCGTACCAGTGACATCTTCCACCGCCATATCAATGACATATTCCACCGCAGTACCAGTGACATATTCCACCGCCGTACCAGTGACATCTTCCACCGTACCACTGAGATATACTACCGATGCTAGTCTTAATTCCGGCTAGCACATTTTGGCATTTTCCAAATCTTTGAAACACAACTCCTGCTGAAACAACCAATCTAATTATTTGATTATGATATCAAAACAAAGAGTTTGATTGTCACTTTGGGTGGTAAATTGTTTTTTAAATTTAAAGAAACGAAGAATGTATATGCTTACAATAAGTCAGAAATAACAAAAAATCTTTAAATATCAATATACCATTGTTACCACACACGGATAACTTACTTCTTTCTCTTTCTACATATTTTTTCGGTATTTCTATGATGTGTTGTTAAAATGTTATTTTGTTAAATCGAGAACACCGATATACCCGACGTAATAATTTTAATTCAGAAGAAAATATTAAATAATTGGTAATTGGAAATAGTCAACACACTGTATTGTTATCAGCTTTACTCTGATACCAAAATTATTTAATTTAGACAAATATTCAATGAATTATTATATAATTATTTAAGGTGCCACCCGAAAAAAAATAAATTTAAAAACACTCAAACACGATTAATATGGTGACAGTACAATCGACATCTAGCTATTGTCACGTGACATAATTTAATTACTTTTTTATATGAAATACGGAATTATAAATTTTTAGTCGAATCGTGGTTGAAACTTAAAAAGTGATGCATTTAGGTATATATGTTTAGAAATATTATAGTGAGAAAATGTGTTTTTTCCTGTGTTTGGATGGCAGTTTCACTTATATGCACTAGTATCCCTGTATACACATTTCTTGTTTTCCTCCATCATTAATAAAACTAGACGCAGTATACAATATATGATATCGATACAATTAACATATCAACCCATTCAAAATTAGCTGTGAAGTTCTGGATGGTAGCGTTTGTTCTGGTATTATCACATGCAGGTCATCACTAATTATCGACATAATTAAATAAATAAGAAAACAATACAAAATGAATTAATTTGAAATACTGGAAATGTTAATATCACTTAATTGACATTGTTGCCTATTCTAAAAAGTTTAATTTTACGATCTTGCACACGCGAGACATAATGAATCGACTAATTTCTTTTCTCAGTTGTGGCAGCGAAACCATCATTTCAGAGTAGGTGGGAGGCAAAATATCCTGGAGGTATTTACAGACAAATTACCTTAATTTTAAGGCATCATAATTCGGAAATCAATAGCTGGGTGATATGAAGTCTCAACGTTGGGACTGGAATAACAAAACTTGATACATAATAGAACTAAGAACTGGTTCGATGGTTCTCATGTCTCTACGGACTAGTTTATACAACAATTCATAAATAAGATAAAGGGATATTTTTTTTATGATATATAGGTCTCACTGCACAGTTGAACTTTGTTCTTTGTTCTATATAAAATAAGGTCTAGGATTTCAATGGTAAAAAAAAATTCCACATAGAATTTTTTAAAGTGCTTTTTTTTCATAGCAGAAATGTTAACCCATATAAAAATGCACAATAACTGGTAGGTTGATCGGGTTGTGCAGTGACACCCTGAGATTTTTTGAAAAAGAAGTCATCAAATGCTCATAAATGCATGCATATGTTGAAATCCTATAAAAGTCACTTTTTTAACACCAGTGATGTCTTATTGCAGTAAATACTATGCCAACTTTTGCTCTACTCAGAAAACACATCCACTATGAACCATTTTGAAAATATTTCATAAGCAAAGCACATAGGCCTTTATTTTAACCATAAGAATCATGTTACCGTGGGGGAAAAGGAACGTACCTGTGTAATGAGACGTTTATATACACATAGATATATACTTCAACAGATGCATTTCAACTAGAGAAAATTTAATTATATCTATAGAAAACCACAGTTGTCACGAACAGTGTTTGTTGTGTTGCAGATACGGCATTATTTGGGGTTGATTGTAGCGCTTAGCCAAAACTTTAATTGTATTACAACAGTTGCTGCTAAGTAAGTATACAATATCATAAGTGTCGCTACAGCGACGTTCCTGTGTCGCAAACATATGTCATTATGACTCAGTAATTTATATTATAGTACAATATACGATACAAACAAGTTTATTGGCATATCAGCAAAACATTGCCTATGGCCATTTACACATTCAAATTAATTTAAATATGGCATAGACATACAATAATATGAAATACAAACAAATACATACATATCACATATTCAAACTGAAGCAGTCATGGTATATATACATCAATAATTACAAAATCATTTATAATCATATCAAGAATTAATCAAATTGTTTAAAGTTTCTTGCCTTAGCTTTTGAGCTTCGGTTATAAATTTTGCCAGATTACAAATACTTTTTTAATTCCGTGATGACATAATGTTTTTAAAACTATTAATATTTGGAAAAGCACTATGTTTAATATATTTATTTCTAATTGTTCTATATGTAGGACAACATAAGAGAAAATGATACTCCGATACAACCAACCCTCCATTACATACTCTACAAAAACGATTTTCCCTTTGTACATCTGTGTATCTCCCAGTTTCAATTTCTACACTATGTGCACTCAATCGAAATATTGTTAAATTTTTACGGTTTGTTTCATTTGGAATAAAAGTAATAAAAGTAATATTCGCATTCAAAACATGTTTTAAATTTTCTTAGATAGTCTAATTTAAATTGAACTTCAACCAACTTTCTCCAAAACTCAGTCAATTTTAAAGCATTTGCATACTACCAGCCCAACAGCTGGTATTTTGTAAAGTACATTGTTCATTAAAAACTTTAAATTGAATAGAATTGTTTGTTTTTTTTCATATCTTTTGTCCAATAGCTTATAGCACGTTAGTTACAGATAGCAAATAATGGAAATATCTCTAGTTTACATAATACAGCTACGTTAGGGGTTTGTGGTTTAACACCTAAGATGCGTTTGCAAAACTTAATATGTAATTTATCTAATTTCTTATTTTCATAAATACCCCAAACTTCCGATCCGTATAATAGAATTGGCATAACCATAGAATCAAATAAAGATAATTTAGTTTTGATATCTAATTTAATCCTAGTGAATACTGAAAGTTAACTGTTATATGCTCTGAGTGCTTGATCTGATAATGCATATACAGCATTTGACATATTTCCAATATAATGGAATTTAATACCCAAGTAGCAGAAATTATCAACAATTTCTATTCTATCATTATTTATAAACCATTCATGGTTATGTTGTTGTTTTCTTTTTTCAAAGATACACCTTTTTTGTTTTACATTTATTTTTAATCTCCATTTAATCCCAATTTGGTTGAATATTGAAATAAATTATCAATTTGTTTTTGTAAACTTAGTGGATTTGTTGTAAACAATGCTCTGTCATCAGCAAAAAGTAACATATATAAAGATAACTGTTCTACATCTTTGTCAGTTAATTCATTAAGATCAATAGTAGTGCTTATATCGTTGACAAATAGAATAAACAGAAGCGGAGAGAGTGGTTCCCCTTGTTTTAAACCTAGCGATACATCAAAGAAATTTGAGAACGACAAATCATTTAACTTAACACATGATTTAACGTTACCGTAAATTGCTTTAATCATGTTAACCATCTTACAACTTATATCGGATTGGACTAGCTTAATCCAAAAGGCATCGTGAATAACGGTATCGAACGCCTTCATATAATCCACGAAAATACAATATAATTTTGATTTTTTTTATCAAAACCTTTTGAAATACTGAATGCAAAATAAATATACAATCTGTAGTACTATGACTATCGCGAAAGTCGAATTGTGCCTCGTTAAAAGTGTGTTCCGCTTCGCACCATTTATTTATTCTATTACGTAGGGTGAGAGAGAATATTTTTGACATTATATTTGTTAAAGTAATTCCACGATACATGGACGGATTAGATAAATCGCCCGTTTTATGTATAGGAATAAGTACACCTTTCCCCCAACAGTCCGGATAATTTCCAATGTCGTTTATATTGTTAAATATTTGAACAAGATACGGTGAAATAAAGTATTTTGAATCGATAAAAAGGTCAGCTACATTATAACTAATATCGCAACTTTTATGGCGTTTCATTGATGAAATCGTATTTTTTATTTCAGCAATAGTAAAAGAACAATCCAGTTCAGCTATATCCAAAGATTCTGTGTCTATATTTATATCATAATCTGGGTTAAAATGGCTATAAGCTGTTTTGAGAGATTTTTAAAATGTTCGAAAAATTCATTCAAATTAATATCAGAATAATTTTTACCTTTTTTTTCATTTGATATTTTTTAATATATTTTCAAAATTTACGTGTATTACTTTTACTTAATTTTGACAAATTTGTTTTTTCTTTTTTAAAATAGACATATTTTGCTTTTCTCTTTGCTTTCGTATAATCATTTCTACTAGTTAGTAAACGAAATCTATTATCTTCCGTAGGATCCATTTTATAAAGTCTCTTATTGTTATAAAATAGTTTTAAGATTTTTACATTCATTATTAAACCAAGATGCCATTTTAATAAGCTTACGTTTCGGGCTGATATAAAAAGTACGTCCGTTCGTCTTAAAAGAAATGTTATATACTATTTCAGAAAAAAATTTCTATACACAAGTTAATATCAATATAATGATACCATGCTCAAAAGGTGTGTCCATAAATTCTGTCTTGCAAAGGAATAGATATACTGTTGATGTTTTAACGATATGACCCGGCCGCGGATCAGACGCTACGTTACTGTGCCTTTCGTTAAATATTGACTAAGAACTCTTGAATATATATTTATTTCTTGAAAGATAAGCTGTTTCAGTTAAGGATTGAAAAAAACGTATACTTGGACTCCCTGGTATATGCCGTTCTCTATTTTTAATCCAAAATATTCAAAAATAGGTACATAGTTTAGCAAAAGTTTAAAAAAAATGCAATCTTGGAATCTCTCCCCTTGATATTACAACACATATGACGTTAAGATTCACCGAAGCTTGTGTTTAACCAGTTTTCACATATATGTCATATTTAGTTTGTTGAACATCTGCAATTTTACAGGTATCAATGTTCTCGGTTCATTCTGTTCTTTAGATGATGTGGTGTCGCTTTGGCTTGCTATTCTCACTATGTATGTCGGTTTGTTACTAAAATACACCGAAATTGCGCCTGAAATGTTGCATATGAGAATTTAATATTGGTTTGAGATTCGAAAAGAACATTCAGTCCCGAAAGATAGTTGTTTTGGCGAAAACAGTTACCCCATGGAACGGCATTTTCTATTCGAAACAAACCCAGATGAAAGATGCCTTTACTTGCATACAAAACACTTTGAATGATTATTTTCATTTAATTCATCATTATGTTTTTTACTAATTTTGAGTTAAGTTATATGATATACGTCATATACTTTATACTTTACGTCAAAGATTGTTTTGCGTTACGTCATATAGCGCGAGGTGGATAGGATAAGATCCCAATTATTTATTTCATTATTGCAAGAGTATTTGACAAAATAGTCAAAACATATCTATCAATTTATTAGATTGGCAGTAGTTTATACATGTACAATAGCAACAAATTTATTTTGAGTTATATTCTCAGGTGGTTTGAACTTTAACAAAAACATCATGGGCACATCTGTCTTCAAATGCGTTTTTATGGCTTGGTTACAGTGAGCTGCTTATGGGAAACGGTGCTACAGTCTCGGTGATTCTAATAAGACATAGGAAGTCCACATGTTCAGAGTAAAATAGGGTATGAAGACGTTTTTGACTGCATTGAGCTTCGATTATATTTCATGACAAATATTTCCACATTACGAGGAATCGTTTACTAATGATATTTTAATTAATAGTTTGATTAACAAAATGAACAATCATTCAATTAACATCAACGTCACTTGGAACGCTATGGTGCATACAGAGTAGTGATTATTGGAATACAAAAACCGAAGATTTCATCTTATATTCTAATCGATTTTATACGATATGATCAGTTATTTTGTCTTTGGACAGCGGTTGATAAATACTAGGATGTCTCGTCAACTCTCATTTGGAGAGAGACTTTGACTGTCGTCTGCTTCGCTGTTCTTATATAATATTTTTGACTTTTCCAAAGAAGGTATGTTGTTTGCTTTGTTTCTATTTATTACTAAACTCATTTTGTACATTAACAAGCAATTAGTGTAGTTATATGTTAAAATATACGGTGGTTTTAAATAAAAATTGGATATACTTAAAGAAATATATTGTGGTTCCGTTGATACACGATCTATTTGAAATACCTTTGTGGCACTATTGTAATGTGGCACCTTTGATGAAGTGTTTAGTGTTTAGTGTTCCGGTGTTATTCATTGGACTCATGTAGCGTGTTCTTGAAGAAATATTGTGTTTTCATATGTATTTAGTTTTCATGATATGAATAAAACCATGTGTTTATTAAACATCATACACAGCATGTAATAACATGTTTCAATTTTTTCATGAAAATATGAGTGATTGAGTGTTATGCGAAGTGATTTGCTTGGGGTTTTTTACAGTTGATATTACAACAGTTTTAAATTATATATATAAATAAAAGGTTTGACTAAATATTTCTATTTTTATTTGTTTTAGTAAGTGTTTTTTTTTTTTTTGTCGTTGTTTTTTTATTTTGTTTCTTATTGTTGATTTTGTAGGTGATGTTTATTTTGTTGTTGTTTTTGTTGTTGTTATTTTTTTGTGGGTTGTTGTTTTTTGTGGGTTTTTTTGGTGGGGGGAGGAGGTGGGGAGGGGAGGGTTCCTCCAAAAACACATTACCACTGTGAGTTACAGAAATATTTTCACAAAAAAAAGCAGTTCTCTTTTCATATTTCTAATGCGTTTGAATCATTCAAATACAGCTGGAAATTTATTATGCATGTCATTTAAAATTCATTTCGTTCCTTTTATGACAAATGTAGATGTACACATATCATTCTGCAATATTCCTTTGCTAACTTTGATTTGGTATTATAAGAGTTTTTATTAATCACCTATAGGTCTCACTACAAAGTTAAATCTTGTTCTTTGTTGTATATTAAATAAGGTCTAGGATTTCAATGGTAAAAAAAGAATTCCAATTATATTTTTTTTAAGTATTTATTTTTCATAGCAGGAATGTAGTGACGACTTGAGATTTTTTTTAAAAAAGAAGTCCTCAAATGATCATAAATACATGCATATGTTAAAATCCTACTAAAAAGTCACCTATATTAACACCAGTGATGTCTATTTACAGTATATACTATGCCATCGTTTGATCTAATCATCTGCAGCAAGAAATCACAAACGCTATGTACCATTTTGAAAATATTTCAAAACCAAAGTAATAGGCCTTTTTTATGCGTAAGAATAATGTTACCGTGGTCAAAAAGGGGTGTAACTGTGTAGTGAGATCTATAATTCCAATATGGCCGATATGTAAGAATACTGTGATTATTATTTAAATTGTTCGTTTCGTCTGCAATATTGATTTCTATACAATGTTCTGATGATAGCTATTAAGTTTGTAGAATTATCAACTTTACAACTTATTTATTGAATACTCAATTTTTACAAAAAATGAACGGTACAATGATATACAAATGCTTTCAATATTACAAAGTAAAAACGATACATATATCACCATGGTAATATTGATTACAACCGTATACAAAAACTAAATCAATCATAAATGTAATATCTTTATAAAACAATACTATATTAAACCATCAATATAGATTAAAGATGTTTTTGTTGTCTAATTCAGTACTCCGAGCACACATCTGTCTTACCAACTAGATTGAATAAACACACACACACACACACACACACACACACACACACACACACACACACATATCCTTCGCGAATCTGGTGCTCCTGAAAGGTGTTTTGTTAGACGTATGATTCTTCCTATCGGTTAGGGTTAGGATTAGGGTTAGGGTTAGGGTTAGATAGATATATCAGGAATCTTACAAATAAAAATAGTATAAATTAGTAATAAAAGAAACGGATTAAACCTCTTCCCCCAACATAATTGTGGTCAAGTCTGATAGTTCGACACATATCATGAACTCCTGTTTTAAACGATCTGTCTAGTTAAACTTGTTAATTTAAGCCTTTTGGACGTTTTTTTTTTTGTTTGTTTTTTTTTTTTTTTTTTTTTGGAAACAGCATTAGCCCCTATCGACCTTTGTGCACGGACGGTACCTTCAATACCAGTAATCATAAAATTAAACATTATTCAGTTTGTCATGGTTATCGAACTGGTAAGTAAATAAATATAGATACTAGACATTATAACATGAACTACTGTAGCGATTACATATTTGTAAATAAATCCGAAGAAAACACTAAAAACAGTACTAGAAACCTCACTGTTTTTTTCTTTTGTCAAAAAGTTGATGTATACTCTAATACTTGAGTAACGTTTCTGTTATATTTTAACACCAATCAGATGTGTCCTGTGGTTTCATTGGCTGGTGCTCTTAGATTTGCGGGTATTGAAAGCCGCGTGTACTGTCGATAAAATCATCACGTTTTCACGCTCCATATATTACAACGCATTTTTTACAAACGCCACCGTAAACAGTTATAACAGTAGTTCATTTATTTGTAAAATGTCAAAAATATAAAGATATAATAAATAGTTTGAACAGTTAATCGACTTAGTTTGTTCTTGACCAGGGACTTTTTTTATAGCGCGTCAATTTCTGATATGAGTCATTCGGTCAACGGTAAGTTCTAATTGCTATCTACCGCTCAGTGAACTATGGTTCAGCGACCGAATTTTAAAGATAAATAAAGTTAGAATAGGGTTAAGTGTACTCTAATTTAGAAATATGCGCAAATTTCCAAGTTCCAATATATTTAACCCTATATGAACTGTAATGCAAAGTATTTTAGAATCATTTCTTAATACAGAAAATAATAATTTAAAATGACATGACACGTTTTGTGCAAATAGGTTTTAAGATTTATTTTCAATAAACGATCAATAAAACGTGTATCAAATTTGAAATAAGAATCGTCTGACCTCGTATAACAAATATTCTTTGACATGCAGACATAACGGTAGGCCATAAAATAAGGTTTTATACCGGATGTAGATGAGATTGTGAAACATGATTTTCTTCGCCAGACAGATTATATAATAGCGTTCATTTTCATTACTGTTTTTTGAAAATAAAAACATATCGTTATTGAGATTATTGTTATACATGTACTTAAAAAGCTCAACAAAATACATTAATTTGTTCTTTTATACTCATTGTTATGTAACCGATACAATGGTCGTTAAATTCGGTATTAAGTTTGTATTTTACATTTTAGACTAGTGCGGAGGCAACAGGAACTGTATGAAAATGAACGTATTGAAATAATTTCACTGGCCAAATATTCACCAAAACATAAAACGGAAAATAAAAATAGTCATGTATATCTTATATCAGATTTTCAAAATACGTAACACGATGGCGGGGTTTTTTAAGAGTAATAAGGCCTTTTTCAATGGCACGTATCATTCTGACGGTTTCGGCGACTTAATCGCAGGGGTTTGTATGCGCAGAACAGGCGCTGCTTTTGTAAACATCGCATCATACTATCTAGCATACTTTAGTTTCCATCGGAGCAGATTTCTGCGCTGACTTATAACCGCACGGACAAAAGTCGCCAGTATAGGCTTGTCTGCATGTACAATACGTGGAAATTCATTTTGGATGGGCACTACAATATAAATACATGTGTATTTCCACGCACGTGCCTCTATAAACTCTGCTCAGATAATCTGCATCATGGAAATTGATTGTCTGTGCGCCTGTTAGTTGCACGACAAAAAAGTAGCTTAGGAAAAATCAGCACACCAAAATACGCGCCATGGAAAACGGGTTTAATGTTAACATTCGAACTCGTTCTCTAAGACACATAAAAATAGACAATAAATACTGATAAAAGTCATTTATTGTATATCATTCAGAGTATGTGTGATTAATCATCAATTTGTAATTCATAAAAGTGAAGACATGTCGACAATGCACGCTTTGTGAAAGATATCTTTAACGATTCATAGTAAAGGAACGAAATCAAATTTGAAGTATGGACTATCTGTTGCCTTAAAACAAATGTTGTTAAACATGCAGACATATCTGTAGTATATAAAAGATTACACTGGAAGAAAAATGCGATTGTGAAACGTGATTCCGTCGCCAGACACATAATTATTGGGAAGAACGTCAGTTTCCGTAACAGATTGTTAAAGAGACAAAAAGAGTTTATAACAATTGTGGTGTCGTATTTATAACAATTGTGGTGTCGTATTTATAACAATTGTGGTGTCGTATTTATCAAATTTGAACAGGAATCTGACAGATATGTATATCAATAAATCATTTGTTTTGTAATTAAAAATTCATCAGTATAATAAAATATTGCAAAATTAACAAAAATAGATATCATAATATGCACTAACTGTATAAATGCTAGTCGTTACCTATTTATTCATGCAATAGACCGGGCCATCTTAGTTGAAATAATGCAAATGTACATAGTCTTATATATATTGTAGTCCTTGAAAAGTGCTTTAAAAGTGCTTTAAATGACTATTTTGTTTGTTATCACTTACCAAAGCCTTGATCTTTTAATAACCGGTTATCACTGGTTCAACATATCGTGATCCGGGATACTTTACAAGGTATGAACACAAATAATATAATGAATAAAAAAAGTAAAATGAATACAATACAGACATAAACAGGAGAGACAACAGGGGTCAGGACCTTGCAAACGTCAGTAATCAAATAAGACTTCGGGGAGCTTACACCTTGTTAACAGGTGTAGTAAAGCTCGCTGTTTATCCGTGGCCATACTATAAGGTCAGCTACCATCATTGCGTTTTCCATAGACTTACATTATAATGTTTGACCTAATTTTCACTATTTCTATCATTCGCGAACCAAAAAGTCCTATATCATATTAAAGTACTGTCCTAGACTCAAATTAAAATGTCAAAAGTACCACTTTTACCATTTTTGCCCCCTGAAGTTGGGTACCCCCACTTTCAGCATGAAAAAAAGTAAAATTCACCAATTTTACTTTCCATGCAGTTTCCTTGATAATATGAATTTAGTCAGTCACAGAAGCATAATTCTAATTTTTTATTGACACAAACATAATAAACTTATACAGAAGTGGGTTACAACTTCGATAAGTTTAAGACAGCACTGGTTGATATAGACAATAGATAGTTAGTACATGTACTGAACTCACTGGAATTCTTGAAAATAGTTCATATGAATAAATATTTGTAATTATACCCAGCCCCTACTTACATTGAGTCATTGGAGTGATATCCTTCTCCAGCCCAAACCCTCAACACTATTTGCCCAGACGTCATCCCAGGCGGTTGAAGACTCACTGTGAGCTGATTTTTATAGTAGTGTTAGGTAACCAATTCATTGGTCGGTGTTTTTTATGCACCATGAATTGTAGTCAAATCCCAACCCGCACCGTTGTACGGACTCAGTATTACTGTAATACAACACGGATATATACAGTACGTATTATATATGGAGATAATTATTTCTGAATAACCAAGGACAGGGTGGACAAATTTACATACATTGTGAATCAGCATCTTAAAAGATTCCAAAAATAATAAATTCCGTTGTTGTGAATTTGATTATCTCCCCTTATGAAACTAAATATATATGAATTCACAGTATCTATATGATCCAACGGGTTTATAAATATGTCCTTTATATAACATGTGAGTAGTGATGAATCCTTAACTGGATCCTACTCATTTAAAGCTATCATTTCATGTATGTAAATTTGTCCACCCTGTACAGATGTGTTGCATGTAATTCCATAGTATATAAAACATGTTCGACACCAAATTTATTTGGTTGGCAGAGGCCTTGATATTGTATCTATGGTTTGCATTGTAGCTTGGGGCACTCGCCGTAGTCTGATCTGTACATTTATGTCTTGGTTATTCACAAATAATTATCTCCATATATACATCTTGCATTGTGAATGAGCATCTTAAAAGATCCCAAAAATCGTAAATTCCGTTGTTGTGGATTTGATTATCTCCTTTTATGAAATAAAATATATATGAATTCACTGTATCTATATGATCCAGAGGTTTATAAATATGTCCTTTATATAACATGTGAGTAGTGATGAATCCTTAACTGGATCCTACTCATTTAAAAGCTATCATTTCATGTATGTAAATGTGTCCACCCTGTACAGATTGTGTTGCATGTAATTCCATAGTATATAAGTTATGGTCGACACCAAATTTATTTGGTTGGCAGAGGCCTTGATATTGTGTCTATGGTTTGCATTGTAGCTTGGCGCACTCGCCGTAGTCTGGTCTGTACATTTATGTCTTGGTTATTCACAAATAATTATCTCCATATATATATCATGCATTGTGAATGAGCATCTTAAAAGATCGCAAAAATCGTAAATTCCGTTGATGTGAATTTGATTATGTCCCTTTATGAAATTAAATACATATGAATTCACTGTATCTATATGATCCAACGGGTTTATAAATATGTCCTTTATATAGCATGTGAGTAGTCATGAATCCTTAACTGGATCCTTTCCTTTTACAGTACGTATTATGTCTTGGTTACTTCACAAATAATTATCTCCATATATATATATATTCATGCTAAATCTCTATACAATTAATATATTCATAAAACCGCAAGAAATTTAAAAGCAATATATATATATATTAATAAAACACATTAATATGCCTTCCACTGTTCGAATATTTACCAAAAGTAATATGCACATATACCAGTATATTATACAAGTGCTAGCATGTTTAACAATTTCATGTCCAGGGTAATCTTAAGATTCGAATTCGTGCTCTATGACGTATAAGACAATCGATATGGAATACTGGTGAAAGTCATTTGTTATGAAATCCTTCATAGTACTAATTAATCATCATTTGTAATTCACAAAGATGGAGACATTTTGGCATGGCACGCTTCTAATGATGAATAACGGTAAAGATTTATATTAAAAGATCCAGTAATAGATAAAGCGCAGATCAGAATTGATAATAAGAATCATCTCTCGTACAAAATGTCTTTGGCATGTAAGACATATCGGTAGGTAATAAAAACAGAGTTTATTCTGGAAGAGAAATGCGATTGTGAAACATGATTTGTTGTTGATGTTATTGTTTCTTAAACAGTTTTGTTGTTGATGTTGATGATGCTGAATCTTATTTTTGTTTCTCATTGAAGTAATGAGAATTGAGAAAAAAAATATGTTTATACATCAGTAATACATTACAAAATGTTATGAACTCCGGATGTGAGCTATAGTATTTGAACAAGTATCAGCTAAAAGTATATTAAAACGTCGCATATGTCAACACGCAATGATACATGCTGGGGTGGATATCTCTGATTAATCAATAATGTACGTCAGCACATTAAGTGTGCTCGTATAAAGCTTTGATGGGAGAAAGAATGGACATAGACATTTGCAATTACCGGTTTTATTCGAAAATAAAATAAACTATCGCGTTTCAATCACGGGCTTTAACATTTAATCAACTGATTCTCTGTATATACCGACGCAATAAATGAGGCTGTTACGTTGCTTTAATGAGGTATTACAAAGAGAGAGGGAAAGGTGGAGAGCTGTTAATGAAATATGACGATGCTGATATCAATATTTCATCTGAAATATGTACTCAAGGTTTTCTACTTTTCTACTGATTATTTGAAAAGATAGTGGGTGGGGTAATTTAAAGATAAACACATATTGTATTCATTCATTTTCCCATAACTGTTTTCCTGTTTATTTAGAATATGAATAGAAACATGGATCACTTTTGAAAACAATAGTACTTAGTTCATTTGCTTTAAAGAAAAGTGATGTGTTTATTGTTAAACTTTGTTTTAACGGAAACATGCACACGTTACATTCTGAAATGTGTCACTGTGTTTTGTTCTTGATTTCGAGTGGAAAATTTAATATTTTCCAAATTGTTGATCCACAACAAATATGTTTACTGTTTTTATTTCATTTTCGCTTGACGTCACACAGAACTATCCTTGTTGCACTGATCTACATAAAATAGTCTCAGGAGTAATTATAAATAGTATTACCACTTGTTTTAATAAAGTCTCTGTGCCATAGATAGATATCGGTTGCTCCAAAATTACATTGAAAAACATAGAGTTAAAAAAAATCAACATGAAGATGTCCCAGTTCACCTGTAAATGAATATAATTTAAGAATTTCAAACATATGTCTAACCAATTCACGCAGCTCTATTACTCGTGCATAAGAATCTGCCTACCATCATTAAGGTGAGGTAAATGAGAATGTGACAAACCAAGGTGATGGATACTTTCTGTGCCTTTCTTTCCGTTATATTGTACTTTTAAAACATTGATGAAACTGACGTCACGTAGAATTCTCACGCACGCGATATATCGACAACGTTTAATATAGTTTAGCCAAATGTAATGCGTATATGCATACTATTTTATGATATACGATTTGCTGACAAAGTTTAATACATTCTTGCCATATGTAATGCGTATATGCATATTATTTTATGACATATGGTTTAATTACTGAAAATTGCTTCAAATGGTTGATTGAAAGCCAAATTTGTTTTTAAACCAGCTGCTTAGCGATTATTTGACCAATGACGTTAGCTATATAATAGCTATATGCTTTATAAAAAAAACAATGTGCGTCGGAACAGGGCAATGAAACAATATTTATTTTTAATCAACGCCGTAAAACACTATCATACATTATGAACAATAAATATTCTTGCACAAAAGATGTCATGCTGTTTTATTTTATATATGTATAACTACGATATATGTGTATTTGATAATAAGAAGGTCAGTGTTCGGTCTTCAAATCGAACGACCAATAAGGGAAATAATCTATTTATATCCGACATGCTCCGTATCTAAGATATTTCTAGGAAGTATTTTAATCTTAATAACGACTATCGTATTATTCCACGGTAACGTTATTTGAACACGTTTTATGTGAAGAGAGATTATGCTTATAAAACAAGCCAGTATGTACATTGTAGTACGACCTTAATGATTCAATAATGAAATTAATGATTCTCTGGAACATAAATTTGATATTGAGAAAGTATGTAAAACATTTACTTCAATACTGATGATTTAAATTTAATAATCTTTTATTGCACATTTATCATGTTGAAATCATCAATGTGTAGCATAAATAATGAATAACATGCAAAATGGTCGGTCTACATGTTTTAACTACATCAGTTACAGCCCTATCCGAGTGATTGTTACGGATTCAGCTTGAAACGTAGTATAATCAGTTGGCTTCTGTGTTCATTTACACGTGTTGAATTCTTACTGCACCTTACCAATGTTCTTTTAACAAAAATAACAAACTTATTTCCTAAACCATAGCAGAAAAAGCGGAAGATATTTACTCTTGTATATTCACATTGATATCATATGCTAAACATACGTTTCCAAAATGTGAAAACATGGACTTTTCTTGTTGAACATGTAGGAAGATTTAATACAAGTTTGAAAAAGAGTATTGCTAAAAGTTGCAGTATCCCCGTTAGTTTTAAAAGCAGTTTAAACATATTGTATTACTTTCTATTTTACATATGCCAGCATGTGATTGAATAACTCCTCAAGTTCTGAAACAGCAATGATAATATAAATGCAATCAATTAGTTGAAATATCAATGATATATATTTAGTATTATATTCAAATCAACAAAGACGAAAGTTGGCTCAATTCTGAGCAGCTTTTTGTACGTCGGACATCGCCATTACTTTTTGGCTTCGCTGTATCAATTACTGTAAAAAGTATTTTTAACATTCGGCTTAATTTATGTAAGTTAATCTTAAAGTACTAACTTAGTTTGAGGACATTATTTGATTAACAGTTGACATACTGAGCTCTCTTAACAATTATGATGTTAGACATTTTAGAGTTTGCTACTTTAAAGCAACACATCCACGTTTGAACTTTTAAAAAAAATAAATAAATTGAGTTATTAGCACATTTCCCATACAAACATATGATCAATTAGCTGAATATGAGCATATAAACACAATCCCGAACAAAATGATGCCCAAATTGTAATGCGTGACTAACACTTTATAAAACAAGCGTGTAACTCACCCGAGTCAAAAAAAAGTTGTCAAAATGACTTTCAAGGCAGGTAAAGTACACTACGCACTAAAACGTGAAGTTTTTTAATACGACTCGCATAATTCAATTTGAAGCCAAGTTGGAATCCGCGGCAATTTAAAAATAATTTATAAAGCGTTTGTCACGCTTTATAATTTGGACATCTTTTTTTATAATTCTAAAGCGTTCTGGATAGTGTTTGTTAGCACATATACAGCTCACTGACCATATATTTATGTATGGGAAATGTGCTCAAAACTCAATTGAAAATTTTTTTAAAAAAGTTTAAACGTGGATGTGTTGCTTTAACACCCGTATTTAATAATTATTAATGTTAAAGTAGCAAATTTTAAAATGATTATAATACCATTAGATCACTACTGTGCCAAATACAATGAAATAATTTGCACTTTGAAATTTATATATAAATTTATATTTGGTTGAAAATTTATTATGAAACATTTTAATAAATATACACTATAATCGAATGCAAGAATCAGAAAAAAGCCATCTTAATCCCACTGTAAATTGTTTTCTGTACTAGTAAATCAATGTTAAGATAAAAGCAACAATACATATGAACATTAATTAGCTCCTCCGAACACCAACGCATCAACAGATTACACATGAAGATGTGTAAACGACTATCCAACATGTGTAGGGAGAACCGAAGCCCAAAGTGCTGCCTTTTAACAATAACCTCTCACCGCTGAGAAAGTGTGTCAGTTACTTGCTGCAGGACATTGGTCCTACCCTGCCGTGATGCTCAACAGACAGACAGACAGACAGACGGACAGACGGCAGAACGTTGGTCCTAACCTGCCGTGATGCTCAACATTAAGCGTGTGAAGTATCGACAGATAGATAGACAGACAGACATACGGACAGACGGCAGGACTTTGGTCCTACCTTGCCGTGATGCTCAACATTTAGCGTGTCCAGTATCGACAGATAGATAGACCGACAGACAGACAGACAGACAGACGGCAGGACATTGGTCCTACCCTGCCGTGATGCTCAACATTTAGCGTGTGCAGTATCGACAGATAGTTATACAGACAGACAGATGGCAGGACATTGGTCCTACCCTGCCGCGATGCTCATCATTTAGCGTGTCCAGTATCGACAGATAGATAGATAGACAGACAGACAGACGGCAGGACATTGGTCCTACCCTGCAGTGATGCTCAACATTTAGCGTGTCCAATATCGACAGATAGTTATACAGACAGACAGACGGCAGGACATTGGTCCTACCCTGCCGTGATGCTCAACATTTAGCGTGTCCAGTATCGACAGATAGATAGACAAACAGACAGACTGCAGGACATTGGTCCTATCCTGAAGTGATGCTCAACATTTAGCGTGTCCAGTATCGACAGATAGTTATACAGACAGACAGACGGCAGGACGTTGATCCTACCCTGCAGTGATGCTCAACATTTAGGTTGTCCAGTATCGACAGATAGATAGATAGATAGATAGATAGATAGATAGATAGATAGATAGATAGATAGATAGATAGATAGATAGATAGATAGATAGATAGATAGATAGATAGATAGATAGATAGATAGATAGATAGATAGATAGATAGATAGATAGATAGATAGATAGATAGATAGATAGATAGATAGATAGATAGATAGATAGATAGATAGATAGATAGATAGATAGATAGATATACAGACAGACGGCAGGACATTGGTCCTATTCTGCAGAGATGCTCAACATTTAGCGTGTGCAGTATCGACAGATAGTTATACAGACAGACAGACTGCAGGACATTGGTCCTATCCTGAAGTGATGCTCAACATTTAGCGTGTCCAGTATCGACAGATAGTTATAAAGACAGACAGACGGCAGGACGTTGATCCTACCCTGCCGTTATGCTCAACATTTAGGTTGTCCAGTATCGACAGATAGATAGATAGACAGACAGACGGCAGGACATTGGTCCTATCCTGCAGAGATGCTCAACATTTAGCGTGTCCAGTATCGTCAGATAGTTATACAGACAGACAGACGGCAGGGCATTGGTCCTACCCTGCCGTGATGCTCAACATTTAGCGTGTCAGGTATCGACAGATAGATAGACAGACAGACAGACGGCAGGACATTGGTCCTATCCTGCCGTGATGCTCAACATTTAGCGTGTCCAGTATCGACAGATAGTTATACAGACATACAGACGGCAGGACAATGGTCCTATCCTGCCGTGATGCTCAACATTTAGCGTGTCCAGTATCGGCAGATAGATAGACAGACAGACAGACGGCAGTACATTGGTCCTAACATGCAGTGATGCTCAACATTTAGCGTGTCCAGTATCGACAGATAGATAGACAGACAGACAGACGGCAGGACATTGATCCTATCCTGCTGTGATGCTCAACATTAAGGTTGTCAAGTATCGACAGATAGTTATACAGACAGACAATCGGCAGAACGTTGGTCCTACCCTGCGGTGATGCTCAACATTTAGCGTGTCCAGTATCGACAGATAGATAGACAGACAGACAGACGGCAGGACATTGGTCCTACCCTGCGGTGATGCTCAACATTTAGCGTGTCTAGTATCGACAAATAGATAAGCAGACAGACAGACGGCAGGACGTTGATCCTATCCTGCAGTGATGCTTAACATTTAGCGTGTCCAGTATCGACAGATAGTTATACAGACAGACAGACGGCAGGACATTGGTCCTATCCTGCAGTGATGCTCAACATTTAGCGTGTCCAGTATCGACAGATAGATAGACAGACAGATAGACAGCAGGACATTGGTCCTATCCTGCAGTGATGCTCAACATTTAGTGTGTCCAGTATCGACAGATAGTTATACAGACAGACTGACGGCAGGACATTGGTCCTACCCTGCCGTGATGCTCAACATTTAGCATGTCCAGTTTCGACAGATAGATAGACAGACAAACAGACGGCAGGACATTGATCTTATCCTGCAGTGGTGCTCAACATTTAGCGTGTCCAGTATCGACAGATAGTTATACAGACAGACTGACGGCAGGACATTGGTCCTACCCTGCCGTGATGCTCAACATTTAGCATGTCCAGTTTCGACAGATAGATAGACAGACAAACAGACGGCAGGACATTGATCTTATCCTGCAGTGGTGCTCAACATTTAGCGTGTCCAGTATCGACAGATAGTTATACAGACAGACAGACGGCAGGACAATGGTCCTACCCTGCCGTGATGCTCAACATTTAGCGTGTCCAGTATCGGCAGATAGATAGACAGACAGACAGACGGCAGTACATTGGTCCTAACCTGCAGTGATGCTCAACATTGAGTGTGTCCAGTATCGACAGATAGATAGACAGACAGACAGACAGACAGACAGACAGACAGACAGACAGACAGACAGACAGACAGACAGACAGACAGACAGACAGACAGACAGACAGACAGACAGACAGACAGACAGACAGACAGACAGACAGACAGACAGATTCTGAGGTCTTTCTCCACCAACAAAACTATTTCATATCATTCAATATGTTAAGTGTTTGAAATGTTGTTAGTTACTTGCGGAAAGGCGGTGGTTACTGAGAGTTTCCTCCGCCAATAAATTATTTTAGCTTGAAAAGCTTTGAAAAGGTGGACTTTTGTAATCAACTATCCGTCAGTGTCGGCATCCAATATGTTATATCCGTTCAATACTTTAATCAAATGTTGCCCTCTTCATATTAATATGGTACACATTACTTTTTATCACGAAAATTTGCATGTGATTTAAATTCCACTCCACATCTCATATATTACACTAATTACGCTCCTTTGTTTAACAAAAACTTCACTTTTATCAATATATGTTCAATAAATCAAACAATCGGTTCTTGATTCTATTTAAATGTATAAATGAGATTACTTATAACTAGACCTTGTATGGGATTGACATTCAGCTCCGTGTGTTTTAATTTACATGAGCTATGTCTATTTATTAAATAAACATTTCATTTTAATCAGCATCCGATCAAAGACTCAAACAATCGTTGCCTGATTCATTTAAATTTTAATTACAATGTCGCTTATCACTAGACTCTGCATGAGAATTAACTTTTACGCTCCCCGTATTTCAATTTACTTGATATATGGGTTTTTAAACTAAAATTGCATTTTAAATATGTCACATTTTAGGAAATACTTGCTGAACTACTCATCAACCAAATTTCGAACAATATTTCATCAAGTTGTCCCTAGAAAATGACTGCTTTTTCACGGCATTATTTGATCGTTCATTTTTATTATATACATCATTTATATAAATGTTATGTGAAAGCTGTAAGATATATAAACATACATCATTTATATAAATGTTATGTGAAAGCTGTAAAATATATAAACATACATCATTTATATAAATGTTATGATTTATATAAATGTTATGTGAAAGCTTTAAGATATATAAACATACATCATTTATATAAATGTTATGTGAAAACTGTAAGATATATGAACATACATCATTTATATAAATGTTATGTGAAAGCTGTAAGATATATAAACATACATCATTTATATAAATGTTATGTGAAAGCTGTAAGATATATAAACAAACATCATTTATATAAATGTTATGTGAAAGCTGTAAGATATATAAACAAACATCATTTATATAAATGTTATGTGAAGCTGTAAGATATATAAACATACATCATTTATATAAATGTTATGTGAAAGCTGTAAGATATATAAACATACATCATTTATATAAATGTTATGTGAAAGCTGTAAGATATATAAACATACATCATTTATATAAATGTTATGTGAAAGCTGTAAGATATATAAACATACATCATTAATATATGGATATCGTGTAGAAGCTCTGTTTTATATAAGCTGTATTTTATATAAGCTGTTTAATATTTAAGCTGTGTTATACAAACGCTGTGTAACACCAAGATGACATTAGAAACTAGATATGGATAATGGCTTTTAGAAAACTCCTATTCTCTCATACAAACTTGCATTCATTCAGGTTGAGCGTTAGCTTGTAGTTCTATCATCCCTTTTCTATCGTCCAATTATTTTCCATCAATCAATCGATCACTGAATTCGCACAAAGCGCAACCTGGTGCAAAAAATGTCTGACCTCTAGCAATAGAACGACCGCGAGTCAATACAAAATGATTTATTATGTTTATCAAATGCGTTTATTCCATTTTTATGCTCAGATCGACAAGAGTAATGGTACGGCCATTGATGCTTCGACGTCAATGCAGAACTTTATTGAGCTAATTTAATGTTTTTATTTGGACCCTTCACAAGCTCAAGTTGACAAGGTGAAGTTACCGTACGGACTTTTATCCCGCGCTGTAAATCTAGAGACAGCTTCAAGGACAATAACCATGGTACACTAACTAGCACTTGTGTTGATTATTTCATATGAAAAAGCACAAACTATTTTTATTGTACTCGATCACGTTCTTTGACTCCGTGTTGTTATTAATTGTGAACTAGGAGCTCATTCAATGCCGCAGGGAAAAAACGTTTTTGCTTAAACTGTAGAGTGTTGTATTGACATTGTCCGTCATGAACAGAACCAATAACTTTTTATTTTATTGGTTGCATTCTATTTTTTCAAATGATATTTTGTCAGAAATTACCAAACTAAATAAAATTTAAAACAATATACAATTAACCAAACTTCAAATAATAAAGATACAGAAAAAAATGTTCATATAATACATTGAAATAAATATCCTGGCCGAATCGCTTGATGCAGAAATTCTACGAACATTCCACAAAGAGTTGACTAAATTATTCTGAGGCTTCAAATATTACAGTTTATTTTATTCTTTATAAAGTTTGTTTTGGTAAAATAATCTTCGTTTGATTTTGGTGTCTTTCACATTCTTGATATTTGATTAGCACTAAAATACTTTTATTCATGTTGTGATGTAGACGAAATTTGGAAAGCGACTAATGGGCATAGATGCTAGATGCTACATATGCATGTATATGATGGCATATGAATGTATATGATGTCATATGAATGTATATGATTGAATATAAGTGTATATGATGGAATATAAATGTAAATTATGGAATATAAATGCAAAGTAGGACATATAAATGTATATGATGAAATATAAATGTCTATTATGGCATATAAATGTATATGATGGCATACACGTATTTATGATGGCATACCAATATTTATGATGGCATATCAATGTATATAATGTCTTATGAATGTATTTAATGATATATAAATGGCTCTGATGGCATATGAATGTATATGATTGCATATAAATGTATATGATGGCATATAAATGTATATGATTGCATATAAATGTATATGATGGCATATAAATGTATATGATGGCATATAAATGTTTATGATGACATATAAATGTATATAATGGCATATCAATGTATATAATGTCTTATTAATGTATTTAATGATATATAAATGTATATGAAGGTATAAATGTTAATGATGATAAATGAATGTATTATAGTGGCATATCAATGTATATAATGTCTAATGAATGTATTTAATGCTATACAAATGCATATGGTGGCAAATAAATGTTTATGATGACATATGAATGTATATAGTGGGATATCAATGTATATAATGTCTTATGAATGTATTAAATGATATATAAATGTATATGATGGCATATTAATATATATGATGACATATGAATGTATATGATGGCATATAAATGTATATGATAAGTCATAAACAAGTGTTGAAGATTGCACTCACATGTTTGAAGTACACACGAGTATATAACTGACTACTCAGTATCTATGTTTAATCAATACTTATTATCTCATAATCACATTGTTGATGTCACCATGAAAAGAGCATATTGGGATGTACATTCAAACATGTATTGAATGCGGATTGCAAATTGTAGTATAGGTGAAGATAAAGGCATGTTCTCGTATACATATGCTAGAAGCACCGGTTCGAGTTTTATAGAGTATTATCCTTATGACAAATCATAAATTTTGTTTTTCAAAAGTGTATGTACATGGCCAACATATATTATCGGATCACTGTTAACTAGAATTTAAATTTTCTCTCTCAGGTAGAAATGCCTGTAATATTGGAAAAACAAAGGATTAAGTTTAAATACGTACTTTAATATGCCCGTTTTATGAATAAACTAAAGATATTTATATAATAGGCGAGTACGTATAAGTTTCAGTACATGTTGTTGTATATAGGCTCAAAAGTTATATATACATAATAGGCGAGTTCATTTAAGTTTAAGTTCGATGTTGTTGTATATAGGCACATAGGTTATATAACCATAATAGGCGAGTATATATAAGTTTAAGTACCTGTTGTTTTATATAGGTTCAAATGTTATATATACATAATAGGCGAGTACATATAAGTTTAAGAACCTGTTGTTTTATATAGGCTCAAATGGTTTATAGTTCTATATTCATTTCGATACGCTCTTGTTGCAAATAAACAGAAACATTGCATATTTGATACGCGAGTACTATATACAATTTGATACGCTCTTCTTGTAAATAAACCAGAACATTATATATTTTTGATACGTGAGTACAATATACATTTTGATACGCTCTTGTTGTAAATAAACCCGAACATTACATATTTGGTACGCGAGTACTATATACATTTTTATACGCTCTTGTTGTAAATAACCCAAACATTACATATTTGATACGCGAGTACAATATACATTTTGATACGCTCTTGTTGCAAATAAACCGGAAGATTATATATTTGATACGCGAGTACTATATACATTTTGATACGCGTTTGTTGTTTATAGCCCAAACATTACATATTTGATACGCGAGTACTTTATACATTTTCATACGCTCTTGATGCAAATAAACCCGAACATTATATATTTCATACGCAAGTACTATATACATTTTGATACGCTCTTGTTGCAAAAAAAACGAACATTATATATTTGATACGCGAGTACTATATACATTTTGAAACGCTCTTGTTGTAAATAATCAAAACATTACATATTTGATACGCAAGTACTATATACATTTTGATACGCTCTTGTTGTAAATAAACCCGAACATTATATATTTGATACGCGAGTACTATGTACATTTTGCTACGCTCTTGTTGCAAATAAACCCGAACTTTACATATTTGATACGCGAGTACTATATACATTTTTATACGCTCTTGTTGTAAATAACCTAAACATTACATATTTGATACGCGAGTACTATATACATTTTGATACGCTCTTGTTGTAAATAAACCCGAACATTATATATTTGATAGGCGAGTACTATATACATTTTGATACGCTCTTGTTGTAAATAAACCCGAACATTATATATTTGATAGGCGAGTACTATATACATTTTGATACGCTCTTGTTGTTTATAGCCCAAACATTACATATTTGATACGCAAGTACTATATACATTTTGATACGCTCTTGATGTAAATAAACCCGAACATTATATATTTGTTACGCGGGTACTATATACATTTTAATACGCTCTTGTTGTAAATAACCCAAACATTACATATTTGATACGCAAGTACTATATACATTTTGCTATGCTTTTGTTGTAAATAACCCAAACATTACATATTTGATACGCAAGTACTATATACATTTTGCTACGCTCTTGTTGTTTATAACCCAAACATTACATTTTTGATACGCGAGTTCTATATACATTTTGCTATGCTTTTGTTGTAAATAAACCCGAACATTATATATTTGATACGCGGGTACTATATACATTTTGCTATGCTCTTGTTATAAATAAACCCGAACATTATATATTTGATACGCGGGTACTATATACATTTTGCTACGATCTTGTTGTTTATAACCCAAACATTACATATTTGATACGCGAGTACTATATACATTTTCATACGCTCTTGTTGTAAATAAACCAGAACATTACATATTTGACACGCGAGTACTATATACATTTTGATACGCTCTTGTTGTAAATAAACCCGAACATTACATATTTGACACGCGAGTACTATATACATTTTGATACGCTCTTGTTGCAAAAAAAAAACAAACATTATATATTTGATATGCGAGTACTACATACATTTTGATACGCTCTTGTTGTAAATAACCCAAATATTACATATTTGATACGCAAGTACTATATACATTTTGATACGCTCTTGTTGTAAATAAACCTGAACATTATATATTTGTTACGCAAGTACTATATACATTTTTATACGCTCTTGTTGTAAATAACCCGAACATTATATATTTGATACGCGAGTACTATATACATTTTGACACGCTTTTGTTGTTTATAGCCCAAACATTACATATTTGATATGCGAGTACTATATACATTTTCATACGCTCTTGATGCAATTAAACCCGAACATTATATATTTGATACGCAAGTACTATATACATTTTGATACGCTCTTGTTGTATAAACCCGAACATTATATATTTGATACGCGAGTACTATGTACATTTTGATACGCTCTTGTTGCAAATTAACCCAAACACTTAATAGGTGATACGCGAGTACTATATACATTTTGATATGCTATTGTATTACATAAACTCATTATCTATCTGTTTAATACGCGAGTTTTAGTACGCTGTTGCAGTATTTTGTCTCAGTGTTACATGTATGGCGCAATATTTATGTTTAATTCGCGAGTTTTAGTACGCTGTTGCAGTATTATGTCTCAGTGGGACATGTATGGTGCAATATTTATATGTTCAATTCGCGAGTTTTAGTACGCTGTTACAGAACTATGTCTCAGTGTTACATGTATGGCGCAATATTTATATGTTTAATTCTCGAGTTTTAGTACGCTGTTGCAATACTATGAATCATTGGGACATGTATGTCGCATTATTTATATGTTCAATTCGCGAGTTTTAGTACGCTGTTGCAGTACTATGTCTCAGTGGGACATGTATGGCGCAATATTTATATTTTTAATTCGCAAGTTTTAGTACGCTGTGGCAGTACTATGTCTCAGTGTTACATGTATTGCGCAATATTTATATGTTCAATTCGCGAGTTTTAGTACGCTGTCGCAGTACTATGTCTCAGTGTTACTTGTATGGCGCAATATTTATATTTTTAATTCGCGAGTTTTAGTACGCTGTTGCAGTACTATGTCTCAGTGTTACATGTATTGCGCAATATTTATATGTTTAGTTTGCGAGTTTTAGTACGCTGTTGCAGTACTATGTCTCAGTGTTACATGTATTGCGCAATATTTATATGTTCAATTCGCGAGTTTTAGTACGCAGTTGCAGTACTATGTCTCAGTGTTACATGTATGGCGCAAAATTTATATGTTTAGTTTGCGAGTTTTAGTACGCTGTTGCAGTACTATGTCTCAGTGGGACATGTATGGCGCAATAATTATATGTTTAATTCGCGAGTTTTTTTGTACGCTGTTGCAGTACTATATCTCAGTGGGACATGTATGGCGCAATATTTATATGTTTTATTCTCGAGTTTTAGTACGCTGTTGCAATACTATGTCTCAGTGAGACATGTATGTCGCATTATTTATATGTTCAATTCGCGAGTATTAGTACGCTATTGCAGTACTATGTCTCAGTGGGACATGTATGGCGCAATATTTATATTTTTAATTCGCGAGTTTTAGTACGCTGTTGCAGTATTATGTCTCAGTGTTACATGTATTGCGCAATATTTATATGTTCAATTCGCGAGTTTTAGTACGCTGTTGCAGTACTATGTCTCAGTAGTTACTTGTATGGCGCAATATTTATATTTTTAATTCGCGAGTTTTAGTACGCTGTTGCAGTACTATGTCTCAGTGTTACATGTATTGCGCAATATTTATATGTTTAGTTTGCGAGTTTTAGTACGCTGTTGCAGTACTATGTCTCAGTGTTACATGTATTGCGCAATATTTATATGTTCAATTCGCGAGTTTTAGTACGCAGTTGCAGTACTATGTCTCAGTGTTACATGTATGGCGCAAAATTTATATGTTTAGTTTGCGAGTTTTAGTACGCTGTTGCAGTAGTATGTCTCAGTGGAACATGTATGGCGCAATACTTATATGTTTAATTCGCGAGTTTTAGTACGCTGTTGCAGTAGTATGTCTCAGTGGGACATGTATGGCGCAATATTTATATGTTCAATACGCGAGTTTTAGTACGCTGTTGCAGTGCTATGTTTCAGTGGGACATGTATGTCGCAATATCTATATGTTCAATACGCGAGTATTAGTACGCTGTTGCAGTACTATGTTTCAGTGGGACATGTATGGCGCAATATTTATATGTTCAATACGCGAGTTTTAGTACGCTGTTGCAGTACTATGTCTCAGTGGGACATGTATGGCGCAATATTTATATGTTTAATTTGCGAGTTTTAGTACGCTGTTGCAGTACTATGTCTCAGAGGGACATGTATGGCACAGCTAACGTATACGAGTACTTACTATACATTGTTAGCTTCAAACGTATACACTTTCTGTATGAACACATATTACCGGCAGTTACACTGGAACCTCTGCCAAATGGATATCTCACGTTGTTGGAATACGTACGTTGAGATGTCGATTTCTCCCTGTCAGCTAGTCCATCCTGCATTTGTATGATTAGTCCTACAAGTGTGCATATCGCAGCAACTATGTGACTAACTGGGAAATACGTATTGGAATAAGACAAAAGTTTGGATTAATTTTATATTTAGGTGAGTTCGGTTTGCCAATAGTACTTTTATCTTAGTATTGCGTATATTACAAACTATCAAACATTGTTCTTGTTTCACAAATGATATACAGAACTGCTATGTGTGATTTGTGCCTTTGTGTATCTCTTATTTCACTGGTATCTACTTTTAATTAAAAGTTTACATGTTCGTTTAAAAAATCTGCTGTGTTAAAATGTGATTTGAAAAGCATAAAGGTTTTGGAATCAGTTGTAAAAAAGCATGTATTATTCGTCATAATTTTTTTATTATTTTGTCTTTAGCTTTTTTAAGCAATTGATACACAATCCGATTCTGAACCAGAGATGTTATTATTTTATAATTATACATGAAGGTAACTCACACCTAGGTGTTTGCTATTACGTGTTTATGACTGCATGCACATTCCTACCGTAACTGTTTAATCAGAAGAAGGTGCAAGTATACATGTATGTATATATGTTTATGCATAAGCAACCGCTCAGATATATCATCTTTGGAGCAGTGTGTTGATTGTGTTTGAAATGTGTTTTTTTTTGTTTTATTTTTTCAAGGGGTAAGGAGGTTTGGTTGTTTAACGATAACGTATATTGGGCTATAATTGATGCTTGTTTAGGAGCAAAGGATCTAAAAACAATTTATATTGATAAACATAAAATTTTATGATAATAAGAAATTCAAGGACAGGAAAACAGACAGTTCTCAAACATATACAAATGATACTCCGCTATAATCAAAGCTTGTAACATCTTTTTATGTAACTGAGCTTAACTGTTTTTGCTCAATGAAAGTCAGTTCAATGTATCTATTTACTAATGTTAGAGTGTTACACGCACAAATACTGTTAACAACATAACATTTATATTCATAAAATCATGATGTTATATAGAGTGAAGAGATAGAGAGGGGGTACGAGGGACAGAGAGAGAGAGAGAGAGAGAGAGAGAAGGAGAGAGAGAGAGAGAGAGAGAGAGAGAGAGAGAGAGAGAGAGAGAAGGAGAGAGACAACGAGAGTGGGAGCGAACATGGAGGGATCGAGAGAAGGCGAGAGGAACACAGTGAGAGAGAGAATGATAGAGAGAGCAGAAAGAGAGATTATGTGAGAGAGAGAGAAAGCGAGATAAAGTTGCAGGAAAGACAGAGAGACATACAGAGAGAGAGAGAGAGAGAGAGAGAGAGAGAGAGAGAGAGAGAGAGAGAGAAGGAGAGAGAGAGAGAGAGAGAGAGAGAGAGAGAGAGAGAGAGAGAGAGAGAGAGAGAGAGAGAGAGAGTTATGTTTTATAAGCTATAACTACAAACTATTACACCAAAGTTTCTGCGTAGACTGCAGCAACCTACCATTCAGTATTCTGCTAATCATTGTCACTGTCTGTATGCATTAGCTTATATATACAGGTTAAACAGAGGCTAATGTAGTGTACATAGGTGCACCAAAAACTTTATATATATATGCAAATGCCAATGAGCAAGCAGTTTCTACTACTATTATTACTACTACTACAACTACTACTACTACTTCTACTTCTTCAACTACTACTATTACTACTACAACTCGACTACTACTACTACTACTACTACTACTACTACTACTACTACTATTACTACTACTACTACTACTACTACTACTACTACTACTACTACTACTACTACTACTATTACTACTACTACTTCTTCTTCTACTACTACTACTACTACTACTACTACTACTACTACTACTACTACTACTACTACTACTACTACTACTACTACTACTATTACTACTACTACTACTACTACGACTACAACTACTACTGCAACAACTATTTCTGCTGCTGCTAATACTACTATTACTACTTTACTACAACTACTACTACTAATACTAGTACAACTACTATTTCTGCTGCTGTTTCAGCTGCTACTTCTACTACTACTACTACTACTATTTCTACTTCTGCAACTACTATTTCTGCTGCTGTTACTGCTTGTGCTGGTTCTGCTACTAATACTACTTCTACTACTACTACTTCTACTACTACTTCTACTACTACTACTACTACTACTACTACTACTACTACTACTACTACTACTACTACTACTACTACTACTACTACTACTACTACTAATACTTCTGCTGCTATTACAACTACTACTACTAATAATAATAATAAGAAGAAGAAGAAGAAGAAGAATAATAATAATAATTCTAATACTACAACAACTATCACGACTATTACTACTACTACTGTTGATACCATATAGTTATGATGATGATAATAATATAACACAGTTAAACGTTAGTTTGATATTCGTTTTTCGTTATTTGTCATTTTAGTGTCTTACTTACCAATATTAGAGGCTGAACAGCTTAGTTTCCTGCGGAATATTGAAAGACGAAATATGAATATTAAGCCAGCTTTAAGTCTGCCCATTTACCGTTGCTAATGATATGTCTTTAATGTAGGTTATCTTTCAATGCAGGCAATTTATAAATGAAAATAAAAAAAAAACAAAGACAAGCACACTGTGACATTTGCGTCTGATTTAACCACTCTAATGTCAGCCTTTTCTATTCTATTCCGTACCATTTTGTCGGATAACCAAGTCGTCAATAAAGCTACAGTATCCCGACTTCTTTGACCATGTGGGATTACTTCGCCATTCCGCTGAATGTCAGCTCCATGCTTTGCCAGATAATGGCAAATGCTGAAATAAACCGATCATAACCAATTATGGTTTTATTCGGCACGTTACACAAATACCATGTAGTTTCGATGCGTTTTCAGCTTGTTCTTTCTGGTGTTAATATGTTCCCGGCTTTGCTGAGTAATTTGTTGTGTTCATGTCGCTGCATACTAAGTAATCCAGCAATAGCAATAGCATTAATTTGATATGGGACATCAGCTCGTGCTTGACTAGGTTTTGTCGGCTATTTATATAGCATCGCAATCGACATGATTAATAAATAGGTTAAAACTATTCTTATAGAAATTAGGGTCATCCATGGCCAAATGGTCTAAGGCGACGTGTCAAGGTCACTTACTTCTTCACAGCTAGGATTTGATTCCCACTCGCTCTATAAACGTTATGAGAGAAAGTTTGCCAGGTAATGGTGGTTGTAAATATTGTGTGTGTGTGTGCGTGCGTGCGTGCGTGCGTGCGTCCGTGCGTTGGGCAGGTGGTCGTGCGTGCTCGTTCGTTGCTTAGTCCAGATAAAAACTTAAATTTGTTTTAAAAAACACTATTAATTAGCGATGCCACGTCTTTCTGAAACTGAGAGAAATCAGGCTCTTTGTATGCTCCGGGCCTGGTCATTGGTTAATACTGTTGAACGTCATTTTGGCTGTTCCAGATAGACTATTTATATTCTTGATAACCGGTACATTAGTACTTGATGTTACATTTATTTTACCTCGAATGTGAAGCATGTTTCTCTGCTCCAAAGGGGACCCTTTAATCTCAGATGAACAACTCATCAACATTTTACTCTATGTCCTCCTATCGCTGCTCAAGACCGTGGTAGTGAAGCGAGGTCACGATTTTCGATCACTAGAATCTAGATCAACCGTTATTCCACGCAATCCACATGGATCCACATTGTCCGTAAGGATGACATGACACTTATTATCATTTTTATCTTCACCAAGTGTTCCAACGCCTTCTCCGTGCGTCTATCTGTGTGTGCGATATACTACTGATTTGATAATGTATTGATATCGATTTATCAATAGTTATGTCAATATTTACGTTTGTCACAGAAAATTAATATACGGATATACAAGGAATATTTAAGAGTGCCAGGTAACTCCTAACGTATAACAAGAAAAGAATAATCAATAAAAATGTGTACAAGGAAAGAAGACACACATGTGCGTACTTTCTCGTTACACATAATTAGGTGCCAGTAAGTTTCTATTTTACCATTTGTATAATGGATATATCAACATTACGACGACATCTCTAACTAATCTACATTTAATTACATCTGTTATTCTATTACCACAGAAATAAGGACGGTCTCATTGTGTGTGTTCTTCTGTGGCTTTTTTTAGTCATTTTTTCATGAATAACGGATTTACTTCTAGACATACATGCAAACAGACAGACAGACAGACAGACAGACAGACAGACAGACAGACAGACAGACAGACAGACAGACAGACAGACAGACAGACAGACAGACAGACAGACAGACAGACAGACAGACAGACAGACAGACAGACAGACAGACAGACAGACAGACAGACAGACAGACAGACAGACAGACAGACAGACAGACAGACAGACAGACAGACAGACATATCGATATGTACAACAATTTCATATATAGCAGTGGATACTATCATGTTCTTCATCGATTCATTGCTCACAGTTATTATGCAAATATTTGAAAGCATTAAGATTTATGACAGACAACATGCAAGCATAATTATTTAATACAAAATATGCGTGTTTATTTATACCCTCTCAGAAGTACACGACGATGGAGGAGTAACACTTATGTCATGATGATAAAATCATCTATCTTCAGTTCAGTTAATTGTACTTACATCGTTCACATATCTCTTGCAAATATTTAACAATACACTTGAAATATTTTGTTTGGATTTTCAATAGTTTTTTTTATAGTTCCGGAGTAATCTCTCTCTCTCTCTCTCTCTCTCTCTCTCTCTCTCTCTCTCTCTCTCTCTCTCTCTCTCGTTCGTTTTCTAGTTTGAATCGGTACTGAGCGTTGTTTCTCAGAGACAAACGTTCGGGCCTTGGATAGAAACCACGACATCTGGCGTACGCAGTCAATAGTGTACCCATTGCACAATCGGCCTATTCTATCACATACTTTTAAACAAAATAGAAACAAAATATATTTCTTATTTAACCTATTAATGTTTTCTCCGACCAATATGAAGTTAGCGGTGCGCACATGTGGGATATTAGGCAACAATGGAATAATCCCAATACAGGGAAATAGACAGACGGTGACAATAGCAAGTTGGCAATTATAAGATTATCTTTAAATATATTCCCACCCTGGGGAATTTAACTAAGGTGCCATTCCTGGGGTTGGGAATTAGACAACCAAGTATGCTGTCATTACATTTTGTCAATATGCTTGAAATTACCATGTATAATAACAATGAAGGATAATAAAATGTTAAGGAATGGTTAAATGAACCGCGGTACGCTATGCTTTGACTGTTTTGACATATATTTTTAATATTAATGTATGATACAACATTATAGTAACATAGGTTGTTAATGCACATGGCAGACACTTGTTTCATAGAGGACAGTAAATATGTTTAAGAATAATTATATAAGCCAATGTCAAATAATTAGTTCATAATTAGTTGATTTTTCTTATAGCAAAGTTTCAGTTAGAATGGATTAATAGTCATCATTATCTTTATCATAACTGAGGTTGGCAACGAATATATTGATCACCCCTCGTACTGACAGTCTGTATATTCATTTAACAGCACCATGCGTATGAATAGAGAACACCATTAAAGAATTAGAGTAGTCTCAAAATCGTTTAACACTTACCACTGAGGTCGTAGGTTCGAGTACAGTTCGCTCCAAAAACTGTATGTGTCGAAAATGGCGTAAACCTCTATTCACTAAAATAAGATGATTTTATAATTGCCATACGCTACATCATCTTTTATACTTTATAGCAATAGGTATAGCAAAAGATGAAACTGAAAACAACATTAATTTTTTTTTTTTTTTTTGTAAATTTTCGATTTATTTTGAGTACACAGTGGACATATTTTTAGAAACACGCAATAATTCAATATTCTGATTCAGCTGAATGTGAGATTTATCATCAAACGATTGATTAATTTAGAACTATATCTCCTTAATCATCAAGATAACATATTTACGTCAATATCCCTGCAATAAACCTGGGAAAACATGTTTTTGTACCTAATTTATTTACTTGATCTGCTCAACAACCATATGGCATGTATTTGAGACTGGTCATGTTAACATATTGACGATACAGTGGTAAGTTACACATAATCAGCACGGCTTTAACAAGCATCCCATTAAGGTTACCTGTAATGATTTATCGCACCAATGCACGGGGTCACGTGCATAGGTTATAGAGGTTGGGGAAGAACGTGTGTGGGAACTATGTCCGTAAACACTAATTCAACACACACGCACATATACGGACGTATAGACGAGAATTTTTCATGAGAGTTGTGTCAGAAATGTATTTATAAGCACTATTTTACTCCTGTCAGTTACAACACGCGCATATAATGTACGGACATGTATGTACTGGGTATTTAATGAACACATGCACTGGTGTTTAACGTACACATGCAGATGGTGTTTAATGTACACATGCACAGAGTCTTTATTGTACATATGCATTGGGTGTTTAGTGTATACATGCACATGGTGTTAAATGTATACATGCATGTGGTGTTTAATGTACACATGCACTATGACTGCCCAGAATAAACATTATTTTTCAGTATTTAACGTACAAATTATTCTTAGCGTTTCCAAGTGTAAATAAATGAAACAAACACTCTCTTAACTTACAAGTGTTATTATATTTATATACACATTTTATTGCATACAATTCCTATTTCTCATTAAAATTACAAAACCTAAAAGTAATGGTATTTAATTATTTTTATTTTTGAATTATCAAGAATATAAAATGAATATTTTAAATATTTTAGAAAATAATGATATATTTATCAATATGAATCTGCGGTATTTAAGGTTCTCAAAAACTTAAAATATTAGAAATATCTTCAAGTGGTGTTCTTTTCATCTATAAAGTGTATAAAGGTATGTTATTAGAATTACAATATGTATTGTGATTTCGCAAATAAGCCACGTGACTTCAAATTGACCTCGATTTTATTGAACATCTAATCCACCATTTTTATATCAATATATTTGTTAAAATATAAAGTAACGCTATTAAAAGTTGTATATGACATTTACAGATAATTATGTATTTTTACATTACCTAAATGGTCTTTCTTATTGAAGTCCAAATTTCAAGGAGATTGCTTTGATACTTTTTGAGAAAAAATACATAGAATGTCAGGTAAATACCATGCCAAGTACATACCATGTCAGGTGACGCTGTTCCGTTCAGTATATATTGTTGAATTTGTTCATCTTTAGAAGAAAGAGTGTCCGACAGAAAATGTAAAGGTCATTATCAAACTGAGCATGCGTGATATCTACCATTCTGCATAAATTTCAACACTTAATTAGTAAAAATATTCTTTATTGTCTCGTGTGTTGCCGAATTTGAAACATCACTGATAAGTACGTGATCTATACCAATTTCAATAATAACCGCCCTGTGGTCGCTACGTGTTGGGGCTCCATGTGTGTAAAATCTCCCTTAATAAACATTAACATTCAATACCGTTTGCATTATATCAACCAAATCTTTATAAAAAATTTGAGCAAGCTCACAATATTTCATGTGGTTTTATTTAAAATAGAAACGGTGGCCATTTTTACGACATCATACGTTGTTGTTTGAATTGGCAGAATGAGTTATTTGTATGGTTCTGGGCACATGCATACTTTAACAAGGCTATAAATCTTTTAATATTTGGCGTCTAGCATCAGATGTAACACTAAAATATATGAAGGTATGTTACTCACGTGACAGGATGGCGTGTTTTGTCTGATTAAATGCATCTTTCCAGCTATAACTTTCTGGAATGACTAAATCTAGAGAATGGACTTAAGTATTTTTCTATCATTGATAATTCACTTATTGACAAAAAAAGAAACTTTGAGCGTGATTTGTCCAACTATGTCAAATACATTATATATAATAAAACATATTTTGAATACGCATTAATTACTATATTCATTAACAACGTATGTGCTAACCGTGAAATGGTGGTTATTTTATGATATAATATTTTATAAAAATTAATGAGTATTAGCTTAAAAGAGGGGTAGGATCTTACATGAGTCTCCATTTAATATTCAATTTAATAAATGTGTTTAGTAAAAAAAGAGGAGACTCTTGCCGAACATATCGTTTTGGCCGACTTCCGTTAAGTCGGAAAGTAGCTCGACATTTTACGTACGACAGCCGAGTTATACGGAGTTATTCGGACGACACCGAGGGACGAATCGGATTTAATCTACCTCAAGTATGGTTACCTCTGTATGCCTCCCTCCCTGGCCTGCTTGTCTGTCGCCTGCCTGCCTGCCTGCCTGCCTGCATGCCTGCCTGCCTGCCTATCCGTCCGTACGTATGTCCCTGTTTCCCTTTCTCCCTCTCTCTCTCTCTCTCTCTCTCTCTCTCTCTCTCTCTCTCTCTTGTTTTCATCTGTTCTTCATACGACACCGATATAGACATTTGCAATTGTGTCTACATATGTTATTGCTCGGTCATTTTATTTATTATCGTCTCTTATTGACCTCACACTCGAGAGTTTCGAAATACCTTATATACATATATCATAATTTTACTCGGAGCATCGTCGTAGAATTATAAGATATCCCTCTGAGAGTTCAAACAGTTTAATGAAATCATACATATTTGGTTAAAACTTATAAAAACATTTACTTTCCTAAACTGTAGAACGTGAAAACATCTCCGCCCGCACACACGTATTTTTTCGAAAATCAAAGTCTGCAAAATTTGCGCTGGCAACCCATCCCATCACCTCTTCGGATTCTGGCTGTAAACCCTTAATAATTCATAAAATGTAGATTAATACCACAGACATGTACTAAATAAGAAATATATGACAATCAATCAATCTCTATGACAATGCGAAGAGATGGCCTGTATCTATCATATTATTCTATATTGCATTTTGCATTGTTCTAAATCCATGCAATTACGTGCTCCATATATCTATGCAATTCTGTCTGAAAGTCATTCTCTTTTAATGTTTGCAATCGTACTAAATTGCTGGTGACAGGTAGATCCATTGTTAAGTGTTCTACATTCAGACGAAATACTAAAGCCAAGAGAAGCACGTGAAATGGGATGACGTCAAGCAGACGAGAGGGAGGGAAGCAGTCGAGAAACATGTGGTGAACCAGTATGTGATTTGTACCGAATTGGCATCGAGTTAGAACAATAGTGATCTTATCAATACATGCTGTATTTACGTTGTATTGTGTACTGTGTGTTGATAGTGTTTTTTTTTCTTTTTCTACACGTCATTCTAGTAATATAAGTAAGCGCCAGATGGTACTAATTGAGTGAATGTGTGGTGAGTGAGTGAGTGAGTGAGTGAGTGAGTGAGTGAGTGAGTGAGTGAGTGAGTGAGTGAGTGAGTGAGTGAGTGAGTGAGTGAGTGAGTGAGTGAGTGAGTGAGTGAGTGAGTGAGTGAGTGAGTGAGTGAGTGAGTGAGTGAGTGAGTGAGTGAGTGAGTGAGTGAGTGAGTGAGTGAGTGAGTGAGTGAGTGAGTGAGTGAGTGAGTGAGTGAATTTAATAACTAATCCTGCTAGCGGCCCTCTAATGAGTATGTTCATCAAATTTTTCAGCGTTCATTTAAATTTGCTAGAATAGTTTTTTAAACTATTGACAATTTTCAACAAAAAAAGGGAATTGTCAAAACCAATGATTATGACTGACAAGTAGTGTACAGAGTTTACCTAACCTATTTACAATATTCAGTATGTCTACATACATGTAACTCCTGCCTTCCATACTTTTTGTCAGCTAAAAATGCCTTTCAACCATACTCGTTCCTTAAATATACAAACTGACGCCACACGAGCATTATAGGCTGATCCAGAATTTTGAAAAAGCTCAGCGGAAATTCCCAAAGTCCAACTACATGTACATGTCATAATATTTTCAGAAATAGATACTTTTTTTAATATTCAGTATATCTCAGGGGGTCACCCGGTGTCCTGTCCCCTGTCCCATATCATTACTTTACCTATGGATTTCCAATACCATTTGATTCCAAGACGGCTAGGAGGTGTAAAATATTATAAACTCTACCTATTTTCTCAATACCAGCAGTAAATTTGTATTTATTAGTTTAAACAATTTTAATTCAATATATCTTGAAGCGGTGTCGAACCAAAAGTTCTTCAGATCCGAACATTCCCCTTATCTACATGTGGTTTACCTTCGTGTGGAGCAACCATTTGGAGCGCGTGGACCAGTTGTAAAGCACGGGGCATCCGTCATGGATAGTGTAGTGTCCTTTATCTACATATGCTTAGAACTGGTTCTACCCAGCAATAGTTCGTGTGTCTAAGTTCTAAGAACTGTGTTTCACAATAGATGTGAAATAAACAAGTCTTAGCAATCTTTCAACAGTCCTTATAGTATTTATATACATTATGGACAGATGATGCATACGATTGACATTTAAATTCAACTATTTCATTATTTTTTATGAAAATATGTTTTCCTACTGGAGACGTAGTATTCAACGGTCACCACAATATCATTATAATAATCAACATATGGACCACTCATGGATACAATACACACACACACAGGGCAACAGGGGGCGCTGCCTTGGATTGGCCAAGAGATATTAAACATGGTTAACCTCGCTCTCCCTCCGTATTCACACCATAAAACGAGATAATGTAGATCTAAGTTACTCCTCCGCACATTTCTCATACTGAATACAAACATAAAGTAGATTAACCATTACTTACATTCAAAGACTAAAAGAAAAACAAGTATTTTTATTGGGTGAAGAAGAACAGGCTAATTTAATGTCCGTAAAACTCACAGGCTTCTCGATTAACTTTTCTGCAAAACCCAGAGGGCTTCTAAGTAACATTAAACTAGCCTAATGTTTTTCATTACTCAATAAAAAAAATCAAAATTAAATAAAATCATAAAAACATACTGTACCTTTATGATTTTGATATTAAAAAGCGGGTTATGCATATCAAACCGCAATGTTGGACCGGCGACCACGCATTTAATGAAATTGTAAAAAAAATATTCATTTCTTCCGTTATTTACTTCACATAATGCTAATATCTCGCCCACACCTACTATCATGTATTGTCGTTACGCATATTGTCAACGGTCCAGTTTACCATAGATTCCGAATGACAAGAGACGTCTAGAGGTACATAGATCGACATAAGAATTGTCGTCAAAGTAACGATCGAAGGATTAGGTCCCGAAATGTTAACCTGGTATTTAAAATGTTGCCAAGCGACAAAGTGTAACAACACAGAAGTCACATATGTATTTTTAGCGATGGGCAGACGACAATTACTTTATCGATTTATTAAACTTGATTGTTTGATATACGTATGTAACAGTTTCTCAGCACTATTTATAATACACCTACGCATGTGTTTGAGATTAAACAGTGTCGAGTATGCAACAAAACTGACAGGAGACAATAATTATTTTTTAAACTAATTTGTTTGTACGTAGTCATTTTTGTCGGCTCTGTTTACCTCACATGTCCGTATATTTGAAGATTGACTTGTTCAAATGAGTTCTCTCGTTAACTTAAGACTTTCATATTAAAAATATTATTATTTAAATTATTATTATTATTACTATTATTACTATTACTTTTACTTATTATTATTATTATTATTATTATTATTATTATTATTATTATTATTATTATTATTATTATTATTATTATTATTATTATTATTACTATTATTATAACTATTATGATTATTATGATTAGTATTATTATGATTATTATTATCATTATTATTATTATTATTATTATTATTACTATTATAACTTTTATTATTATTATTACTATTATTATTACTATTACTCTTATTATCATTATTATCATTATTATTATTATTATTATAAATATTATTATTATTATTATTATTATTATTATTATTATAAATATTATTATTACTATTATTATTGTTATACTTGTTATTATTACCATTACTCTTATCATTATTATTATGATCATTATTACAATTAATATTATTATTATTATTATTATAATTATTATTATTATTATTATTATTATTATTATTATTATTTTTATAATAAATATAATTATTATTATTATTATTATTATTATTATTATTACTCTTATTATTATTATTATTATTATTATTATTATTAATATTATTATTATTATTATTATTATTATTATTATTATATTATTATTATTATTATTATTATTATTACTATTATTATTATTATTATTATTGTTATTATTGTTATTATTACCATTACTATTATCATTATTATTATTATCATTATTACTATTATTAATATTATTATTATTATTATTATTATTATTATTATTATTATATTTTTATCTATAATAAAGGAAAACACCCATGTAGACAGATGAAGATAAAGGAGTAGAGACAAACAATAATACAATGTCAAATATATAAATTTTCCAAGGTGCATTAAGGGATGACCCACTGTGACCATCTCGCACCTATTACGGAGTGAATAATCAGTTGGTGCTTAAAATTAAAACATATTTATAACTATTATCTCGCGTATGCGCACATCTATACAGCACATTTCCTCAATATTCCAACAATATAAACTTTTGTTATTCCGGATTGATGCAAATGGGAAACCAAATTATTTTGTAAAAAAATAATATATTTGTAAAATGTGAAAGAGCTATAAACTTTCTCATAACTTTAATGATCTTCTAAATAAGAAGCGAATATAAGTCAGTTTGTTATTCATTTTTTGTTTTTCGGTATTCACGTATATAATGAAGCTCTTCAATATTGGAGGCAGGTAAGGTTTATGGTTGGGGTTAGTTTCAAATTGAATACAAAAATAACGAATTAACTTCAGTCCGCCCCCAGTTAATAAGGATGTGCTTATATACGGAGAATAAATGTCATGACTTATTTATCGTCCCTCGCATCCAGTGCAAACCTATTACTTGGATGGTGCATATATTGACGCTATCTATTTCAAACAGCCAGACAATTTGGCTAATGTATCGGCACGTTATCACCTGTCAACAAAAATACAAAAACACCATGGTTGTTTTTATATCTGTGGACTTAGATTTTGTGCTGTAGTTTTGTTGGTGCTTTTTGACATCCTGAAATTAATAAGCTATTCCGTGGGTGAGAAAGAAGGCGAATAATACTGAGAGAGACAAACAGAGAACGAGAAAGAGAGAGAGAGAGAGAGAGATAGAGGCATAGAAATTGAGACGGTGAATGCCGGCCGAAAGACAGACAGACAGACAGACAGACAGACAGACAGACGGACGGACGGACGGACGGACGGACGGACGGACGGACGGACGGACGGACGGACGTTCTGGTGGAAGTGATGTTGTGGGGTGCGGTTTTTATATATTATAAAACATCTATTTTTTCATAAAACAAAACAAAACCTATTTTCTTTCTAACCCTAATGTCACAAACCTTGAGATCCAACCCTAATGACACTAAAAAAGAATGAAAAAAGGTGGGAAATAAAGTAAAAGAAAAATGTGAAAAAATAAAATTAACCCCACAATGCCATTTGGACGGGTTTTCCCAAAAAAAAACACAATGCCATTCTGTACTGGCAACGCAACCCACAACTGCCGCTCCAGACGTACGTCCGGACGGACGGACGGACGGACGGACGGACGGACGGACGGACAGAAGACAGACAGACAGACAGACAGACAGACAGACAGACAGACAGACAGACAGACAGACAGACAGACAATTTACAGGCGCCGTATCAAGATCAATTGTCTCTCACCGATGAGGTCGTAGGTTCGAGTCCCGCCCGGGACACATAAACTTTATGTACGAAAGTTTCCCAACTACTAGCGGAAAGTCTGTGGTTCTATTCAGCTTCCTTGTGCTGTCTTTCCCATCAAGGAAATATGTACATATAACCCAGCAATGCTTATAAAATGGCGTTAAACCCCATCCCCAAAAAAATCTAAAATTAAACACATTTCATATTACGTAATTATAAACCTTCGTACTATTCACACAGAATCACAGCATGCAGTGCCATGCATTCTTCAAGACTTTAAACCCACCAATGATATACACAGCAATCTATTACAAACGTAATTTGTAATTAAGTAGCGGAAGAGATTACCATTAATGAAGTTAATGATTATTGATTAATTGAAAGGCTGCTGGGAGTAAATTGTTTGCTAATTAATTCCACACGACGAACATGTAACAGTGCGTTGCTTTTTTTGTTTGTGTTTCTAGCATTGAAGATATTAAGAAGTTCGCATGTACGTGCATATAAAGTTGGTGATGTTACATATATACAGATAAGCAAATTTCTACTACCAGACAGGAATCGTATAATGAGAATAACATCAAATCAATTAAATGTTATGTAAGGGAAATATAGTTTCAGTGAACTAACATTTATATTTCCATCGAGTGAATAGTGACGTATGTTCACGAGCGATCCTGCCAATTCCAGTGTTTAAAACGAATTTTTAATTGATATTTCGCAGAAAGATCAAGTCTTTTTTTATAATTACTTTCATTAAATATCGTTGAGAATAATACATTACATCTATCACCACGGTTCGCAGCAATACGCACACGCCTACGCCCTAACACGTTATACATACATATATACATATAATACCTATGTATATAATGTGAGTGAATTGTGAATAAAGAGCACAACTACAACTGAATAATATATATGGCACGTGACACCATTCTTTATCTATTTATGTATTATATACAAGAAATGAAGTGTGCAATAAATACAGCATATTCAATAGAAAGCTATGCAAGACTTAAGAAAAGCAATACTGAAATTAAGAAACTCAATTTAAATGAAGAAGTTTGATAATGTATATAACTTTATCAAAATGTCCCTCGTTGGTTTGAATCAAACACATTTGAAAGATAATATTGATGTTCACTCCATATCTATGTTTTATTTTGTTAAGTAATTAAAATATTAAGCCTATTTTGCAACCAATCCCATTTAATAACACATGCTAAATTACATTTATTAAAGCCAAGAAAGAATCATTCTAAAATAAAAATTTAGTTATAACAATGCATTGTTAACTATTCTATGAAAAACTTAAATTGACCTTATATCCATAATATATTTGTATGCTAGCTGAACTCCCTAAATGTTCAAAATATTCAAATCTATACCGCTTTGCCAATTAAAAGAAAATCGGCTTGAAAATAAAGTGTGTGTATGGACTTTTTCAATTGTTGAATTTTATATGATATGTACTCGTACCAGTAAATTAAATACTGATCGGCGAGGTTCAACATTAAATGTTCTGGTGCAATTAAAAATGTATTAAACAGTTGAGAAGTCTATACTTTTATTACGATATCATATAAATTACTAATACTATTTATAGTGTATAAAATAATGAAAGAAGTTTAATGAAAATAAAGGTGAATATAAAGAAATCAATATAAAAAAAAATAATCTTTAAAAATCACCGCAGGTCTTGTAAAGAAGGTGGCAATTAAAAGGAGAAAATCTGTAAGTTTGGATCTGTACAAAATATGCTTGTTTGATGGTGTTAAGATGGAATAATTGAGTGAACAAACAAATTTATAATTGGTATGATAAAAACAACCGCACACAATGTACCAAATTAATGACATGACGCACGTTCAAATACCGCAGCAGTTCGGAGTGTTGTCCTTTTATGGGTTTCACGTTAACCGCAGCAGTTCGGAGTGCTGTCATTTTATGGGTTTCACGTTACCCGCAGCAGTTCGGAGTGCTGTCATTTTGCGGGTTTCACGTTACCCGCAGCAGTTCGGAGTGCTGTAACTTTATGGGTTTCACGTTACCCGCAGCAGTTCGGAGTGCTGTCCTTTTATGGGTTTCACGTTACCCGCAGCAGTTCGGAGTGCTGTCATTTTGCGGGTTTCACGTTACCCGCAGCAGTTCGGAGTGTTGGTTTCACGTTACCCGCAGCAGTTCGGAGTGCTGTCATTTTGCGGGTTTCTCGTTACCCGCAGCAGTTCGGAGTGCTGTAATTTTATGGGTTTCACGTTACCCACAGCAGTTCGGAGTGTTGTCTTTTTTATCGAACTCAGTCGGTAGTGGTCTTACAATTCGCAGAGCAGCTGTTCTTTAGCCGATTAACAGAATCGGCACTGTACTAGATGCCTCCCCGTAAAGCACGTTACACATCTTTGTCTCTGACGAAATTCGCAATTTGGGTGCAAGAAGAAAAATCTTAAGTTGAAAAACACAAGTTTGCACTCCTGCATAAACAGTGAACATTTTCCGAATAGCTCCTGATCAGATGTTTTTTTTTCTTTAGATGAATAGTTGTGTTGTCGTGTTTATCGTAAGTTGAACGGTCTGACATTTAGAATGTTATTGTAGTTTTTGTGTTCCGAGTTTTGTTTTAAATGAAAACACAGTACGGTTCCTGCATGTTGACGTATCAAACCATCTTTACGCCTATAAACGTGCAATCGTATGATAAATATGATATTAATCTTCATGCGTTACTAACTGAAACTTAATTTCTATAAATTATTAAAAAAATGAGAATTATACTCTCGAGACAAAATGTGTGTTTTGTGTTTCTCTGGTATATTGATCAAATGGCTATATGTTTAACGTGTATCAACCGGTGGGAATTATTTCTGTTTGGAACCACACTCACTCTGTTGGTGTAGTTCTAGATGAACAGTTCTTCAAGTTATCGCTTAGACAGTTATGTAATGTTAGTATGGTGTCACTGCATTTAAGTCTTGAAATGGAAAAAGACAAGAAGGAAAGAAGGATGAAAGGAAGTCAGAAGGAAGATGGAGGAACATAAATTTTAGAAAACAAGGACTTTTGAGATTCTATTGCATTAAGTACAGTATGTTGTGTGTCTTAATCAATTAAAGAAGAATAAAGGGGAAAAAGAAAGAAAGAAAAGATCGAGCAAATAATGAAAGAACAAACGAACGATGAACGAACGAATAAATTAAACGAATGATTTGATATATGATTGAAACAATAAACATACCTACGTACCTGTCATTTGCTGAATCGATCAAAAACATACAGTAATACTAGTACTGGTATAAAACAACATGGCCCGTGACTCAAGTACTGCCGTCGTTATATGACTAATAATAATAATGTAGTAAGTACATCATAGTGTCTAAGCCAAATAATAACACGCTCAAAGGGGAACATGCCATAAGTCATAAATAGCAATTTACAATTCCGACATATTATCTGGAAGAACAGTGACGCTACCTGTCCATACACAGTTCGTACAGTTCTTATGACAACACACATACACACATACCTGTTGTCTGTGACGTATATAAGTACTAAGTTCACAGAACATAATCAAAGGCAGTCGGTCCGTACATCAAGAGTATCGTCAGTGTATTGGCTCAGGTATAGGACATTAGCACTATTTGATGCTTTCTCTTTAAAGGGACAGGAGGCATTTTTTTGGAAATGGATTTAATTTATCTTTCCGAATCAATTAAAGAATTATACGTATAATAATATGAATATTGAATATATAACAATATGCAGATGTCAATGACCAGGAATTACAATATATAAGATAGTATCAACAATCATTAAAATAAAATCACTAGAACATCGGACCTGGGCTCGGGGATCGTGATTTAGCCCTCTAGCCCTTACCCCCACGACCTTGTGATAGTCCTGTACAATATATTGTATCCGCATGATTAATATTGGTTTGAACCAGGATTACAATCTAGGTTAAAAAATAAGTGTAATACAAAACATGTGTCGTCACGCTGCTTTTGAAAATATGAGTAAAAGATATATAAAATATCAAAGTGATATTTCTTCAAATTAAGTTTTTATTTCGATTTACCAATACACTTATTTAAATTAAAAAAGATATTACGTTTTTTTTTTCATTGATGCTATTAACGGAATATGATGTCAGAATTATACCTGTCCCCAAACTAACGAATCAACGGTCTGCTTACATACTGAGGACTGTTTTAATTTCATATGTTTGCAAAATAAAGATATATAATTATCTGCAATACCCTATATATATGAATTTTCCATGTATCTCTATAATATCAAAGTTAATATTCCACCTGACTCTATGATATTAACGTTAATATTACATGTGACTTTATAATATCAATGCTAATATTCTATGTGACTCTATAATATCAATGCTAATATTCCATCTGACTCTATAATATTAACGTTAATATTACATGTGACTTTATAATATCAATGCTAATATTCCATGTGACTCTATAATATCGATGCTAATATTCCATATGACTCCATAATATCAATGTTTATATTCAATGTGACTCTATATTATCAATGTTAATATTCCATGTGTCTCTATAACATCAAAGCTAATATTCCATGTGACTCTATATTATCAATGTTAATATTCACTGTGACTTTATAACATCAAAGATAATAGATAATATTCCATGCGAATCTTATAACATCAAAGTTAATATTCCATGTGACTCTATAAAATCAAAGTTAATATTCCATGTGACTCTATGATATTAACGTTAAATTCATGTGACTCTATATTGTCATATTAATATTCCATGTGACTCTATAACATCAAAGTTAATATTCCATGTGACTCTATAACATCAAAGTTAATATTCCATGTGACTGTAAAATATTAATGTTAATATTCCATGTAACTGTATAATTTCAAAGTTAATATTTCATCTGACTGTTTAATTTCAAAGTTAATATTCCATTTATTTATAATGTTAATGTTAATATTCCATGTGACTCTATAATATCATAGTTAATATTCCATGTGATTCTATAATATCAAAGTTAATATTCCATGTAACTGTATAATTTCGAAGTTAATATTTCATCTGACTGTTTAATTTCAAAGTTAATATTCTATTTATTTATAATATCAAAGTTAATATTCCATGTGATTCTATGATATCAAAAGTTAATATTCAATGTGACTCTGTAATATCACTGTCGATATTCCATCTGACTATATAATTTCACAGTTAATATCCCATTTATTTATAATGTTAAAGTTAATATTCTATGTGACTCTATTATATCAAAAGTTAATAGTCCATGTGACAATATAATATCAAATGTTAATATTCCATGTGACTTTATGATATCAAAGTTAATATAACATGTATCTCTATAATATCAAAGTTAATATTCCATGTGACTGTATAATTTCAAAGTTAATATTCCATTTATCTCTATATTAATGTTAAAGTTAATATTCCATGTGACTCTTTAATATCAAAGTTGAATACGATATTCGGAACACACACGCTCACACAAACGACGTTATGCTTGAATCGTTTCTTTGAATAGCAAAGAAGATTAAAGCACTCATACACGCGTATTTTATGGAAGTTCGTGTATGATCAAGTTGTCCACTTATGCAATAAAAAAAGCAATTATGGTTCATATCCGATCAAACGTTACTGAGAATAGACTGAACAAGTCACAGATAGCTTGATGAATGTATTTGTGAAATAAAACTCCTTGTGATTAACCCTTAACGTACCAAGGATCCATGTATTATACGGTTATTTTACAGTGTTTTGTACAATATAGAAATATTAGAACGAGTATGTATTGTGGTGAAAACCATATTGGACGAGACGCCGTAGGCGGTTTTCACCACAATACGTACTCGTACAATATATTCCCGTATTGTACAAACACAGTGAAATAACCTAATGATATTTGTTTTCTATAATAATAAGCCGGGCCCGATTAGCTCAGTCGGTTACGCGTCTGACTATCAATCTAGGGGTCGTGAGTTCGAATCCCCCGCCCAGGCAACAGTCTCCGTGATGATTGATATACGACATTGTGTCTCATTATCATTCGTCTCTCACCACTGATTCAAGTGGGAAAGTTATCAGTTACTTGCGGAGATGGGGTGTGCTCGAGTACTGGTTAATCCCAGGAAACAGTGGTTAGGTTAACTGATCGTTTTTTAGCCCTCGATGGCATAAAAACGACGCTAAATATTCAATCAATCAATTTTCTATAATAAAAAAAATAAATACAGTCTTATCTGGGTTCCGGAGAGTTATAGATTTGCTCCCTGACCAGAGTCGCAAATAAGAAAATATAAACGATATAATAAAAAAACGCACTGATACAGCAAGAGTCAACGCCTCCTTACGGTCAGTAGTAAAAGACGCCAAAATGAAGCTTAAACCTTCTCAACGCTCAACGATAACCTGCATACAGTAGCCAGTCTACGTACCTTCACCAGAAGTAAAGTGAATCAGTCCGTGGATTTTGTGTCAACAGGTGTTTCCAACCACTCTCTTTCCCCGTTCTTACATCATAAAACGGGACAGTGTAAACATATATTGAATGAACACTAACTGTACATTGATATGCTGAACTGAAGGCATAGGTTCAACATCATTTTGCTTTCCATTTGGCTAAATAATGAATTTACAAATAGATCTGCAGTGTGCTGAACGTGAATGTTCAACATCATTGTTCCTTCTGATTGTCAGCAACATGTTACATTATATTGTTATACTATAACAATGAAAGCTTTAGCCCTGGACATTCAGACAAGTTTATCTACGAAATAACACGAGATGAAGCCAGGTACCAGTTTAAGGTTATATAGGATTATCCTAACTCGATTGCGATGAAAACTCCGCGAACTCTCGAGTCCGTTATTGGTAGAATCAGTTATGAGCGTTGTTTTTGAGAGATTATTGAGCCTGAGACAAAATTCTGACCTGAGCGTCCACCACTCTATTCATTGTAATATCGCCCCGTTTTATCAAACTAAAACTATTGCTCCTTTGTTACTGACATTTAAAAACAATCACCCATGCATCAATAAATCACCATTTTTGGAGTAAGGTACAATAAGTATTTATCTGAGCCGTATTTTACATGGCTTTTATGCTTTTATTTGTTCACGTGCTTTTCTCACAGACGTGTAATTTTCTTTATATATTTCATTATATGGTTCCCCCCAGCAATCATTTATGACATGGAGTTTCTGTCGGCTGCTTCGATTTAACATATAATTAAGCGGACAATAAAACCTCGATTCAATTACATTCTTGCGTGTAAATAAGTCCAGTATATGATATTCAATCAGAGATCCATGGATTTGATATGCTTGACGTTGTTTAGTTGGTTTTATTTTCGTCTATAGTCAACACTGAAACATTTTAGAAAATGCAGCAGACAAATGATACACACTGATTACACCTGCACGCAAGACGCACATGCACAAGTAATATATATAAGCACCAGTTCTAGAAAGCCTCCATGTAATTATAGCAAAACTGGTCACTATAGCAGCTGTAGTAACAGTGACATTAAAAGCAGTATAAAAAACGTCATAATATTTATCAACGTCAACAGCATTATTATAATTATAGCATCATGTCCTGTGGTTGCTGTTGTTGCTGGTAGTGTTGCTTTGATAGAGATGTTGCTGTTGTTGATTTAGTTCTTGTTGTTGATATTGTTGCATCTATTGTTGCTAATGCTGTTGCTGTTGTTGTTGTTATTTTGTTGATTCTGCAATGAAGTAGTAGTAATAGTTGTTGTTGTAGTAGTAGTAGTTGTAGTAGTAGTAGTAGTAGAAGTAATAGTAGTAGTAGTAGTAGTAGTAGTAGTAGTAGTAGTAGTAGTAGTGTAGTAGAAGTAGTAGTAGTAGAGTAGTAGTAGTAGTAGTAGTAGTAGTAGTAGTAGTAGTAGTAGTAGTAGAAGTAGTAGTAGTAGTAGTGGTAGTAGGAGTAGTAATAGTAGTAGTAGTAGTAGAAGTAGCAGTAGCAGTAGAAGTAGCAGTAGAAGTAGTAGTAGTAGTAGTAGTAGTAGTAGTAGTAGTAGTAGTAGTAGTAGTAGTAGTAGTAGTAGTAGTAGTAGTAGTAGTAGTAGAAGTAGTAGTAGTAGTAGTGGTAGTAGGAGTAGTAATAGTAGTAGTAGTAGTAGAAGTAGCAGTAGCAGTAGAAGTAGCAGTAGAAGTAGTAGTAGTAGTAGTAGTAGTAGTAGTAGTAGTAGTAGTAGTAGTAGTAGTAGTAGTAGAGGTAGTGGTAGTGGTAGTGGTAGTGGTAGTGGTAGTGGAAATTGAAGTGGTAGTAGTAGTGGTAGTAGTAGTAGTAGTAGTGGTAGTAGTAGTAGTAGTAGTAGTAGTAGTAGTAGTAGTAGTAATAGTAGTAGTAGTAGTAGTAGTAGAAAAAGAACTAGCGTAAGTAGCTGTAGCCGTTTTAGAAGTAGTAGTTGTAGTAATAGTAGCAGTAATAGTAGTTACAACAATTACAATGCTTTGGAATAGAACTGCAGATACAGTTATAGGTACTAGTAAAGAATAATTTGCAGAATCTGTAACCGGCGAAAACCATACTTGTTGATATATTTACACGCATTTTCAATTATCAGCAGAATTCCGTGTGTACCTTACCGGTGAAATCACTGTTCTATCAGATAAATCTAATTATTTGCTGCACGGCTTTTTTGTCTCATTGCAAGATGTACACAATGATACTGTACTGACGTCGCTGATTAAAACGAGGTTGTTCTACTGTGCTGGATTCTTGGTGATGTAGCTGATAATTGACAATGCATACTACTAACCGTAATTTAACGGACCGGAGTTATCAAAACATTTAAAGCAGCTATAATCAGTTTGAAAACGTTCGAAAATTATCTCGAAAATATCTGTGTTGAGTGACCTGAATATATTAACCTATTTCAATTGTTTTTCTAAATGTTTGTACATATTCTTATCAAAAATACTCCGGTTTTTTTTCAGCAACCATTAATTATCAATGAATTTGCGCTGTCAGTTTTTGATAACGTCTTAAGTATTGCTTCCATTCTCTATCGGTGGAAGGAAAGCGTCATATGTACGAATATGAACACAAATCTCTCCGTTTGTTTTGTTAATATTTTCATTTAAAAAAACACTGTTGTAATCAGACTGAGCACGAAACCACGAATTAAGCAGTCGTGAGAGGTAATTGATCATACAATATCACCACACAACACCACTCCACCAATAGCTCATGCTCATTTAATGTTTAATTGTTTAAATGGGGATAGGGGGGGGGGCTCCTTATTAAGAAATCGAAAACGCTGTTCGGGGTTCCAAAAAGTCAGTTGGTGACACCTTCACAATTTGCCCTGACCGTTTATTGAGCCTGTCCGTGTATAAAGCGTTGTCTTCCATACCCCGTGAACGCTTTACCAACCAGTGTTTATTATAAGCTTTGGCCATATTTTGTAATACATGTTTCCTAGGCATTACGATATATTATGACGTGCAAAAATTAAAAAAAGAAACATGAAATCAATACAAAGTAGTACATGTAGCAAAACAGGCATTACATCGCTCTTACCTGTACGTGAACAAAGATTTATTTGTCTAAGAAATGTACGATAATTTATAATGGTAAAAATTCAGTAACAATACAAATATAAGGGGGGTGGGGGTACTAGTTCCTGAGACATAGAGCAAAGTTTGTGTGAACATCTTACTTTGTACACGGTACATGTCAATCTACTTCGCGAACGAGTTATCGTTCGTTACGCGCATTCACCTCTGCAACAGGCTAAATATCAAACTTTTTGACGAAACTTAGTAATTACAGTTTATACAGTTGTAATCATATTGTCAGACAAGACAACAAAACTAGAAATAAATCATCACTATTTTACACGAGAACAAAAACAGCAAAGCGGCTTTTATATAAACAAACTATTATAAGTTACTTTTTTCAAGTTATTTTTTTTGTTCACGCAGAGCAATAGGACAACTTTCTGCGACCCCTAGCATCAGCGCCAGCTACCACTCTCTCTGACCCTTAGCAAACAGCGCAAGGTACAATTCTCTGCGGGCCAATCAGCGCGAGTGCGATTCGACCTTCGACAAAAAAATGGAATGAGTTCCATGATTTCAAAGAACTAGAAATAAAAGAGAACACTGTGTCAAAGTACGAGTATACCTTTACGGTACGCACACAGCATGTAAGAAGTGTATACGGTGTAGCAGTTGATAGAGGGCATGCTAATCATGCAAGAGAATGCAGGTTTGATACTTAGATCAGATGACCTAAAAAATAGACACTTAGTACTAGTTCTATCACGAAACCAGATTCCAGAGCGGTTCATAAAATTCAGTTATAGCTGATAAAGGACATTCAGTTATAGCTGATAAAGGACTCTGTGTTTAGTAAGCCGTATTTCGTTGACATAATGTGGTTCTTCTTGTCCGCCAATTTTTTTCTTTGTTTAAGATAAGAAAATACAAAACGGTAATAAAAGGCACACGCCCTTCTTTATCTCAATAACAGCTTTTACTGCATCACGTCCACAAGTAGTATACCTATGTTTAACACGCGACCACTATGTGCATTACACATGAAATGAAGAGAAAACGAGAGAATTTAGCAAAGAAAGCAGCCACCACAGCAGCACAAACTTGATTATTATCTCTTATAATAATGATAATAATAATCAGTACACAAGTTTTATACTAAAGAAGAGACGCAGTCTAATAGAATAATAAACACAGTTTATTATAATAAGAGTTTGGAAAAATTATATACATGGTACTCATCAGAGAAATTACAGACACGTGACTAGAAATATGTTGATTATACTATAGATATGTGTTACTATATATGTGTGTTACTATAGAAATGTGATACTATAGATGTTATAGATGTGTGTTACTATAGATGTGTTATACTAAAGATGTGTGTAACTATAGATGTGTTATACTATAGATGTGTGTAACTATTGATGTGTTATACTATAGATGTGTGTAACTATAGATGTGTTATACTATAGATATGTGTTACTGTTGTTGTGTTATACTATAAATATGTGTTGCTAAAGATGTTTTATACTATAGCTGTGTGTTACTGTTGATGTGTTATACTATAAATATGTGTTGCTAAAGATGTTTTATACTATAGATGTGTGTTACTGTAGATGTGTTATACTATAGATATGTGTTACTGTTGATGTGTTATACTAAGATGTTTTATACTATAGATGTGTGTTACTGTAGATGTGTTATACTATAGATATGTGTTACTGTTGATGTGTTATACTATAGATATGTGTTGCTAAAGATGTTTTATACTATAGATGTGTGTTACTGTAGATGTGTTATACTATAGATATGTGTTGCTAAAGATGTTTTATACTATAGATGTGTGTTACTGTAGATGTGTTATACTATAGATATGTGTTACTATAGATGTGTGTTACAATAACTATAGATGTATGTTGCTATAGATGTTTTATACTATAAATATGTATTACTATAGATGTGTGTTACTATAGATGTGTGTTACTATAGATGTTTGTTACTATAGATGTGTTATACTATAGATATGTGTTACTATATATGTTTTATACTATAAATACGTGTCACTATAGATGTGTGTTACTATAGATGTTTGTTACTATAGAAGGGTTAAACTATAGATATATGTAACTATAGATTTTTAATACTATAGATTTGTGTAACTATAGATCTGTGTTACTATAGATGTGTTTTACTTAATATTGGTGTTACTACAGATGTGTGTTACTATAGAAATATTTTGCTATAGATATGTTTTACTATAGATGTGTGTTACTACAGATGTGTTAATCTATAGCTGTATGTTGCAATAGGTGAGATACTATATAATTATGTGTGTTGCAATAGGTTTATGTTACTAGAGAGGCGTGTTACTATATATAGATATAGGTGTGTTAGTTACTATAAGTATGTGTTACTAAATATGTGTGTCGTTATAGGTGTATGTTATTTCGTGTAACTACAATACTATAATTTATTGATTGCGCAGCGATTTAATACGCTATAAATGCCATCCTCTGACCAATTGCCATGTGCGTACTGTAAAGACCACTTGGGAGAATCTCAACTGTGCTACTCTTACAACAGTATCTCACATACATCCATTTATCATAGAAATAAGGAAAGAAGGAAAGAAATTTGGACAGGAGACGCAACATTCAAAGCTTAAATCCACCGTGGTAAATGCTTATTAGTGGACGGAATTCCAAAGCAGTCACTGGAATGAAGTAATATGTTAAGCTGTTATGTTTTGTATAAGTGAAGAATATATTGTTAGTGTGAATTACATGTAAATACATTTATATGCTGTTAATGCCAGTATATTGGTGACTGTAAATTAGCTAACAAAATCATAATTATATTTCGTTATGATAGTGTTCTTATTGTTCCAAACTGGGGCAACGGTATTGACATATTCTAGTGTGTATAGCTACCTATTATTTGAATTCTTTTACTCTAATAAAACTGGAACAAGAACATTGCTCTCTTTATATTAATCGAGTACATGTAATTTTATAATATGATGCAACTGTTTCTTTTGTGACGTTGATTTTATAAGGCAGGTATATAATCCAGCCAGTTTGCATCAAGGCTGTAGAAATATTCAGCAGTGCAATTGTGAGTGATAAAGTCACAGTAAGCTATGTGTTTCAACTCTCATCTCAGCATCGTGTTAAACCAAGAAGGATTTAAAATTGTGCGACTGGCTCAAGGCAAAACTTTCTATCTTAGATTGCAATCATGTTAGCTTCCAGTAAACCATCTCAGATATTTCCGTTTTTCCCATTAGACTGCATTGCAGACACATTTCTGAACCTAACGTTTCATTTTGTCATAAATAGGCAATCACATGCTAAGTGGAAAAGATGATAATGTCATCGGAAAATAAATAGCAAATGCTGACCTATACTTTGGTAGTTTTGCACTTTTCCGCGGGCTATCATATTAGCTGAAATATCAATCAATGGATGTTTCAAACTTGAGTTATGTCATGGAATATCAGTCTCACAAGTTTAGATTTCACTTGCGTGATTTTACAGAAAAGGGCCATATCCATGTAATGTTGTTTTTTTGTTTTTTTTTAATGTTTACTTCTAATGCCGTGTTACTTGTTGTGCATGTGTTTTTTTATATTTGACAAACAAATTCAGTTTGTTTAATCAAATATATATTGCTTTGATGTTTAATGCAACCAATTATGTTTTTTTATTTTGTTTTGTGTGTTTCAGCCGTATATGATTTTGTTTGAAAACATAGCCCCTCCAATTTTCGAACACGAATATGTTACTAGTAGTTGTTATATAATGCTATATTTGTCTGTACTTGTTAATTTATTCAGAACGAGTAAGTGGTATTCCTCCCACTCCTACACATACCTTTGTCAGTTAATCGCTGTTGGTCAACGTATTCAGACAGGTCTTGGGTTATTAATTATTTGCGTGGAATGGGCACGGTGACTTTGCTCTGACCGCAATCTTGTCACGGCGTTAATTAGTTTGGAAAGTGTTCCACATATTCGCGTTCTTTTCTCTATTGTATATTGATTTGTTGATAATATTTTTTGCAAAGAAATGAATATAATTAGTTGGAGGAACAACTCGGCATTAAAAAGATGCATTTAGGAATATTCATAGCTATACTGGTGCTTCAAGATAATTAAAATGTATTTGGATGTAGCAACTGTAAGTTAATTTAATAATGTGTACCTTTTATCTTTAAGCCATATATGTTGTTCTTTCAAAATAGAAGATATTTAGATATTTATTAAGCCAGTATGTAGTGAGTATAAATTATGCCGTGCAGAAGGATGTCTCTACGTTGGTTACAATATTATATTGATTTCATAGCATGTTTGTTCTGTGCTCTTCTGACGGATGGCCGTGTTTTGGGTTTTTTTCACTATAACATTCCCAGAGTAATAATTTGTCAACTATTCGCCCACGATGCGGTTCGAACCGACAATTCTGAAATGACACAGAATTGTCCAGAAAGCTGGTATCAGCATCAATTTTTCAGTGGTAATTTCTTAAATACTTATCATTTAACCCATGCTAGGAAAAATATCACTGCAGTACAAAGCCCTGAAAAAAAGAAGAAAAAGAGAACTTAGTTTTATTTCTACCCCCTTCATCTGTTGGTCCGGAGTACTCAAGGGAGATAATAGTGGTGTGAGCAAATATAATTACTTTTCACTTAAACACACTAGATCAAGAGGAAAAAATAGGTAAGCGAGGGGAGAACATTATGCTAAAGGAAATACATGTAGTAAAACAAGGTGGGTGGGTGCTTGGTTAGGTGTTATGATTTAAAAGAAGCTTGCAATTATAGGGATTGAATTTGTAAGTTTAGGTCTATACGAAATATGCGTACTTAGAGCTGTTGAGATGCAATATTTGAGCGAAAGGGCTTGATGTATCTAAGGTTACCAAATAAATTGCGGTTGTACGTTCAAATTACAGCTCGGAGTACTTTCCCTTTGTGAATATCATTTTGAAAATTGACGTCGAATGTCCAATATTACCTTGAAATAAAAAATCGGTTTCAGTTCGTCCACAAACTTAATATTTTAGAAAGATTTGTAATATTAAAAATTATGATTTATGATAAAATACTATTGACGTAATGACGACCTCCAAATGGCGAGCGCCATATTTATTGTCACGATATTGCGACGTTTCAATATGGCAGCGTCTACTGTCAATTTCTATGTAATTATCACCCATGTGACCTAACCAAACAGGAACGCTCCGTTGCACTATCGCCACTGGGGAGCTTTAAATTCGTATCTATGTGCGCAATCTCGTTTTTTCCCGCCATATAGCATTAGCCTTACATAAAAAATGTGTGTGTGTGCGTGCGTGCGTGCGTGCGTGCGTGCGTGCGTGCGTGCGTGTGATTTCTTTATTAACTATAAAAACAATTGGTGCACAATCATGATTACCATACTCTATTTTGACACACTATAATTATGCGCTTATTGGTTTAAATTTTCTTTTATATCTCCTTTTTACATTTTGCTGCTTATTTATTTCAGTTAGAATATAAACACCTATCTTTTGAATGGTTTTAATCCAATAGTTTCACTATTTACTATCATTTATGGTTTAAACATATTCTATCTATTTTAAACTTATTTATCTTAATTTGATTGTGAAATAAGTTATTACAACTTAAATAAATCACGCTCGAAGTCTTCCTGGGCAGAATCCCAGTACTAAGCATGTGCGGAAAAGGTGTCCTGCTCAACATATTCTGTTTAATATAATACAGAATTGGGGGTTTGGTCACAAATAATTCTAACATGGTTTCGGTTATTCCCCTACCTATAAACTAATAACATCTAGAGTATGGCATGTGTAAAGCAAATAATTTAGAAGACGAAAAGCAAGTAAGAGCTGAGAGAAAAAAGTTATAACAAACTTATAATAATCTAAAATGGTGTATTACTACTATATAGATATTTAGCTTTGTTGTTGATCTTTCTCAAAATATTCAATTAAAACATAACATATATATATATAACATGATATACGCGTTACACATATACATGCAATATAGTGCGGGGTCAAAATCGTGTTGGAATGTTGTGCAGATCGTCGTCAGTATGTTAACTATAACAATTATATTAACTGGAGAACACCATTCATTAACTGGTGTAGTGAACGTTTAATAAGTGACCACTGTGTTAAAACGCACTCAACATTCCGTTAAAATTGACATAACTGTTTAAAATAGTTTCCGTTATCCGACAAATAATTGACAACAATGCTTAATGACGTATTGGCCCCATGAAACAACACAAACAACATTACACGCTGCATATATCAAATATAACATCGTACATTACATGTCTTCCTGCAGAGCTTCCAAAAATATTCTGCAAATGAGTTGCGCATGTGGAACGAAACATTTCTCAGTGATAAGTTATAACTTAACCTGTAAATAGACGTTTCCGACATAATAGTAATGAATGATTTCGTAATTTTGCGAATCATATTGATCCGCTATGCCATTAATTGGATTATTATTGCTGAATCGTGCCTCGGATCGTGAAAGTATACGACGCCGCGGAGGAATTAACGTCGAATCAAATGTTGTTAGAACGTAACGAAGCTGTAATTAACACCATGGGACATTCTAAATCCTAAACATGTGCCGAGGATATGCATTGACATAAACCTGATGTTATGCAGCACGATGCAGAGAAATAGCGGCTTCGCCAATTCTCAGTTATAAAAAACTCTATTTACAATATTGATAAAAAGTACTTATCTTACAGATAGTAATTTTCATTTTTATGTACAACAATGATGAATAATGATAATGGAGGGTTTTCTTTCTGTTTATCATATTGAAGTAAATGCAGATAACGTACACATTTTGTTTGCTTCTGCTGATAATAGTTATGAGAATAGTGATTATACAAACGTTGTTTTTTTTTTCGACTTAATGATATAAATAATGTAGAGGAAAGGTACTGATCATGCAAAAGCATTTCTTCTCTAAATATGTATGAATAATACAGAATAGTTTTGTTTGGATTTAAGCATATTACATAGCTTATCATCACAATTTATAAAAATATCAATGTAGCAGTACTGGTGCATGCATAGAAAAAACAAGACATGAAAAATTCTAATACAGGTTATAAAAAAGAGAGTGAATATGACAATTAAATGATCAAGTCATAGTATTTAATTTTAATGTCCTTTCTTGTGAAGCTTTTATTATATATTTTACTAAGTAATTTAAGACTCTAACTCTATTACAGTTCAGTTACTGGAACAATTGAAAAACACTTGAATTATCATAATACTATTGTGTTACAAATTGTCTCCTTAAGTATGAATAATGATCACATATTATGATAAAGTCTCATCTTCAATATCTTGCCTTCCTTTTGCAAACAATGCATTTCCTATCTTGTCGTGAAAACAGTTCTATGTCGACCTTTTTTCATTTTCAGTCCATGTGAAGAGAGTCGCATTTTAATAATCGCTACCCTGTGCTTCTTTTTTACAAGTTTATCAAATAATCAAACATGACAAATATTTGTTTCAGTTCTCTAAATAACGTTAGTGAGCTGTTTTTATCCATGCTTTCACTCCATCCTAATATAAATACGGCTTTGAGTCTTTGCTTTAACAATGGATTAATATGTGTAGATTTATTGAACTCATAAATAACCACACTTAATCCTAGATTATTTAAGAAAAGTTTCAGTTTAAATGCCCAATAATTTATAATGTTATCCGATTGTAGTACGAGGTAACTCAAAACAGCACGTAGTATGCAATTATTAGTTTTTGTGTGTAATTTTAACCAATACTTAATTTTCCTAACTTTCCTCGCTAGTTTTTACATAGCCGGTGTTCCCTCGATTTTAAACAATGATACAAATACTTGTTATACGTTAAGAATTATTTCCCTTTATCTACAACATCGATAAAAACTTTTTTCTTTTTTTTTAATTATACATGTATCAATAATAACAGTGTTTTCTCTTTAGTTATGATATTGAAAAAACACTGGGTTTTTTTTCTTTTATTGATAATAATGTTAACACATTGGTTTCCTTTTATTTATAATACTGACACACATTTCCCCTCCTTTTACAAAATTAATAAAAGCGGTGGTAATTCTTTATTTATGATATTTATAAAAACACATTTTCCTGTCTATTTATAAATTGATAAAGACGATGGTTGTCCCTTTATTCATAATATTTATAAAATACGGATTAATATTTTGATCTTACACAGTTGTTCTTCCATTGATTTATACACATGTTGATTTTAAAAAAAAACGCTGACTATATAACGTGTGTGCGATTCTTAGCAGTTAATTCCGTTTGCTAAATTATCCTAGGGCAAACTCCTGCTCATGCCAAGATTGTATTTTCCTGCTAATGGTATTGATGAATATAACTGCTCGTATGTAAGAGCTTTTTATACTAATGCAAAATATTGGTCATGCAGAAATTGTGTTTTCTTTTAGTTATATTATCGATACAAATACAGATCATTCATCTCTTCCTTTGTTTCCTAATTTTAAATATTCATTTTATGTTTATGCTCATGTGTGCCTCCTCCGCACACCACCCGCCAACACACACTCATTGACCCCCATAAACCACCAAACCCCATACTCACTGACACTGACGTGTTCTTGTCATAGTTATCACTAGTCATTGTTTTCCTAGGACATTTACTTGTATTACTGATGAAAGCATTTTATTCCTGAAGTCTTGTCAAAATATGATATTGCCAATGTTATGTATTGTATATAGTGCCCAGTGTCCGTATCATCACGATCGTCTTTAAATACATCATCTCTCAGTGACAATTGTTTTTTTCTTGCTAAGGATAGCTATGCTATACTTGATTATCGAAGAACTGTACACTTTGAATATATATTTTACATACAACACGTAGACTATGGACTGAAAAAAAATATCATATTCGCGATTAACGATAAGAAAATAAGTGACGAACAGTAGCTGTAGCGTTCATTTGACACAGTCACCGTAGCAAACGCTTGACTGACAATGATCGGTACATGTACAATACATACATACAGAAGAAATGACGTTCATCGGTCAACTTCAGTGAAGCCAACCCTCTTTCAAGCATGCTTCTAGTATCCAGGGCTGCGTTTCACAAAATAACTTACGATAAAAATCGACGTAAGTCAATTTGACAATTTCTCCGTTGTGTGTTCAAATTTTGATCGACATTTCAAATGATTGCATTTTCAGAAAATATATAACTTTCGGCATGATTTCAGCCAATTTGGCTTCATTTGGATGAAAATTAAACATATTATGAATAATTGTTGGTTTACGTTTACGACGATTTTTGTCGTAAGTTTGTTTGTGAAACGCTCCCCGGGAGCCTTTCCATGGACTGTGGGTTCGATCTGCCAGAATCATTTATTTTGCCCTCGTGCCATTGAACAATGTATGCTCAGTACTAGTTTACTCTTAAATAATTGATAATGAGTGACAAGTGCATGCATAGTTCAAACGTACATATCGACATTAAAACTGTGTTCAACGTGAAAGAATTAATTAAAAATCTATCTTTAGATATAAACGTTATTATATTAGGTTAATGTAACATATGTGTATAGATTGTCACAATAGAAGTTATACACGTGTATAAAGCTTTACAGAACTAGCCACTATTGACTCTAATATGGTGGTTTCGTTTGTTTGCTTGTTGGAAGTATATTTGTTGTTTTTTTCTCACTATTTACTTGAGAGGAGTTCACTACGTGAACCTAACGCATATCTATATAACGAACAGATAAATGGTGTTTTACCATTAATGTTTTGTTGTTTATTGTTAGAGCTTTGCTGATATCTTTTTTATTCTAAGTAACCATTTATAAGAGAAGTCATTTGTTTTGGATATTTCAATATATACCACTTTTGCGTCCTTGTACACTGGTATATTGGCATTTTATAGTTTACCAGTAAGTAGAACATAAAACACATGTCACGAAGTGCTCATTCGAGGTTGAAGATACGGTAGGGAATAATAACTCTATTAACTCCGTTCCCTTTCAGGTACTGTATTTACCGCCTTTTTTACAATATGTTTTTGTTAGGTAAATGCAGCCTATCCATAAACTAAAGTATAAGATCTGTCATGGGTAAAAGGATGCTATAATGATGTCTAAACCGAGGTATCACTGTTCTCGTTTCACACACCAGTTCATTTGCATTGTTCTACATATAGAGAATTGCATTACTAGACCATTGCACACACCACCAATGGTTCTTAAAGTGTATTGTTATCTGTTGGTCCAAATATGCAGGAAAAATTTAGGGTAGACCAGAATTTCAAACTGTTTTTGGTCCATGTGTTGTAGTGTAGCATTACGTACTTTCAAACTGCCATTTCTTCTTCAAACAGAACCCAATGTAATCTAATTTAAGCAGAATTCATGAAATGTTCCATTGATTTCAGCTTTCAAAATAAACACAAGCATTTAAACACCATTATCAATTTAAAAAAATGCCAAACCAATTTACGCAACTCTAATATTCTGGCGCAAGAACCTTGCTATCGTCATTAAAGGCCGTCTTTGTGGTCAAAATGATTATTTTGATAAAATGGGACTCAAAAGGGTTTTACCATCAATATCTGACCCCTTCATATCGTTTCTTAAAGTATATATATAAGAAAAAACAATATGCTTGACAGGAGTAGTATCAATGACAGAAATTAGAAATATGACGCACCAATAAAATGATAGATATTACTTGCTGGTTTGAACGACAAGCATAAGTACACCAAACACATTAACTGAACCTGTAAGTTAGCAAGTTGAGCACACTGATGTCGTTGAACCTTTGAACTACATGCGCGTTTACATAACTGATGCTTTTTGCATGTCTTTGTTGATGATCTTCTTACGTATGTTACAATAAATTTGTCCTGTCATAAATGTAACAGAGTTTCTTTATCAATAGGTACATGGGATGACGCACACTGGAATCATCATATACCATGTAATGTACTTGATTATACCAAACATGCCAAAGGAATGTTAGAGATTATATTTACCATCAGTAGTATACGTCATTCAATTGTTAACTGGTTTTCGGAGTTTTCTTCTGAAAAATATATCTTGATTTTTTTGTTGAATGAAAATATAGAGAAAATATTGGACTGAGTTAGGTGTCATCTTATTACAAAGAGTTTCCCTGGAGCATTAAGTATATGGTCAGCTGCCATCATTGTGTTTTCCATAGACTTAAATTATAACGTTTGACCTAATTTTCGCTATTTCCAACATTCGCGGACCGAAAAGTTTTATAGCATATGAAAGTACTATCATAGACTCAAATTAAAATATCCAAACCAATGGGAACAAACATATCACGTTTTAGCACTCTTTGTCCCCTGAAGTTAGGTACCCCACTTTCAACATGAAAAATACTTAATTTCACCAATTTTACTTTCCCTACCGTTTCTGTAATACAATGAATTTAGTCAGTCACAGAATCAAAATTTTAACTTTTTATTGACACAAATATAAAATATAATATTATATTTTATTGTGACCATTTGCCAGTTTGACATTTTCATCCAACCAGAAATAAGCTTACTATAAAATAATACATACCCTGAACATCCCTGTACTTTTTTCAGTCAATCATAGAACTCGTTTCAATGGTGGTAGCTGACCTTATACCTAAATTTGAAGTAGTATTTTTTATTTAAGGGTAACAAAATATATATATACTTTCTAAATTAAATTTGTTGCAGATTTTAGATTCAAATAAAGCATTTATGTATTATGATTCTGTAACTAACTCTACTAACTCTAAAACAAAATAATTTAACACTATAAATTGAAAAAATATATTGTATTAAATATACACCTAAAATATCGTTTTGACATGTGCAGTTAATTGTCCATACCTGTATATGACCAGCGTTTAACATTATACGCTCAAGTGGTAGTAGTTTTGTACGTGTTTATTGGCACACAAGTGCTATAAAATGTTAATCGTCACATTGCTTCTCTAATAAACTGTTTTGTTGCCCATTTACTTACTATTAAATCTTATAAATAAATTAAGCACACTTTGTAAACAATATGGTCCTATCATAGGTAGATTTATACTCATTTTTTCCTTGGTTTATCGGACCCATTTCTTACATAGTAAGTATGGCACTTCTTAATTGTTAATAAGATATTTATTTTATTGGATGTTCATGATATATTCACCTAATATGTACAATTATCATCAATGTACCACATTAACACTTACCGCGTCCATTTTTTTATGTATTTAACATCTTCATCTAGCGCGTATCTAGACATACACACGTACGCCAATGTGAACAATTCGTCAGCAAAATGTGAAAACATAAAAACTCAAAATATGCATAAAAATATAGGCTGAGAGGAGTGTGTGCTAATTGCTTCCAAATATATATCAGTGGTAATTGACCTATAAGACTTGCAGCGTCACAAGCTAAGATTTTTTTTTGTTCCAAACATTGCTTATGTGCAGTATAAAAATGACAAACAAAATGCAAGATTGAGGCTTAAATACTGCATGAAAACAAATCATATTTCTCCGAATAACCTCCCTATAGATTCAATAATGCAATATGCACAGTGTACAGTTTATCGGAAGAATAATGAATCCACGTTATTTGTATATGTCATCAAAATGGTTTGTCTTTTACGGTGCCGCCTCATAAAAGATACGTCCTGTTTAGTTTGCTTTCGACACTTATTTGTTTTCCTTCTTTATTCTGATATGTTCAGTATTATGCTATTCACACCAGGTCTGCTAAAGTCAGTTATTTTGCTACTGACCGTTTAAAACACTTCCATGACCTTTTTCTGTATTTATTGTGTCTATTATCAATAGTAGTAGTTTATGCATTGAGTATATTTTGATATCGTTGTGTCTGTGTTCGCGTAATGCTTCTCTCCGGTTTAAATTGACATATTTATTTCTGTTTTATGCTATGCAGTGAAATAAATATGTTACACAACACAATGTAACGATACGCTATAATCTGTCTTGAGAAGTCGTATTATGCCAGTGCCATTCCTATGCTCTGTTGCTTTTATACTAAGTCTACATGGGATTTACATTTTTTCTATTCAGCTAAAAAACGCAATCGGTATGCTGTATGATAATTAGCCTGTTTCTGAAATCACATTGGAATTTCTTCGAGAAGGAATGCGAGAAAACCGCACGTTCAATATGGGTAATACTAAATAAACAATGTATTAATAAGCCGGATGAGAACAATCAAGTGTCACAGTGTCACTTGTTATACTGAGCTCCTTTTGTTTGATTGATCCAGTAGTGAATAAAACAAATACCCTGCTTCTTCTCAAACGACAAACGCTGAATTCATTGGTTCATATAATGCTAAGAGACAGATTAAAGATGATTACTTCTCTGATCTTCCGCAAGTGGGTTCTATCTTAAATGATTGTCGAATTCAAATTGACAAGTTTAAGATCTCGAAGATAAAATAGGAAATAGGAAACGACAAAATAATATATAAAGAAATGAGATGATAAAACGCACTCAATATTACTAACATATCAGTATTACAAAGTAGCAACAGTATATTGTCTGATATTAGCTCCATAAATATTCTATACTATTTCACAAATTAATCAACACGATAACAATTAAAATGCCAGTCAAAAATCGCCTAAAAAAACAAGCAAGTGTTACGACGCAACAAATTAATTATCTGTAAACCATCTTAGAAGAGATAAGTAAAATGCTTGAAAAAATATAAAATGCTCCAATTAGTTTATCTAGTTGTGTATTCAAGCTGTTGGAATGCATCTTTCACCGCTTTATGATAGATTGAAGTTAACAATTACCTATCAATATTTATCACATCATCTGAAGAAATAGCAAACATTTGTACTGCATAACACGTGCTCATGATGATGTTTTATCTGTTTTAAATTTGTTAATCCTTTTAGCTCTTATGCAATGTTAGTTCCCTATCTTATAGCATAACTTTAGTTTATTCATCGGTTGTTATATATTTAAGCTAAACGAATAAAAAAATCTTACATTTCATCGAGTAAAACCACTATTTGTTTTGACAAGAGGAAGACATTACGGAACATTTTTTCATTACGCCACTTGTTTCAGTTTTTGTGCAACAAGTTATTACTTCAAAAGTCTCCTTCGTTAACTGTTAAACGATTATGTTAGTTCAGATATTGAATTAGCAAATTACCATTGTGTTGTGAACACTTGCAAACTCATTTGCACAATCTGAACGTCGTCTGGAATGAAAGGCCCTTCAATGTAAAAATTGGCACTCGGTTTTATTTACAAAAAGCCTCTGTTTAAATGGCTTCACACATCGCATGTCTGGAATATGTGATAATGAAACTTCAAAAGAATATGGTTATCAACATATTATTATCAGCTGCAATCTTCTTGAAATACAACTTCCTAATGTTGCGTCAAAAAGAAACCTGACACTAATGACAATGCCAAGCGTGTTTATATATCAATCAATCTTGTATCAATGCCTTTCATGTATTCAAAAGTTATATGCATTTCTGCCTGTGTATAGTGATATTTATGTGTGTATTTTTACTTATAAAAACATCTTATACAAATTAATTTGGTGTTTTCCTTAGCGTAACACTCAGACGAAACACAGGATGATGTCATGTAGTATGTTAGGCTGCTAGTGTGAATGTCTATAACATGGATTTAAGGATCCTTTGGAAATATACAAAAGTAATTAATCATATAAAACTGTTTTCAATCCGGATGTTGTCTAACCTACCAGACTATACGTGCAAACTGAACATATACATTGTACACTGAATAATCACACCATTATTTCAGTAAATATTGCACTCTACCAACATACGTATTTTGTAGAGAAAAACATCCATTACCTTTAAAAATATAAAACGGCAGACGCTAGCGTTGTCTATCATACTGTCATACACATAAAACCTGTAGTTCTAAAGATATGCATTGCATTTAACTAGTAAATCGTTTGAGGCATCGTTGCAAAGAATTTAAATAAATCATGTTGACATCCATTGAGCATTTCCTGTTTTAATGGCACACGGGTTCATAGTTCACATAGTTCCTCAATACGATTTGTTTCTTTCTACCGGGTGTACATTATTTGTAAAGTTAGATAAAGTTCTACAAAGAGAGATATATTTAAATATCGCTTAAAGGAGAAGCCACCATAACCGCACAAACACATCCACTGCGTAGAATAAACAAAGAGAACATGTGACAACAAGAATTATCGTCTTGTGCTTGTAACGATCAATAATAAAACCGACACGCAGAACCTTATACCTTGTTAATGACCTCGCTCTTTCCCCCGCACACACATCATTAAACAAAATGGTGTAAACTAAATCAGCCCCTCCATACAACATATTAAACTGTTTTTATTCAAATTACAAAACACTATAACCAAAGTACATTTCGATAAAACTTTTGACTTATGAAGAATACATATAGGACCAACTATAACGTCGTTAATCACAACTTTACTCTGCTTCTGCAATTAGCCAAGAACGAGAAGCCACAAACATGCCATTAGATTAAATATAATGTCGTATCAGTGAGCAGTGTAAGTATCTACTCATATATAGCATTTGCTATCTAGTGTATTGCCAAGAAATGATTTTTATTTGTCGACCGTCATGATATAATAGCTCGCAAGAAGCTCGTTCAGTGCAAGTGGATTCTGAATATATTTTGCACATTGAATGGATTTTAAAAATAAAATGCATTCATTGCAATATCATTCATATCATTATTGCAGTTTATCTGTGCGAATATCTCTCATTTATAACTAATGCAATATATTTGTACTGGCAATAATTATATTAATGTATAAATAGGCTTCAGTCAAAATAAAACAGTAATATCACTTTTACAAGTACATTGTGTAGATTTTGTTTAGTTTCGACATTATTGTTTCATAATCTATCGTAATATCGTTACAATAGTGTTAGTTGTTCCCGACGTCAAAAATGTGTGCATGCCTGGGACACAAGCAAAAACATGTATATTACATTTTACACAAGGAGCCGTGTCATAAAGGATCAGGTTGACGAAGCTCCAATATTGGCCCTGTAAAATGTATTTCTTTTAAATACTTATTTTCCAGCAAAGTGACGTGTATTTGTAATAAATATACTTTATTCTTTTAAAATATATATATTTCATTTTTTTATTACATGTTTTTCTAACCGTAGAATAACTCCAAAGACCATTAAAATCAAGGGAAATGGTCATTTTCCTAATTTTTTGTCAAATGTTTAGGCCTTTAAATAGTTGTTTTTAGTATGAAAGCATTCTTGCCATACACAGATATTTAATTAAATATTCTGACAATTGTTTGGTACACTCTAATTGATATTTGTAAATATTGTCTTGTAGGTGTAAACCCACCATTGATTTTTGTTCTTTATTCTATAGTAAATAATAAAATTTATAAGGCTTGTCATTCATAGAAAATCCCAAATGAAAGAAGTGAAACCTACATTTTACTGTTTGTCAACCTCTGCACTATCAAAATATGATAAGAAAAAAAGAAGGGGTCATGTGTCATATTAGAGATTTTTTTCTGCTCAGTGTATACACTGTTGACACAGTGAAAGCAGATTTTCGAAATCATGTATTCATACCCCAATTTCCAAGCTTAAATTTGTTTTCTAAATTCACAATTCAAACATGACAATGCTTTCAAAATGTTCAAAATACATCAATAATGTCATTCGAATAAAAAAAAAGGGCATTAAAATAAGGAAAATGCAATTTTCTATTTTTTTAACTTCATAATTACATTTTTTACTTAGTTCTATCGATTTGAAGTAATACTGCCAAGTTGCAAGCATTAAATACTGAAACTTTTTGTCAAAATACTTCTTTTTACATGAATCATTATATACAGGAGCGAGATGTTGACCGACATGCAATTTTGATGTGTTTGACTAATTTTACCTACATTTTTACTGTTTGTCAACCTCTGCACTATCAAAATATGATGAGAAAAGTAGGGGTCATGTGTCATACAAGAGATTTTTTTTCTGCTCAGTGTGTACACCATTGACAAAGTTAAAGTAAGACTTTCGAAATCATGTATTCATACCTCAATTTCCAAGCATTAAGCATCATTTTTTTTAAGTTCACAATTCAAACATGACAATGCTGTCAAAAGTTCAAAAAACATCAACAATGTCATTTGAAGAGAAAAAAAAGAGCATTAAAATAAGGAAAATGCATTTTTAAATAAGAAGAAACGAGGATTATTTATAATCCGCCATTATGCGACTACCCCGCGGAAGCACTTCCTTTTTCCAATGGCGGTACTATGCCTGTAGCAAGATTGCCTTCTCTGTTAAAACCATGATATATTTATCTAAACTGAATATTTTCGCTGTACGTGTAAACTTTAATACAACGTAAAATTTAAATAAATAAAATATATCAAATTTTGCACAAAATATAAGGACGAATTTTATTGCATTATACAGTGACATTTCTGGGGGTACACGAACCTCGTTCTTTAACTATGTATAATAATACTAATATGTATTCATTAAAAGTGTGTTAATGTTTACTTTATTTGAGATCAAACACGTTTTCACAAATATAAGCATGATACTTTATCAATGTCTTTCGAAATCGATTTCAATTTTTTTTTAAATTATTCTTTTCTTTCTTTTTATTTTGATATTATAATCATAAATTGTATTAAAAAAAACAACAGAGAAAACTAAAACTAAATGTTGCTCTAATTTACGTATTACTTTAATATATAAAATAGAGCAACACATTTTTTTACTTTTCCCTTTAATTAATACGATCGTTTCTTTACCAAACAGCAACGCTTATAAAGTGAATGCCAACATACGTTAATAAAAATAGGTTGGTGAAATCCACTGCCGACTTAACAAAGTAAAACGATAAAAGATAATTAAAGCTTCAATAGATCTTATTTCTTATGACGTAATGACTTTACGGAAATGCGTGTCGAAACATTACGAAATATGTGTTGATATGCTTGGAATTTGTAGAGTGATAAATTTAATGGAATGACGCAAGTAAAATTACATACATATCAGTTCACATACGAATGAATACCAATGATCCTGTAATTATTTATCAAAACTTAGGTGTTTCTGAGGCAGAAAATGGGTTTTAGTAACTGCATTAATAAATATGTGACAATTAAACGAATGAGTAAGATCATCAATCCCATAAATTGGGACCACCATTTGGGTTTTTTAATACAGCATGTCTGGTAATTATCGGAGAACACTACGAAGAAGTCATAATTATTTTGATTAAGTTAATTAGGCAAGGCGCCATCTGTCGGATAAAATAATGGTATATGTATCTGTGCCAAAGATGTATATAAGACGAGTAACGAAATAAGAATGATAGCGGCATATGCTTGACATTTCATCGGTGCGCACATACGTCATTCTTTTTTTCAAAATATAACATAGAACTTTAATCATCAAACGGATTGTAAAGATAGAAATCTTAAAAAGTTGCTTTGAGATGGCCGTTGTTTGAAATAATGTAACACATTATAATCTATATGATGTGTTAGTAAGTTATATATTAAACTTTAATTGAAACGCGGAAATTTTGTTCAATATTAACTTAAATCTGTTCCTGAAAAGTATATATCTGTTTGGTGCAAATATACAATTAGCATATCCAAATGTGTGTGTTCAAAGCCTTAATCTTGTTCCTACTTTGGTGTAAATGAGTGTAAGTGTTGTATATCTGTGGAGTGCGCGTTCCAGTGGTAGAGCATCGACTCCAGGATCGGAGTGTCGTGGGTTCGGTCCCCACCCCCATCCCCGGCCCCAACCTCTACGGCTATGTGCGTTGTGCTTCAGCAAAACACTTGTTTGGTACTTGTCCTACCCAGGAAGACTTCGAGTGAGATTTGTATAAGTTGTAATTACGTGTTTTACAATCGAAGTAAAATCAATTAGTTTAAACTTAATGGCCGAGATGCATCATGTTCGTATATACATCGTAATATATGACAAATAGGATAACTATTATTGAATTTTCATCAGTTCTTATCGTTATACCTGAAAAGAATTCAAGGAAATGTCAATTTGTATACTTTTACTTATACGTTCAAAAATAGGATGACGACACTATTTTTGAAAGAATTTACATTATACTTTCATCAATATGAAGTGTCAGAAGGTAATACTTGAGGGACTGATATCTTTCATGCGGTTGGTTCGTATGTTCGTGGGTGTAAGCCGGGCCCGATTAGCTCAGTCGGCTACGCGTCTGACTATCAACCCAGGGGTCGTGAGTTCGAATCCCCCGCCCTGCAACAGTCTCTGTGATGATTGATATACGACATTGTGTCTCATTATCATTCGTCTCTCACCGCTGATTCAAGTAGGAAAGTTATCAGTTACTTACGGAGATGGGGTGTGCTCGAGTACTGGTTAATCCCAGGAAACAGTGGTTAAGTTAACTGATCGTCCTGTTAGCCCTCGATGGCATAAAATGATGCTTAATATTCAATCAATCAATTCAATCATCTAGGTGTAAAGGTTGATTTGATGTCCTCATGAAATCCTGATTTAACAATTGTCGTCTATAGTTGTACATAATATGCAATGTGTCGAATGTGAAGTTGACCCCATTCAGTAATCGTACATAATATGCAATGTGTTGAAAGTGAAGTTGACCCCAATTCAGTAATCGTACATAATGTGCAATGTGTTGAAAGTTGACTCCCTTCAGTAATCGTACATAATATGCAATGTGTTAAAAGTGAAGTTGACCAGCCTTCAGTAATCGTACATAATTTGCAATGTGTTGAAATGTGAAGTTGACCCCCTTCAGTAATCGTACATAATATGCAATGTGTTGAAACTGAAGTAGAACCCAATTCAGAAATCGTACATAATATGCAATGTGTTGAAAGTGAAGTTGACCCCATTCAGTAATCTCACATGATATGCAATGTGTTGAAAGTGAAGTTGACCCCCTTCAGTAATCGTACATAATATGCAATGCGTTGAAACAGAAGTAGACCCAATTCAGTAATCGTACATAATATGCAATGTGTTCGAAAATGAAGTTAACCCCCTTCAGTAATCGTACATAATATGCAATGCGTTGAAACTGAAGTAGATCCAATTCAGTAATCGTTTATAATATGCAATGTGTTGAAAGTGAAGTTGACCCCCTTCAGTAATCTCACATGATATGCAATGTGTTGAAAGTGAAGTTGACTCTATTTAGTAATCGTACATAATTTGCAATGTGTTGAAAGTGATGTTGACCCCCTTCAGTTATCGTACATAATATGCAATGTGATGACAATTTCAGTTATCGTACATAATATGCAATATGTTAAAAGTGAAGTTGACCTCTTCAGTAATCGTACATAATATGCAATGTGTTGAAAGTGAAGATGACCACTTCAGTAATCGTACATAATATGCAATGTGTTGAAAGTAAAGTTGACCCCCTTCAGTAATCGTACATAATATGCAATGTGTTGAAAGTGAAGTTGACCCCATTCAGTAATCGTACAAAATATGCAATGTGTTAAAAGTGAAGTTGACCCCATTTAGTAATCGTACATAATATGCAATGTGTTAAAAGTGAAGTTGACCACATTCAGTAATCGTACATAATATGCAATGTGTTGAAAGTGAAGATGAGCCCATTCAGCAATCGTACATAATATGCAATGTGTTGAAAGTGAAGTTGACCCCATTCAGTAATCGTACATAATATGCAATGTATTGAAAAAGAAGATTAGCCCATTCAGTAATCGTACATACTATGCAATGCGTTAAAGTGAAGTTGACCCCCTTCAGTAATCGTACATAATATGCAATGTGTTGAAAGTGAAGATGACCACTTCAGTAATCGTACATAATATGCAATGTGTTAAAAGTGAAGGAGACCACTTCAGTAATCGTACATAATATGCAATGTGTTGGAACTGAAGTTGACCACTTCAGTAATCGTACATAATATGCAATGTGTTAAAAGTGAAGTTGACCACATTCAGTAATCGTACATAATATGCAATGTGTTAAAAGTGAAGCTGACCCCATTCAGTAATCGTACATAATATGCAATGTGTTGAAAGTGGAGTTGACCCCATTCAGTAATCGTACATAATATGCAATGTGTTAAAAGTGAAGTTGACCCCATTCAGTAATCGTACATAATATGCAATGTGTTGAAAGTGAAGATGACCACTTCGGTAATCGTACATAATATGCAATGTGTTAAAAGTGAAGCTGACCCCATTCAGTAATCGTACATAATATGCAATGTGTTGAAAGTGGAGTTGACCCCATTCAGTAATCGTACATAATATGCAATGTGTTAAAAGTGAAGTTGACCCCATTCAGTAATCGTACATAATATGCAATGTGTTGAAAGTGAAGATGACCACTTCGGTAATCGTACATAATATGCAATGTGTTAAAAGTGAAGTTGACCCCCTATAGTAATGTTATCTTATATTCGATGTGTTAAAAATGATATCCCCCACCCTCTTTAGTAATGTTATATAATAAGCAAGGTGTTGGAAATAAAACGACCCACTTAAATAAATATATATATATACATATAAATGTGCAATATGTTGAAAGTGATGTTAACCCCCCTCCGGAAATGGTATTTAATGTGCAATATATTGAAAGTGAGGTTGACCCCCTTCGTTAATGATATATAATGTGCAATATGTTGAAAGTGAGGTTGACCCCCTTCGGTAATGATAAATAATGTGCAATATGTTGAAAGTGAGGTGACCCCCTTCGGTAATGATATTTAATGTGCAATATGTTGAAAGTGAGGTTGACCCCCTTCGGTAATTGTATATAATGTTCAAAATGTTGAAAGTGAAGTTGCACCCCTTCAGTAATGGTATATAATGTGCAATGTGTTGAAAGTGAGGTTGCCCCCCTTCAGTAATGGTATATAATGTTCAATGTGGTCTGTCCATAGCTAACATCATTCATTCGAAACGGCCTAATAAGTTGCAATCATTTGTTAGACGCGTTGTCAATCAATATATGATTTTATATAAACATTTAACTTGTATATAACCTGCAATGACTGCATGTTCAGTAGCCGAACTTGCATTGTCTATAGGTGTATACAAACATGCATTGTCTATAATCGTATACAGACATGCATTGTCTATAGGCGTTTAAAAACATGCATTGTCTATATCGCATACAGACATGTACAACATTTAAAACGGTTCTCCTTAAACTATGATATATATTGAGCTTTGCTGAACTGACAGCGATTAGAGTTAAACTGCTTTTGCCTGACACTGATTTATGCAGCTATATGCGCGTTACCGCGGGAAAAATAGATATAGGAGTCAAATGTCAGACTGACAATTCTTACTCAAAGCCACTTATGTTTGATGTAGCATGCAATATATCCTAACCCTAAAGTCATAAGTATTTTCAGATAAGTGGCTTCAGCCGTATATACTCACCTGTTGTGTTTAAGAGGGAAACCCGGCCATGTTGAAATCAATTTAATTCTGTTTAAGCATCCGACCATTCTATACAGCTATGAACGTAAAACCATATGGATATAGTAATTGACCTGGCGCGTGAGCGACCATCGCTCCGCCTACTGGCCACGTGGCATTGTTTGTCCAAGTAAATACAGTGTAATAAAATGTAGTGTTGGCTTAGAGACGGTTTGTTTGTCTTAAGTAAATGGCAGGGTAGCAACCAATATCGATCGCTGATTGAATTATCGCCTTGTTTGACTGACAGCCAGCGTCAGGTCAATTGCAAAGTATTACTTTCTAAAACAATTATTAACTCGTTTTCATAAAACTAGTGGTAATTTTGAAAATATGGGCAAAAATGTCTTGAAAAAAGCAATATTGATATTTCTTCAGATTTGTTTCAATAAAAGAAAAGGTCACAATTCCGGAACCTCTATACTTTCTGACATGTACAGGCGAAATCCATTTACAACTTTTGACCATGACTTGTATTGTATCAGTTTTTAGCAGAAGTGTTTGAAATTGACATTCGTAAACAAACCGAGCATTTTGTCGAGGTTTTGTTTAAACTGTAAAACGGATATAGTGAGAAACATATTTTTTCAGGTCTGTATCATAAAATGACTTTCTTACCTGTATCGGAAGCATTATTTTTTATATTTTTCATTGCATTCAATGGCCTCGTAGATACTATTTGTAAATATTGCCAATTGTGAAAGTAAGTATACGCGTGCACGATTGTAGCAAAATGAGAAGGGGCCGACAACTCACGAGGGTAGAATACGAGTATACTTAAAATAAAATGTATAATTTAATATTTTATTTTTACATGAATAAAATTACAAATATACAATTATACATTATATATAAATTAATCTAATAACTCATCAACAAAAAAAACTGGTTTAAAGATGTCCTTATATGGAATTAACACCATTTTAATCACAAGTTCTTTCTCCTACACGTTCCGTATATTTATATCGCGTTCCATACTGCTTACATCATATGAATGTTATAACTGTTATTAAAATACACTAATATTGTATTTAAGATACTCCTACCGCGTCCGGATTATCGTAAATTTAGCGTAAATCTTCCTTCGTGGCGATGGCTATATAAACTGGGTTATCTTCCCTAGATCTCTGTTCTGAGTTATCTGGCTTTATGTCGCCCCGTACCGACTATCTTTGACTGTACTCCGACGCTAGGATCGTCAAGTCGTCCATATAACGATTATGTGGGTTGCTGTCCTGATGACGGTACTACCACCAGCGGACTTCCTGTCACGTCAATACGTCGTTAACGTAGCGGACACATATCTCGCGTACGTCTTAAAACGGCTACAATTAATATATATAAACTCAGATTTACTAGTTACTCAGTCGTAATAACATTGCGTCTATTATTTACTATCTTTCAATTTCATGGCATTTTTATCAATATATGATAACCGTACATTCATTTCTTACCATCTAACAGTTTCATGGTAGATTTATCAATATATTATAACAGTGCATTCAATTCTTACTATCTGCAGTTTCATGGTAGTTTAAACAACATCTCATATATGACCTCCGTCAATCCTAAAGTTGCAATTATATCTCTATCTAATTTCTCATTTATAATATAAACAATTACCGACCAATTCTGTATCAATTCACTATGTGAATATCAGAATAAGCATCCACAAAATTTAATTACACATATCAATTAATTCTAACATGATGAATTTCAATACTTCATCGTAAACACGAAATCAACAGCTCAAAATACGTTCTCAGATTCCTCGGCCTATACTCTAACAAAACAACTCTCATTCTCGCGGATGTGAAATTAAATTACAGACAATCTCGTCGGAATAGATATGAACAATTTATACAACTTTATTTAGATCTGATTACGTCAAAATATCTATCATACATTTAAATAACTCAACCATATACAACATAATATAAAATTCACATACCATCTGCCGTTATGTAATGGAACAGTAACATTCTGAATCCTTCTCGTCACAACGATTCCGAAAGATGTTCTCTGCCAGACAGGACGAAGTTTCCATAATACAGTCAGATATATACTGTAAAACACTGTATATACCTAAGTGAATTTCGTGCAAACTATGAATCAACAACTTTCAATATATCGTACGATGCGGATTTTACGTTATTAGGCTCAATGTAAATTTAAATTAGTTTCATACATAATAAACCCGTTTAATTGTTCTAATTTTCTGAATACTTTATGGATTTTCATGAAATAAAAATCAAAATGATTTATTCTTTGATCAAAAAGTGAATATGTGAAAAGATCTTAAAAACGTTACTCCTATCGACCTATCAATAACTTTAAACAACCCACGCTACCTGCTCTAAATATAGCCTATATCATTCTAATAGACACGTACTTACTGACACTACTAAATAAAGCCACAACAACCTAACTATTTTGTTACAACGGTATTCATAATTCTCGGAAGTGATCGAATTCAGGTCGTGATACAAAAACAGGTTACGGTACTGTATATAATGATAAAGTTACATCGGATCAGCCACCTTTTGCTACTGATTGCGGTTAACCATGTAGTCACTTCGCTGTTTGTAGTCACTTACCTATGTTTTAGTCACTTCTCTATATTTGTAGTTACTGCTCTATGTTTGTAGTCTAGTCACTTCTCTATGATTATAGTCATTTATTTAGTCAGTTATTTCTCTATTTTGTAGTCACTTCACTATGTTTATAGTCACTTCTCTATGTTTGTAGTTTAGTCATTTCTATATGTTTGTGTTCACTTCTCTATGTATGTAGTCACTGCTCTATGATTATAGACACTTCTCTATGTTTGTAGGCACTTCTCTATGTATAATTATTCTATATATTGTGTTCATGCTGGATGATGACTCGATCCTTTGATGCTCCTGTATATCTATCCTTTTTCTGTGTCATACGATGTCCATACTAGAAATGATGTTCGTAACAAACCGTAATTGGATCCAGTTTATCAATATCCTCTTGATAATTATAGTCATATTAAGAGTGTGTGTGATTTGGTAGTTTTTGTGGGTTTTTTTTTTTTTCGGGGGCATTATTTTTACCGATAATTTTACGTGTTTTGCTTTTTAATCGGTCAAGACTCAAAGTGTTTAAATTATTTAATGCAAGCCATGTAAATATAAAAAATTACGTGATTTTCAAACATTTGTTACATAAACTAATTAAGTGTTCAAATTATTTGTTTCTGCAAGTAACTATAGCAGTTTGTTTGTTCGATAGAGTGTATGTGAATAAACAGACTTGCAATATTCATGAATCGAGATATTGCAGAATTTGCCAAATTACAAACTATAAGACGGTAGACAGAGCCCCCTTGTGGTTGCGATGACATAATATCGCTTTACTCTTGTCATAATCATCATTTAATCAATATAGCTGCATAGCGAGCCGCGAAAAATTACTCTTAAATATGCTTGCTGCATCAATAGTACATCATCTTGCATTCTTTATCTAGCGAAAACAATGGTTTTACATTCTCGTTCAGATGGATTTTAGAATATTTTTTCTCTTTTATTCAGAACTATTGTACGTGAATCATTTTCAATAAATAAAATATAATAGATAAATATTGTGAAAATGTTATGTCAATGGAAAAGAGAAAAATATCTCTCATAGAAACAGATAGAGTTTACTGTTTTCAGACACAAAGATTATAGCCTGTGGCGCCACTGTCACGATATGTATGAAGTTCATTCCATACCATTATATATAACATTTAAATACTATCATAGGCACAAATAGAAAATGCACACATTTAGACGAAATTTGTCTTTTGTTTTTGTTTTAGCTAAGACATTTTTACAGCGGCGACCCCATGTTATTGCCTCTTCAGTATATATGTATTGTGATTTTTATTATTATCATCTTCATTGACTTTGTTGATGCTGTTATGGAAACCATGTCCTACGAATGCTATGTCATCAATATACGTATATTCTATGATATATATTGTGATATGTGCTTTTATGGCAATAAAATATGTTTAAACTAAATTTGTTAAATTAAAACATAATGTAACTCAAGTTTTATTAATAATGTCCTGATTGAAATTAATATATAGGTAATAGACATTTATCTTTAAATTGTTTCGTAAATAAGGGAGTATATTATATTGTGAATAGGTTTTGAATACTTGTGAATTCGTTTAAATAAACACGATTATAACCAAAGATAATCAAAAAAAAAGAGTAAAGGAGTCAAAATATAAAAACAAAACAAATTAGGTTCGAAAATGTGAGGAGTGTACTGTTGAATATAAAGCGATATTTATGCCATTAAGAGCTAACAGCGTATCAATTAACCTAACTATTCTTCCTTGGGGTCCGGAACGGTTATTCATGACTAAATAATACCCACCCCCGCAAGTAACCTATTTCTAAAGTGTTATTAATTTCTTCCAAAAATAAAGAAATTCGTTTTTGCGTTATCTATTTGTTCGTTTGAAACGTGTATTACAACTGGTGCATCTCGTCCTTCGCTGTATTTATCAAGTGTTCGTGTGCTTAACGAGCAGTTAAGTTAATATTGTTCGTGAATAAACTATATATCGTTGAATTGTTTGCTGCAATAACCGCGGAAGAGGTGTATATATAAATGCTTTGGATATATAAGATAGGCTACCCTTGTTGTGACTGTGTGCACAATTATGTCAAGTATGTTGTGACTGGTGCCAAGGACATCTTACTGCCAATACTGGCGTATGATTGAATATGTATATATCATGGCTTAGCACAAAACTATGCTATATACCATTTAGGTTTATTTTCAGCTAGACCAGTTTCGCAGTGAGCCCTTGATATTTATCTGCTCGCTGTCGTTTGTGTTTTACTGATTCATTCGTATCACTAATGTACACTCTGCTTGTTTATAGGTGTGGTGTCTTTCTTCCAATGGCCGGGTCCTCCATGACTGTCTATGACAGTATATGGTGGTGTCTTTCTTCCAATGACCGGGTCCTCCATGACTGTCTATGACTGTATATGACTGTCTATGACTGTCAATGACAGTATATGATGGTGTCTTAAGACCATTTGCCTCTCAAAGTTGAGATCGTAAGTTTGAGTATCGTTTGGTCAAACAAATTCGCCTACCTGTTCCTTTCATAATGACGGTTGTATAAAACTGAATACCCTAAATAACAAGTAATGTGTTGGGATGGCTACTCTCTTAAATGTCTGGAAGGCACTGCAATCTCGTAATTATTGCTCATTGCCAATGCACAAATCTGACCAATATTTCATTTATCAGATTTATACATTATTGTATTTGTATTAGTAACTAGCATATGGTTGCCATTTAAGCATTTTTACCTATACATGTAAAAAAAAACTATGACCTTGGAAAAAGCAATTTTAATTTATATTAAGGACTTTTAAGACATTTTTATGTTTTCATGAATAAAATATCATTTTAACACGTCGTGCATGTGAACATCCAACTTTAGAACGTTTGCAAATCATAAATTAAGTCAATATAAGTCACCTAGGAGACAGCTACCATAGCAACGTTAACATAATCAACACATAGAACATGCGTCATAAGTACTATACATACGTAAGCAAGTAAGTCAAATTTTTGTTTAACGAGTTTGACTCAATTGACAAAACAAACCTTCCTTGGGACCCTCAAACGTAGAGAAGAGATAGTAACTGGGGCCATCGTATTGGAACAGTAGGCAGCACAGCCGCCACTGGGGAGTTTGGACTGGGTTTACGGATGTGCAAATCTCGCTCTCGCCCCATTCCCCGTCGTCATATCATAAAAACGATTTCTGATAGGAACCGTCTATTGTTTCAAAAGGGTATAGCAAATATGACATGTTAAGGTGAGTATTTTATGGTCGCAATGAAACAATCGTATCATAAACAATTTAATATGGTCCCAATGAAACAATCGTATCACAAAGAGTTTAGTATGGTCGCAATGAAACAGTCATATCGAAAATATTTTATTAAGTTTGCAATGAAACAATTGTATCACAAAATGTTTAGTATGGTCGTAATGAAACAGCCGTATCACAAAGAATTTAGTATGATTGCAATGAAACAGTCGTATCAAAAATATTTTAGTATGGTCGCAATGAAACAGTCGTATCACAAAGAATTTATTTAGTATGTTTGCAATGAAACAATCGTATCACAAAGAGTTTAGTATGGTCGCAAGGAAACAGTCGTATCACAAAGAATTTAGTATGGTCGCATTAAAACAGTAGTATCACAAATATTATAGTAGGGTTGCAATGAAACAGTCGTATAAAAAAGATTTTAGTAAGATTGCAATGAAACAATCGTATTACAAACATTTAAATATGGTCGCAATGAACAATCGTATCACAAAGAGTTTAGTATGGTCGCAATGAAACAGTTTCATAACAAAAATTTTAGTATGGTCGCAATGAAACAACCGTATCACAAAGAATTTAGTATGGTCGCAATGAAACAATCGTATCACAGATAGTATATGCTTTACTCGAGTAAAATGTCTACAAATGCGTTTCTTGCTACATCGGTAAACATGAATATACGAGACCTTTAATACCGCGTTATATAATCTGTTTGATCGAATGTTGCATTTATACTTCTCACTTCTCTGTAATCATGTTTATCAATATGCCCCGTTTATAATTGGAGTTTTATCTCTGTCATACCACTCGTTAACCCCGGAGTGTTAGGTCGGCGCTTGTGTGTATGTTTAATTTCCTTCTTGTTTGCTTCATTGACAAAATGTATCTGATAGCTTAACGCTAAAATAAACAGCATGCAATAAACATCATAACCTTAGGGATTTGTAAGCACGATTGGAAATTGAAATGCGTGAAACTAATGGTATATTTGCACTCGTCGGCAGAACTTATTAAAGATCAAAAATGCAGTTTAGTCATTGGAACATTAATTGCATTTGTTAATTTAATTATAGAGTACGTTTGTTAGAAGTGAATCAGAGGTATGGCGTTAAAAGATCAAAACTTTCAGCAAATGAAACTAAATTCCGTGAGATCTGAACTTTTTTATAATCATAATAATTGATCACTAAGGCCACAACTGGACCCAACCCCGGTTTTAAAGTTTCACATATACATTAAAATTATATGTATCCTCAAATAATTCATGAATATAAACTAAAATCACTCGGATCTCTAACATCGCGCCATAATCACACGATGTTATACTGAAATTTGAAAAGAAGTGTAAGAACTAGAATGCGTATCACAAACACCTACGATAAAATGTGTCGTAAATATAAACTAACACTTATTAAAAATTTCCATATGAACAATCTCTTCATTTAAATCAATCACTAATACCAATATGTGCTGTACAACTCTTAATGTACCACAACATATTAACAACTTTGTTATTCCTATTGTCTCTGGTTATCAGGGTCTTTGTTAATAAAGTTAACTACAATTGGGAGTTTTACTTTAGATTGTATTCTTATTACTTGCATGTGTTGAGACTCAATAAAACCGAATGAATGATATGAAGTAGTTAACAGATAGTCTCATATGGGTCTCATATGAGAATAATATGTAAGTCATTTCCTATGATATTCATGCGTGGCTAATTTGCCTATATATATATATATATATATATATATATATATATATATATATGCATCATTAAAAAAAGGTCTGCAAACGAATGCACAAAGTGTTGTGACAATTATGTTCTGTTAGATAGTCCATCACTATTTGTTCAAAAGAAATGAACACTTTGATCATGATATCTATAGTGGTTTTGCTTTAATCAAAATAAATTTTAATGGTGTGATTTGCATGTATAAATAAAAAGTGTAGTTATCCTTCAGGAAAGGGGTGTTTGCCTGTGTGTAACGTTATCTTTGTGATACGGTTTCTAACACAATAATAACTTTTATTTACAGTACATGTATTTGTTTTAAAGTTGTAGGTAAGATTTACTAATATGGTGAAAAAGATTTAAAAGTTTGTAAATATGTTTGACCAGAAAAAATGGTTCCAATCATATAGATGAAAAACAGACAATTTCATATGAGTAATTTAGGCCTCTGGCACATAATCCAAAAGTGGGTATATTCGGTATTTGTGACATACATGACTAACCCATCTGCCCGATCATTATTTTACTGCTCTGACTTCCTCAAAGTCAAAGAATACATTTTCAAAAATACTTTTATAGTATGTATATAACATTTATATTTGACCTATCAGTATATCTGTTTACTGGCTATACCATACATGTATGGAGGCTGCTATACAATAGTCAGGTAAAGATTTTTTAATTTTACACTTCCACGTTTTATGATGTGATGACGGGAACTAAAATTTGTTGCCACCATAAAACTTACATCAGTTCCCTGCTGGCGCCTTTGCTTCTTGCCTAGTTCTAGTCATAATTATTCCAAGCATTGTTGTATTTCCGCTGTTGTAATTCCTTCGGGAAATACGTTTTCTTATATAACAATAAATACAACTTTTCTGTATCAGAACGTGCCCTTTTAAGGTATGTATTGCAGTAATTATTTCCTTAATTTAGGTCAACGAGTGCTCTTACATTATAATTATTTCCTAGTACCTGACATCTGCCGATTAAGATCTGCTATATAATCAAGTTAAAATGTGGAATTCCCTGTCTGTTCCACAATTCACAGCATTCGAACACGTTTACTAAACTGTGACGTGTTTCAACGTCGGCTGCAGCAGTTGACCAATCAGAGTGCACGTATTTCACTGCTATGTAACTGTCCCTGATGTGGAGAGCGAGGTCCGTTTCCGCAATCTACGTTAAAAGTACACTTTTGCTGATTGGGCTCTGGGTGCCATATATCTATGCTTCTTTTGCGAAATTCATGCCAAAGTGTGTTGTGCATACGCGTAATAGAAGTAAGTTATAAATAACTCGCTATAAATCTCATTCCACGCCTCTATAATAAAGAATTAAATAAAGCATAGAACGACAGAGAAATTAATCTAATACACATTATAAAAATGTAATAAATTTACTGTGGATTCTTCCTGATGGCATAAAATATATATATATATATATATATATTATGTAATCTTCTATTAACTTTTTATAATAAACATTTTCAACTATATACTAATTTTCATTCAACATTGGACACGTGGTCCTTTTAAACTCATAAATAAACACATTTCTATGAGAAGGGTACACCTCTGGAACCTGTATAATAAGAGCACGTGATCATGTTTATAACTTTTGACATTTGTTCAGGTCTTATATTTTTCATTGCATTCAATAACCACCTGGACTGTTTGTAAATGGTGACACTTGTGTAGGAACTTGAAATACGCATGTGCGATATTCTTAATTCTTTTAAGTGATCGAATTCAAGTTATAATCGAAAACAGGTTACGGTACCATATCTGTTATTATAATACTTGTAATATAAATTATTTTATTTTTGTGTTAATTTGTTTATTTGCCAGTACTGTGTCTCTTGTTGAGCCTGTACTTTCTAGCTTAATAGATGTAAACAAACATATAAACTAATTAATGAGAAATAGAAACGGATGAACTTGATGGCAATTAGGGAAGGTAGGGCAGTGTAGTTTGCCAAAAGTACAGTTTACCTGCAACACGTGTGTTAATTATAAGAATGACGTATCAGCAACGGCGTGTCACTTATCGATAGAAATTGAAATGGGAAAGCAATTAACAGAAAACATACATTGTCTATGTTTTTTTATACAAATATTTAAAACTAACAATATAAACATCGGGTTGACAAATTCTTCAACTGTCCTTATAATAACAAATCCCAAAGGATAAATTTACCTTTGTTTGGTGCTCTTGTCTCAGCCAAAGAAGTTTTATTTATTTTATGAACACAAATTTTGAATGAAAATTATATTAGTATAGAATTAGTCTAACTGTCTTTTTAGTTGACAATATATATTTTTTACCACGAAAATATCATTTTTATTGCCAAATAGAAATGCAAAACTTTGATGGATGAAAATTTAATCAAAGTATTTTATTATTCAAAACTGATATATTGATAATTGCCTAAGCACACTATTTTACACCTACTAGAAGTTATTGTAAAATATCTAAATGTTTGCGGTTTTTTTGGGAACACGAAATTTATATTGAATTTTCGCGTTTAAAATCGATGTTTGCCTTAAATACCACTACAAAGAATTATGTTTTGACATATAATTTAATGATATGGCACTTAATAATAAAATAAAAACAAAAGTGCCAGTTATGACATATTTCAAAGGATGCAATCAGAATTCAAACCTTCTGTTTGCGAAAAGATACGTACGCACGACCACATTTAGTATCACAGAAACGTTTGGTTAATTATAGAAACATACTCTTCATACTCTCAAACTTACTCAGTTACACCAGTTTTTCTTTCTTGGGCGCATTCTGTGCTGCTAAGGGATAATTTTATAATTTCTATATTAAAGCTTTGTACCTGGGACTGGACGGTCCTCAGTGACCAAGTGGTTTAAGGCGGCGTCTCAATATCATTTACCTCTCACCAATAAGGTTGTAGGTTCGAGTCCCGCTCGCTCCGAAATCTTTATGTGAGAAAAAATGCCAGTTACTTGCGGGAGGACGGGCGTTTTACTCAGATTCGCTCTGATGTCTTCCTCCACCAATAATATATGAGCCATATCTATATACTGGAATGTGTTGCAAATGGCGCTAAACCCCATTCAAAACAATAATCTAGGGATTTACCCGCACATTAGACGGAGCGAGTAAACTTTACTGATATATGCTATAACCATGTTTGAAATATTTACACAATATTAACAAGATTTATGCCATATATTTGTTGATTCTAGTTATTACAAATGTCTTTTATGTGTTTTACATGATTGTCTTTGATAGCTAGCTGCTTAACTAATACAAATATATTTATCTTGTTAAATAAGTAGATAATAGTGATGCCCACCTCATTGCCTACTGAAAGTTTCAATCAACATGGTGGTACAGTAGTGCACTAGTTGTTGCACTATTCCTCTCCATTTGATTGGACAACGTGGTTACCTAGCAAATCATAATACTACTACGCATATATAGAATATTTCCTATAAAAACGAAATAAATTCGGTGCTTTTTAAAGTAAGAACATGTGCATTCTAATCGTGACACAATGCATGATGTCTTGGTCAAACCATGCAATTTGTGTATTATGATTGCCGATGTATACATTATGACAAAGGTTATTGTATACTAATACCAAAGCATTTCGTTTATGATGTTTTCAGTGTTTAACAAATGTTCTGTCATATGAAAAATATTTCTTGCTAATATATACGACATATAATCCTGATGAATGTGAACAAACAAGAGATACACATACATTAGCCAGTCAATATATCAATTAGCTGCAATATTAGCGCACACATTTTGGTTTGTAATTGTCTTTAAGCGTTTCATTTTATGATATAGACATTTGCAAACATAACTATGATTATATTATATCTGAAAGCACTGCAATATACTTCAAATAAAAAACTATCGCAATATATTATTTGAAAATCTTATATTATTACGAACACCAGCACATGGATATTTTGTGCACAGAAATTGGCAAACATTGCAAACATAATTATAATAAAATAAGCAAAGTGTCAGACCTGCAGTCACATAACCAGCGACTATGCAAATGCGGCAATATAATTGGCAAAAGTGCCTGCAGCTGACCTGTGGCAAAATTGTAAATCATATTTTGCTAACACAAATACTTTTTTAAGTTAAACGAAAATGTTTGCATAATAGATTAATGATTGGTTCAAATCTTGTACTAAACGCCACATTTACTTTACAATTGTAGTCGATGTTTTAATGTTTTTACGTGTTTATATATGTTATTGTGCGTGTTTTTGCGTGTAATACACCTGGTCCAGTATAAACAAAGATTATATAAAGAACACTGAATCGAAATTGACGATTGTATGTCAAATTTATTATTACATGCTATTTTGTTATATTTGATTGTTCTAATTTAGCTCGTAAAGAAACCTTATTAGACAATTACATTTTATTTGGCGGCCCAGGATGCTGTTTATTGTAGTTGATTTGTAATAAAAGATGCTAAATTACAATTACAAGTGACTGAACTGTATTTTATATTACTATTAAGTATTAAACCTCATTTGACAACCAATAGATTTGCTTCATTTTTCAAAATTGTGTCGCTCTTATTTGGTAAAAAGCCTACACAATAATTTAATTATTTAGTTTGTTCTTAATTAATAAAACGGTCGTCATCAGTGCGCACGTGTGAATGGCATTGCACAGACTCCGTCCTTGATTCACTTCTGAATGATTAGGAGCTTCTGCTGTTGTATAACTGGAATACTGTTGAAAACCCTAAAATAATTACAAATATAATTACAAAAATAATTACAAACAATACCTTGTGCAAAAAAGATAGTCATCATTAGCTTCTCTTTTTCTAACTGAACACCAAATATTATCAACGAAGACGAAATTATGTTCTTGAACGAAAGATTTATTTGTATTTCAGTAAGCTAATGTTTTATAACATGCACACATGTCATGAACAACAACGATATATATATAACCTGTAGAAGGGTGCAATTTGTGTAGTTATACCATTATGATAAACTCAGCGTTGTTATTATTTCTGATTCCTGGAGGTCATATAGTGTGGCTCAAAATATAATTGCAGAAATCGTAGTATTTCACTCACACACACACACACACCTTAAACACTTACACAATGCTAAAGGTATGATATAAGATGTTTTAATGGAAATACAACCATACATAAAATGTGACAAAATGGCTACCGCCTTGAAAAGTCAGTTTGGAAACGCCACTGAGTTTCATAAACCTGATTAACGGGTGTGCCGAGCCGCGTCATTTACCCGTCATCAAATCATAACACTAGACATTGTACAACACTATATTCTAATAAATGTGGCATCAACTGCATAACATCGTATGCGTACAATATAAATGTCTTAATGACTAGACAATCAGCACAGCTATTATGCTGGACGGAAACAAAGAACGGGGCGAAATGTATGACGACACATGCAACATGTGACTATTATAAGTGAATTACCTCATCTTAACACTGTTCTTTAATCAGTCCTTATGCTTAATTGATCTCTGTAATGCTGGCGTGGGATACATAATTGCCTGAATTGCAAATTTGCAGGTTAAAGATAGTGGCGTCATTTAGCCAGAGGTAAAACAGCGGCTGTAATTAATAAATGTATTCCTTTTGTTAAACTCGACGTGATCTCGCTGACGATAGACGGTAATTTGGAGAAAATGTCAGCTTAGCAAATTAACACAAATACGACAGAAAGTTATTAATTATAGTTGTCTTAATTCACCATTTGTGTGCAGCGTTCCTATTTTTCACAAGGATTGCTGTGAAAAGCAATTCAAGGTAGTGGAATGTTCAATAAATCATGACGGATAATTCTGATTTATTGAAACATTTAGCGAGAAGCTGTACGGAATCAAAACTAAATCAAACATTCAATTCCTTTTCATATGCTATTATTATTGGATATAGTCAGGAAAAACAAGCAACCGGATTGCAGAAGTAGATATCGCTTTAAACCTGAATATAAACGTAAATGAAAGTTTGAAAGATGATATGACTCGCTATATTTTGTTTATTTTTTTAATATCTTTTTTATAAAATAATGCGTCGTAAAACTATACAGTTATTTTGATCAAAACGACGAGTAGAGGTCGTTAATCATACTTAGAACATAAGACGGAACTAACATTTCCTGAGTGTGAACTAACCATTATCTATTTTCATAGGCAAATGTATAATGGTGTTTAGGGCTCCAAACTGCAGCCATAGCACTCGCCACAAACACAATCTGAACATAACCGAAAACGGCATAATTGTCAATGAAGATAAGACGGTATTCAAAAAGGCTGATGATTTGTTTGCAAACCTTTATTGTTATTAAGATTACATATATTTTTATCTGAAATAAAATTATATCGAAATGATATGATATAAAAAAAAGACGTACTGTAGCTCATAATATTTTAGGCATTGTTTATATTAACATGTGATAGTTCGATTGGTAACGCGTCATATATAGTTTAATACTTAAAATATATTTGCAAAGTGTCATTTATCAGAGAGTATGAGATAATTTCGCTTCCTGTTTATACTCCGGTCAATTAGTTTAAGATAAAGAGAAATAATGCACCATCTTCGCTGAGAGGATGAGAAGATATTGGCAGAAAAATAAGTTATTACATCGTAAGTACTTCTCGCTCAATGTACCCTTGTAATGTGACATTTATAGCAAGCAATAATGGTTGGCCGACGTACTATTTGGCTGGTGGGTTGCTTATTTGGCTGTTTGACTGACTGGCTGGTTGGCTGGTTGGCTGGCTGGCTGGCTGACAGGCTGATTCGCTGGTGACCTGCAATCTCAAAAACAATATAATTGGCATTATTAGCTTAGTGTTACATTGTATTGGTTGGTATCGAATAGCCTTGATCCAACGCTTTACTCAATCGTCCAGTACTAATTTATAAAATCAAACATTGACAAGAAACAGACGATGATGTTGACTTTCTAAATTCCATGTTATATGAGCTATTGGTATTATTTGAATACACCGGAATTTGTATTTGACTGGCTCTTGGTTTTATCCAATGGCACGTTTAGTTGATATAATGTGCGATTGGAATGCAGCATGTTTATATAGTCTAATTAGAGCAATAATAGGTAAACCAGACTGTTTGGATTTGTGTTGATTATAGTTTTGTTACCTTATAGGCCATAGTACCACCATTGGAAAAAGGAAGTGCTTCAGTGGGGTAGTCGCATAATGGCGGTTATAAATAATCATTGTTTCTTCTTCTTTAAAAATGTATTTTTCTTATTTTAATGCTCATTTTTTTATTTGAATGGCATTATTGATATATTTTGAACATTTTGAAAGCATTGTCATGTTTGAATTGTGAATTTAGAAAAGAAATTGATGATTGGAAATTGTGGTATGAATACATGATTTCGGAAGTCTACTTTCACTTTGTCAACAGTGTACACACTGAGCAGAAAAATAATCTCTTATATGACACATGACCCCTACTTTTCTCATCATATTTTGGTAGTGCAGAGGTTGACAAACAGTAAAATGTAAGTTTCACTTCTTCCATTTGTGTCTCTTTATGATTGACAAGCCTTCAAACTTTTATAATATAGTATAGAATAAAGAACAAAACTCAATGGTGGGATGACACCTATAAATGGTAATGGAATAGTAAGGAATCGTTTTAGATTTAAGTATTGATAACATATATTGAGTTCCAGAGAATTAACTATATAAGCAATGTCTTTCAGTTACATGCTATAACCTTTTGTAAAATAATTTAACTCAAATGTGTACATCAGACATTGTGCTAATAATATTTTGTAAGAACAGAATAACATCGGTAGACTTTCTTTTATTTTTGTCATGAAGGGATGGGATAAGAAAACATGTTTATGAATAATAAATTAAGGAACACTATCAAGACTGATGCATACTGAATGATTTTAAGTTTATCAACAACGTGTCTATGTGAAACATTTTGACCGGATTTTTCAGTATTAACGGTGCACGTGCACTCATGCGGAAACAATACCTGTGAAAGGTGCAGGCATTTGTGTAACCGTTTCGCAATTGAAACACTTAAATCATTAGTATACCGTCGTACAGTAAATGATCGTTCGATATTGTTTCCCTGTATGGTATGGTTTGATGACCTTTAAAAATATGTTGCATTTTTTTGTCCTTCAATATATGTGTGTGTGTGTGTGTGTGTGTGTGTGTGTGTGTGTGTGTGTGTGTGAAATGGTATCATTTTTTATTCACCTGAATGCATCATATATATATATATTTGTTTCACATGATATATCAGTTAATTGCGGTTTTAACTAAAATGGATTTTTTCATGTACATATATCTTCTATATTTATTCATCTCTGAATAACACATTTTTATTATCTGTTACACAAATGTGTTGCAGTTGGTAGGACGGAAATTCACTAAATACCAAACTTACAATAAACAAAGAATTAAATTCTCCAACAGTAATCAAAAATGACAAAATAATACAATTAAGGTAGCATAAAATGTTTCTTTTCCGAAGTATTTAAGGTCTTGTCTTGTCACTAAATATCACACAGCATAAATGTTTAACAACTCGATGGCTGCTTTTTATGTTGTTTTCTTCAAACATCGAGATAAGTATTTTACACTATATATTTTTTCTTCATTATTTTGCAAAACTTAGTATTGTTTAAAAGTAAATCTGACCAGAACTTATTGAAGTTAAAGGTTATGAGACGAGCCCGTTTCATATTTATGCTGTTTATATTTAGTATGAACTTGGCTGGTGCTCTTGAGTGGGATATGCGCAGAATTAAAGCGAATGAAAAATCGATGTTCATTGATGCACGTTGTCTCTGACGCTAATTCAAATGGTCAGTTCTCTTTCACAATTCAATTGCAGTCTATCTGGGGAATACCATCAGCAATGAATATTCTTCTTGTAACCATAGTAGTCTATAAACGTCGCATTCTATTTATATATAGCGATCTCGTTCGGCGTAAGCAGACGAAGATTTGCAACAATTTTGAAATAGTTCTGTTCAAATTGGATGAGACACATTTATGCTTGACCTAGTCCTGCGTTGAAGAAGATAATAATTGGAACTATAAAATAAGATAAATAAACATTTTAAATAGTCTGTAAGTTTTTTTTATTTTAATGTATATATAGAGAAATGTGGTTGTTAGGTAAATTATTTGTGTTTGTGTATGTTTCGTTTTCATTTTATAGTTATATCAATACACTGAATATTAAAACAAAAAAAGCATGATTACGAAAATTACTTGTCAATGTAAAAGTATGACACATATTGGTTCTAAATGTGCACATACGTATGTACATCAGAGCTTGTGTGTATGTGTTTGCACGCGTGCGCCTGCGTTTGCGTAAGTACACGTGTGTGTTTATACGTATGTGCCTGTGTGTGCGATCATTTTATATGAGATCAATCAATGGTTCATTTATTTTAATTTTCTAATTATATCTTAATGAATGAACCAGACGAAACTCTGTTAATGATTTGTTATCTATCTATGACTGTGTGTGGTTTTTAATATGTGAAAATGAGGTGGGAACCTGAATATTGCATTAGGTAGCGGTTATGAATTATCACAGATGCACATCATAACAGATATGTTTTGCTTTCCAACAAAGTCAAATATTATCTTTTTTGTTATTTGCAAATTTTGTGTGAAAATCGTATACCTTATTTGTGGTATATTTATGTTTCAGACAATGGTTGACCGACAACAAATGAAAGAATGACCGTATTTGCCTCCAATTTAAACCTAAACTTATGGATTTTTACATTTAACCGGTAAGTTACATGTACATATTTGCATAAAATATTGTATTATGACATAATCAATGTAAAATTATTGAAATGCATGTAATCTAGCCAGGATAGGTCAATGCATCTCAAAATTAGAACTGCGTCTTTGTAACCCAAGCTATTAAAGTTTTTGGAAATGTTTTTTTTTCTCGTTTCTGTGATATATTAAAAAAACAGCAGATTTTTCTTTATTAGTTAAATAGATGTATATGCTACATACAACATACATATGAGTAAAGACTCATTAGCTACTATAACATGTAAATATTTGTTCAATATTGATTCAATCATGCCGATCGATATAATCCGATTAGATTTAATTATATTATATGTAATGATTTTTGTCACCATTACGACAAATCGGCGGAAACTAATGATTTTCAAGCATTTACCATAGTAAGCGCCTTATCAATTTAGGAAACAGGTATTTGAATTCCAGATTTGCATCACCGAATCTCAAAAATAGTGTTAAAGGGAGTATGTCAGGAAAAAGTAACGTTTGCTCCATTACAGTCAATCAATTGATGATTGTACAATAACTATCATGTATAAAGTAGAACTTTGATGGCTCGAACCCGACGGGACTGATCAAAATAGTTCGAGTTAAGGGTTGTTCGAGCCAAGTATTGTTCAACATCATACCATACATGTACAAGTATATACATCGAACTATATATAGTCGATAAGTGGTTCGGACTATAATTGGTGTTCCAGCCATACGTGTTCCAACCAACGAAGTTATACTGTTTGGTGTAATTGATAATATTGTGCCCATGATAAAATATTTTTTAGTTATACAAAAAGAAAAACGAAAGTGGTGTTGGTGTTGGTGTTTATTTATAATTTAACAGTATTTATTGATATACAATTGATTGCCAAACAATATTTTACAAGTCGTACTAGAACAAATCACGCCCTGTCTTCTTAGAACAAACTAAGCATAAAAGATGATGCAAATTCAATCATTTGTTTACCCAGTTATGCTAAGTGCTTGTTCAACCCCATGAGCTACTTAGAAACATGTTCGCATTCATATGTTATGGAGGTCACTGTTATTTACACTGTCTGACTGTTTTATGATGTTGCGATAGGGGAAGAGCGAGGACGGGTGCGCCCAACAACCACGTGTTACAAACTACCCAGTGCCAGTTTTGTCCGTGATGATCCCTGTTGTCACTTCTTCTATATATGTATATATATATATATATATATATATATTACCAACTATGATTATTATGCATCGATTATCTAGTCTGTAGAACAGACCCAGCTCTCCCGATTGGGTCGGTTAAATGGCAATGTTTGGACTGCCACATTTGAGCACGTTGATTGGTTAGTTGCTTCAACTGAAATTTTGAATGACGTCACAGTTAAGTAAGCGCTCAATTGCTATGAATGAATTGTGAGACAGGCATATAATTTCCTGCTTTTTTAGGTTAATATACCTTATTCGGGTGATATCAGGTTCTGGGATAGACTAATAAATTATCTGTATACGGTTGTGGTGACTGTGCCGTATAAATGCTACGTCTTCTGTCGAGCATTTATTTTTCTTTCTTTTTCTTAAATATTCTTTTCTCATTCCATATTCAACCAGGATTTTCCCGTGTGACCAATGCCGACTATGGACTCCCCGGACCTACCTCTAGTCAACGGAAATTGGCAGTACACGAATTACGTGAGCACTGATAACGTAAGCACAACCAACCTCATCATGCCGCAACATCACCGGAAAAGGGAAAGCTCCTTCGACTCCAAGAATCTTGGATTCCGCCTACGGCGACGGAAGGAACTGATTGGACGACGTACAAGAGTGTCTGATATGGCATTTTTGTTGGCCGTATTAGGAATAATGGTCACAGTAGTGGACACAGAATGTCAGTTTGCCGGTATATACAAGCCTACAAAACAGATTTCAGTTTATTTACGAATTATAATTTCCGTCACCACTGTAGGTCTACTTGTGTTTATAGTTCTGTATCACGCAATTGGAATAAAGCTCCGTTTGGTTAGTCAGGGATTGAATAACTGGAAACTGGTTACGGCGTGGAGAGATGTGGCCAAACTTGTGACAGAGCTAGCTGTTTGCTCTATTCATCCATTACCGTTTGCTACCTCTGCCTCGCTCCCTATGTACGTATCGGATGTTGACGCTGCAGAACTACACGCATTTAAAGTTACAATGTTCCCTTTGAATTCCGTATTTACAATTTTAATGTTTCTCAGAATCTACCTCTTGATGCGGTGTCTAGTAGTGCACAGTGCGTTGTTTTGTGATACGACTGTACAAAGTTTGGGCGCGATGAGCAATGTGAATATAAACGCTCAGTTTGTTTTTAAAGCCCTTATGTCGTCTATGCCTGGAACTTGTCTAGTATCAATAATGGGTTTAACTTTGTTTGTGAATAGCTACTCGCTCCGCATGTGTGAGTACGTCACACTTGAAAGTCACGCAGAAACATTCTTCATGCAAGCACTGTGGATGACATGTGTGACATTCCTGACCCTTGGTTACGGTGACGTTGTTCCGCGTACTACTTGCGGACGCATTCTTGCAATCGGTACAGGTATGATGGGCGTAGGGCTAATGGCGCTCTGTGTTGCTGTACTGACAAGGAAACTTGAGCAAACACGTGGTGAAAAGTACGTGCATACATTCGTGAAACAGATACAAAGAGATAAACAGTATAAGCATGCGGCGGCCAAAGTCGTGACCCAGTTTATGACATTATGTCGTCTTCGTCGAATTGGCATCGATCCGTCTCAAGATACATTTATTATACATCGACGCAAGCTACTGCATGCTGTGCGAACAATGAATAAGTGTAGGTATATGAAAACCCACTTCTCCGAGTCTTTGATAGGACCAGTAGAAGTGTCCAAAAATGTGAACGAGGTGTTTGATGTGGTTGAAAACATTCGTGACGACCAGGATAACCTTAAAACGCGTATAGAGAGCATGGAGGAGTTGATGACTAGTATGCACTCACAACTCACTGAAATAACTAATTTGGTGAAAAGCAAGGCCGATCACTCTGTATGACATAGATTCTCTGTAAGACCAGTGTCGGCACCTCAAGGAAACGTCAAAACTATAATGACGTCATTCATGATTGAACATGCTTCGTCAACAGCTTCGAAACGTAACATCATATATATTCCAGTCAGAGTTACCACCCTTTGACGTTTCGGCACTGACCTTAAAGAAGGAGAAAATAACAAACAAGATGAAATAAATGAAAATGAAAATTGTGCATTTGATTAACCCGTATGTTATGGATTATATGTGTGCGTTGCCATTAGTAACAACTTATTATAGTAATATTGGTTACAGTAGCATGTTTGAATATGAAGATTCTTTTTTAAAACTTGTTTGGAAACAATAATACAAACTTGTCTTACTAAAACAACATCAAATGCAACAAATGTCCTCCGAGAGATTTGGTTTCCTCCATTCACTGAATGATAAAGCAGGTCTAATAGGTTCATCAAACGATCGTTAAGGGATATTTTGTGGAATTTCAATATAATTATAAATTGATCCTAACTGCAATGGTTTGATGCACGGAATATTTTAATATCAGTAAAAATATCAGTAAGAAAGCTGCGTTTGTTACTTGCACGGTTGATTCTGTTGCAATGTCGCTTTGTCTTTATACTGTTCTGTAGGCTAGGTATTCACTTAAAAAAACGAAAGAAGTACGCCTACAGGGAAAACTCGCTTTACTAAACCAAGAAACAGTCCTTATATGCTAACGAAAAAAGCAAAGATAGGATATAGGTATGGAATATAATTAAGAAGCATCATATATAATATGAGGAAGAAATGCATAGTGTATATTATATATAAGGAATCAGAGCGGCGTGAAGAAGAAAGGCTACGTGCAATGAAGGGAAAAGCATTCTTGCATGCCAGTTAAGGATATATGAAGGCTTACCAAGATAGGCACCGGCTAGATATTTCTATCTCATTCCAAGACCGAGGTAACATACTCACGCTGTTACAACTGAACCATTTATGGCGTGACATCTAAATTTGTATTGCATTAATAAAAGCGGTTATGTTAAAAATATAATGATGAAATAAATGAAAATTATTGTTCATTGTGTTTGGTATGCAAGAAAACGAATTATTTGTGGCTTTTTCGATTCGGATAGAAAATTCCGTCCCGTTGGATAACTGTTTTTGGTAACGTGACAGAGCCACGTTCTCTCTTAAACAGTATCCTTCCTGGTGGCAAGTTCAACACCAACCTATGTAAGATTCTTATAACCTGACTCTAGGGCCGAGATCAAACGCTCACTCGTAACGATGGAACCTTCTATAACGTGACATATAAAACTGTATGACGTGTATTATTTATCAAATACAAGCAATAGTGGTAAATTTAATAACTATGTCTATGGTATGCAAGAAAAACAATGACCATGCCTTTTGCATTTGAGATAAAAAAAAATCAATCCCTTGGGATAACTGTTTTCATGGCAAAAACAGTTATTCGTCAGAACGGATTTTTTCATCCGATCTTCAAACCAATGGAAGAATCGTATAATCGATATTGTAATTTATTCTTTAATGGTTATCAATATTACAATATATCCTTAATGGTATCACTATTACAATATATACTTAATGGTGTCACTATTACAATGTATACTTAATGGTATCAATATTACAATATATATTTAATGGTATCACTATTACAATATATACTAAATGGTATCACTATTACAATGTATTCTTAATGGTTTCACTATTACAATATATACTTAATGGTATCACTATTACAATGTATTCTTAATGGTTTCACTATTACAATATATACTTAATGATATCACTATTACAATGTATACTTAATTGTATCACTATTACAATGTATACTTAATGGTATCACCGTTACAATATATACTTAATGGTATCACTATTGCAATGTATTCTTAATGGTATCACTGTTACAATGTATACTTAAGGTGCCAATATTACAATATATACTTAATGGTATCACTGTTACAATATATACTTAATGGTGTCACCGTTACAATATATACTTAATGGTATCACCGTTACAATATATACTTAATGGTATCACTATTACAATATATACTTAATGGTATCACAATTACAATATATACTTAATGATATCACTATTACAATGTATACTTAATGGTATCACTATTACAATGTATACTTAATGGTATAAATATTACAATATATACTTAATGGTATCACTATTGCAATGTATTCTTAATGGTATCACTGTTACAATGTATACTTAAGGTGTCAATATTACAATATATACTTAATGGTATCACTGTTACAATATATACTTAATTGTATCACCGTTACAATATATACTTAATGGTATCACTATTACAATAAATACTTAATGGTATCACAATTACAATATATACTTAATGATATCACTATTACAATGTATACTTAATGGTATCACTATTACAATGTATACTTAATGGTATAAATATTACAATTTATACTTAATGGTATCAAAAGTACAATATATACTTAATGGTATCACTATTACAATATATACGTAATGGTATCACTATTACAATATATACTAAATGGTATCAAAATTACAATATATACTTGATGGTATCACTATTACAATGGTTATTAATATATGATTTATACATATTGCTATCAATATTACAACTCATACTTAAATGATTGTCAGTTTAATAATGTATACTTAAAGTGTTATCGATAATACAATGCATGCATAAACTGTGAGTATTATTACAGTATACTTAAATAATTATTGATATAACTATTAAAATGTTTGAATAAGTATCAATATTAAAATTGTTTGTAATGTTATTATATTATTAAATGGCACATAACTGTATATTATGTGGTACTATAGTCATCAAACGTTTGATTATATCTTGGTCTACAATTCTATTTTTATTCACCTTTGGCCCCAATTTTCTATATTCATAACAAAAAAATGGTTGCATTATTAATTTTGACAAATTTATCTAAACGTTTAAAAGTCTTTAGCGTATTACTTTATGTGGCAGCATTTGGGTTATTGGCTCGGACAGTTTCACGTGGTTGAAAATAATATTTTATTTAGATACAGTTTCTTAATCAAATATTGTGTATACACTCCACTTGTATAAAGTTTGAGAAAATTGTACTTTTACATTTACAGTTGTTTGATTTGCGATTTGATAGTCATTGTTGTCATTATTTGTGTTTTAATCTGTTTATTTTTAAATAAAAATTAGGCAATATCATATTTTTATCCAAGACTGATATATGATTGAATGTTTGCTGAATGTAGACCCTGTTCGGTATTCTGATCATTTTTCCTACTGATAATCATGCTCACAAGGTATCTTTTTATGATAGCGTTCTCACGTTGTTTTGTGGTTAACGGTTTTCCAATCACTATTTAGATTTGAACTTTTCCAAGAAATTGAATATTAAAAGTGTTGTATGTTTTCATGCCCCGTGCTTTCAATTTATCACATGAATTTATGTTCAATTTGAATTGTCATTGTTTTTCAGTACTCTCAAATCTAAAAACGTTTTCATTAATTATAGTCATTACTTATTACATGTAAATCGTATTTTTTTCTTGGAAATGTACTCAATTTGGCTTATTTCTGTATCTGATAATGACAATAATAGAAATACTGTTAAGGAATCTATTACGTTTTCAGCAGTTGGAAATAATCCTGATAATCGATTTTTTGTTTTTCGTTTTTCGATATTTAAATATACACCTCTTCAATATTGGAGGTTTACAAGGTTACGGTTAGGGTCAGTTAAATGTTGAAAGACAAAACACGGATATCAAACTGATTTCAATCTGCCTATCTTTTCTCATCTTCAATTTACTTACTAAACTTAGTACACGTTAATAGTATCTGATAAAACATCGCTGTATGTTATTATAAACACCAAATGCTTGTCTTTTAAGCTATACCGTGGCAACCATTTAACTGTATGCTCTATACTTATGTTTTTAATTCTGTCTTGAATTCGTACCATACAATTGTACGAGTTCGAGGCATCTTGATTTTGAATCCCATCCGGATGACGTATATCGATGTATATGATGTAACTGTATTAATGATGACGCCAGTTAACGACATCTTGGAAGCACGGTATCATATTTGATTTAGTGTCTAGTGTATCAATTAGCCATTGACAAATTTGATAGATAAAGACATACAGTATATATGAAACTTAAGCCGCCGCTGTCGTAGGGCCTAAATTTAATGCTAGGCAGTAGAATATTATATTCTTCAAAACAATTTTTTTTGCCACTAATTTGTTTGTATACCTGTATTGGGATATGCGCCTATTTCAAACAAAATATGACGGTAAGAGTTTAGCATGCTCTCATTGTCACATATAGGTTAAAAGTAAGGTCGTATGCGCTTAATTTTGGTATACGCTTATATTCAAGTATGGGTTTATTTACCAGATTATTCAGTAAATGTTTTAACGTTCCGTTACCTTTGAGGAAAGGTTATTAACTGTTATAATAATTATATCCTATATTATATACTGGATCTTACATGAGAGTTCTTTTATTATTGGATTTACTAAACAAATTAGCAAAAATATATAATGCGAAGAGTTATTAAACATTACTGTATATCATTTCTTTCTAACGAGTTTAATATATTTAATAATGAATGAACCCGAATATGAGACTCCGTGTATTATATTGGTTAGAAAAAAATATATTAATTTATATTTACAGTAATCTAGAAAAGATCCTTTTATCAGAATTTATATATAAAGAATGAAAGAAAATAGGCTTTCGGAGATGCTTATAAAACAATATCCATAAACAAAACGTCAGTCATCGTTTAAATTAATATTTTGGGTAAAGTAGCTCGATATTAAACTATGTACCAGAACCGAGTTATACAGTCAATACCAGGGGATGCTGAATGATGTCATTAAAGTTTGACTATATTCAGTGATTCACTTACAGGCAGTAAGCTATTTAATAAAATTATAATAAATGGATATGTGAAGACACAATAGTTGACAATGTTAACCGAATATTACCGCAACTGATTTCGATTAAATGTGAATGTGAAACATATAATAGAAGTGCAGTATTTTTATTTTAAACACATACTTCTGTAAACAATACATTATTAAAAGTAGCAGTGTGCCACTTAGTAAATTTATCGATTATTGTTTGCCAAAATGTTAAGTTTGAATCTTAAGACGTATGTGTACTGTATGAGTGATCTCTTGTTAAATTCTATTATCTCCAAGTCTGATTGTACAAAGGCACGAGTATCATTCTAATCTGATTAAAAGGTATGTGTAAATGATGTTAAATTAGGGAAGTATATTTTGCATTTGTATATAGATTTATTCACTCTGTTGTTCGGGGAGCATAATATATCATAACGTTGTTTAAAATTTATGATCACATGTTCAAAGAGAGCGTATATTTATCAATCATGCAAATTGTGAATTAGGTGCACAGATATTTTAAGTGCAAATTATAAAAGTAGGAATAGGGGGATTTATTATGTCTTTGTTTTAGTAGACAATACTAATTAACTCTTTCTGTATCGAAGCAAAGAAATGAATTATATTTTTCTGTTTTAACATATAACAGAAGTGTTTCATTTGTTTTCTTAAGATATGTGTACTTTCTTATTTTAATTTTAGCCTTAGTACTTTACTAAACATAAATATTTTATACTACACTTTTTGATATACGTATTTTAAATGGAATTAATTCTCTAAAACGCTTATGTCGATGCTAGTTATTTGTTATTCCATCAATTTTTAAAGTGGTACATTTGTTCTTGAATCAATATGGCTCACCTGGCGTATATGAGGCATTATAAAGTATAAAGCATTAATGTACATTTAGTAAAATTTATATATTTAAACCTACCTTCAGCAATATGTTAACCACATTAAGTTATTATACAAGTCCTTGGCCACATTGACTAAATATGCTTAAGTTTTTAACTTGTTTCCTATAATGTTTAGTTAAACATTCCAGGCCAAAGCATTTTTTTTTTCATCATACAGACATGTGTATTGTCACATGTGTATATTCGCTCCGTGATACATTACCGTATACATGTATATTGTCGCTTTATTGCTTCGTGAGTTGAGGTGAATTGTTTTTTTATTTGTATATAATTTATAGAGAAGAATGCTAGAAAGAACAATATTTTGAAATTAGACTTTAATTTGATATTTATTTATAGAGTAAGACAAATACATTTACAGTTGTCTGTAACGGTTTTCATTATTTAATTTAAGTCTCCATCCCATCAGCTTGATTTGCATTTCACGTCTTACATAAACGTATTTTGTTTCAACACAGGTTATGCCAGTTTCTTTCAATTCAAGCAGTGTTTTATCAAGTGAAGTTTGGCTAAACTGCACAACCTACATCGCGTTATCACTGCGACATAGTCTATTATGCTTCAGTTTTATATTATTTAATGGAGGTAGTTTAGGGAGTTAGAACGCTTCATTTGCCAGCGGTAAGTCGAAAACGAGGTTGAACACTCTGTACGTTAGTTTCTATAACAAGACGTGAATAGAAATAGCTTTTACTCAGAAAATTTATTTTAAATTTTGTACTAGATATAAGTCTATAAAGGTACCATACACCTGTATGTTATACTCTAGCGTAAAGACATTCACTTCCTTACCTGTCCCACAATTCATTGCACTCTTATCAAATTTGCACACGATTCAACTTCCGCTAAAGTAACTGACCAATCAGCATGCTCGCATTACACTCTATAGACGGGCAAGAGATAGGTCTCCAGTTGAATAAATTATGAGGAAAAAAAGAAGTGTTTAAACGCAAATTGTGTGCTAAACATGTCTTTTGGACTATTTTGAGATTCTTTTTTAGATAAAGTTAGCTATAGAATCAGTGATGGTAACAATAAGTCACAATACGCTCAACAGCTGACTCAGTGTTGCTGTTATTATTTCTGATTCTTAATAATCATCGAGCTCATTTAGTGCTCAAAAAATAGAATACTTTTGAAACCTTTGTTAGCGGACGACTGAGATCGAGTTTGCTATCAGAGTATCTGACTTAGAGAGAATACACAATACCAAATGATCAATAATGGGATAGGAAAAATAATTTCAATGGTTCAAACGCATATGGAATGTCATTATTAGTTGTTGTAACATCTATTATTCTAAAAGGGCAGTTACGTTTTGTTGACAAAACAGCCAAGACCATATGTCAACCAGCACTCTCTCTCTCTCTCTCTCTCTCTCTCTCTCTCTCTCTCTCTCTCTCTCTCTCTCTCTCTTACAGAACGCTTTGTTGATATTGTTGATAAACTAGTCTAGAATTGAATCGATATGATGGATGTGGAGTTAAAGCTGAAACACCAATATGATAGTTAGCGTGTGTAATTGTCGATACTTTCTTACATTCCAAATCTTTCTTTTTCCTGTTTTGAGTAATAGTTTTTCCAATTATTTCGATATTGGTGTAACAGGAAGTATATGTGAAATAGATCAGATGATGAAAATTTGCCAGATTAATGCGGAAGAACATGTCCATGTACCTGGGGTATTCTTCCACCAGTGAAAGAAGCTGTCAATTAAAACATGCAATGTATTGAAAACGGCGTTGAAACCCTAAAAGAAAATTAGACTAGCAACTGCTTATAAGAGAACTTTGGTATATATGTCAGCCTCCCTTAGTATTGTATGTAAAATAATATAAGAATACAGGACTGAAAGAAAAAAGGACATTTCTTTGCTCCATATCTCGTGACGTAAGTCATTATTTGTACCTTTAACAGTACCCCTCATGAACAGACGCAATTGTTTATTTATTTTCTTGGTTAGGCTACGTTTTATGCTAGTATCTGAGATACAGTGAACTTTATTTTCTTAGCAAGATTACAGGTTCATGTTGACTATCGAAATACGAAACACGACTATCAAACTTTCTTTCGGATGCCTAATAGTATGTGATGAGCAAAATTACATGTACATGTATACAAATATACGTTGCCCATAATGATTTATTTCATTCTCTCATCTCCAACAATTTTTTTATTACAATTTGATTAAATACATTTAATGGTTGCAGAAATGAGAAATCTTGTTCTCTAAATCGGCAACGATAATTTCTAATCATGCTATATACAAGTTGGCGGTTATCTCTGCCACGAAATCCCTTTTGTGTGCACTTAATAAGAATTTATATCAGTGTAGAATACTTGCTGTTTTAAGTTAATAAGTGTATTTGATAATTGAATATATGGGAAGTTGTTAATTGAAACGCTGTCTTAATTGTACAATAGCATGCACGGTTGTTTGTGTGTTTTTATCCATCATTTTTTGTTTCAGTTAAACATTCAATCCAAAATGTATGTATTTGAAACATTGATGCCATGCATTTGTTAATATAACTGTCAACAACACTACGAATTGAAGACGAAATTCACATAAATTATTGAATATTATGTAAATATTTAATGGATGGATTTATTGGGTGGATAAGTTATTGAATGTGTGGACGATGGATGGATTGGTGGATGGATGAATAGATAGAAAGATTGATGGATGGACGTGGATCAAAATAATCATATGCAAATAAAATCCGCCATTACTTTCCAATTAAAAGTGTGTAACTTTTTCCATGGACAATGTATTTGTCAACTTTGTCTGAACTCGATATCAAATAATGTTGACGATATCAAAGTTTTTAACGCCAAACTTGTCAATAATACGATACAGTAATCCTATTGATATCAGTGTGTCTTAAAGATAGAAATTGTTTTAAATATTTATTAAATTTTGTATGTTCACATTATCGTTAAACGCATGCAAACAGAGTCGATGGACGGGTGACTGTTGGTGTTTGTGAATGGTCCAGATTCCCGTGCTGTTTGCTGGATGGATGACAGAGTGAATGATATTGTGTGTATTTGATGTTAATTTTTTGTGAAAATGTACTGTGATCGAACATGATAATTATAAATCTCATGTTGACTTGTCTGCAAAATGATTAACTTTGTCACTTTAACTGCAATTTTATTTACTGGTAAGCGAAAACATGCATTATTAACAATGGTGACGACTACCAGTATACATGGGTAGAATGAATATGAAATGAATGCGTGCACATGCCCATTATTGCATTATATGATAACACATGTTTACATATTAACCATTTCAGCGTGATATGCAATGATGATGAAATGCGATCAAAGTTTACGTCTTGGTTATCATGGCGTACCCTACTTCTAACAATTTCTTGTTATACATTAATACCGTGTTGTGTTACCATTAAACCCGTTGCAATTTTTATATGTTGTTTTTTCTTTTAATTTTGTACCATATAAATATTAAATGATTGGAGAAGTAAAAGGTGTTGGACAATTTTAGAGTTAGGATTTAAATCCCAGTCTCTGATGTCTGTAGAACCGACAGCTCTCCCGATCGTGTCCGTTAAATAGCAATGGTGGGAAAGCCCCATTTGAGCACGTTGGTTGGTCAGTTGTATCAACTGAAAGTTTGAATAACGACCCAGTTTAGTATGCGTTCCATTGCTAGGAATTGTGTCCCTGCTTTTTTTCATTGGTGGTTAATAGACCAGATTCGGGAGATATCATGTTCTGGATGGACCACTTAATTTACCCAAAGATAACAAACATATCAGTATATAAAGTTTATACTGTGTGCCTATCAGAACATTGCGTTTGTACGTTATTTAGATACATATTATGTTTTATGAGGGTGGTGGGGGCAGTTAATGAGGATTCAACACCTTAAAGGGATTATGTCAGGAAAAAACGCTATAAATGTCTTCAAAAACTAAAATTACTTTTTAAATTAGATAAAAGCATCTCATTAACAATAAGAAATAAAATCTAAATAGTATATTTGTCAAATCCACCAAAACGTGAGCTAATCGATATATAAATTGGAGTGGTTAACTTGAAACGATATCCTAATTATTAAACTAGACAGCTCTTAAATACTGTTTGACGTCATTCGATTCTTTTTAAGACGAAACAATTTTACTACGTGTAACCGGTATCAATGGCGGATCTGCTCTTAAAAACGGCGTACACCGCTACTCCCCTTTCCCTAAACTCCAATAATTGATTAAAATTTACTATATATCTGCTAAAAAAACATGTTTGTCCATTCGTGTATTTTGCTGCTCTCCCTCTAAATTTTGGTTTAGCCCTTGTGTGTACTGGATCAAATTGAAATAAAAATAAAATCACGTGACTCATTTAATACGTCATAAAATATGTTGCGCTTTTAAGCGGGAAATCTATTTCAGTCTGACTTTCCCCAAATTAGGAAATCCCTTTTTAATTTATTATTTTGACATGTTTAAATAGATATTCTTTTGGCAATAAGGGATCAGTAAGTTTATTACAGGCCTGATGTTTTAGCCATTATTTTTTTTTTAAATCCTGATATATTCCTTTTAATGAGCACGAGTAATGAAATAAAAATTACAGCTTGTGCAAGCCGGGAGTGACCTGTATGTAGAAGTGAATTGAAAGGGAATCACAGAATCTTAGAGGAAATTCCTATTGAGTTTTAATAATGTTTATGGTTAAATAAAATAATTTATATCATAAGAGACATCAGTTTTATACAAAACTTTCCTAATTATGCAGGATTTAACCCCGATGACAGTCGGCAATTCTTCAATGTGGATCTGGTATGTTTGTAAACTCTTTGTGTGTTGTGGTAATTATTTCTTTGATATATCATGTAGAATTGTTTCTACAGGGATTACTACTTTTGCATACCGGCCTATGGCAATGGATTGACGAAGGAGGGCAATTTGGAATGTTTGTACTTGCAGGACAACCCGTCTTCATTTATTTATTTCCATCATTTATAATGGGACAGGAGAGCCACTAATGGGCGGAATTTTACAACAATAAATATCGTCTAAATATTGCTATAACACATGGATTCGTAAATCATCATATAATTCACTTAATCTTGTGAGTAAATGATCGTCCGGTTCCTAGTCTTATGGTCTCTAGAGGTCAGTTTATTCGTTGATCCTCCAAAGGTGACAAAACGAGTTAGCAATTTGCCAGAAGTTATATGTTTAATCATTCTCCGACAGGACAACTAGATGATAACTTTATTTGTTAAGATAATTGTTCATAATTAGTCATTAATTGGATTCGCCAGTGTATTATGTTAGGGTAAGAATATTGCATTTAATAATACCTCTTCATGAACAAACGACATTAAATCAAGTTGTATAATTTTTGTTTTTCTTGCTTACGTTCTGTGCCTCCAAACGATCGTTTGTCAGAACACTGAATGCCACTGGTAAATGTCACATGTCCCCCAAATGGTCTGTGATAATAACGATATATTTTTATAATAGGTAGCGATGTATCCATGAATATCAAGAGTTATGATCTGACGTTTCAGACTTCGGCACACAATTTAATGTTTGTTTTACATTAACGTGTGACCTTGACCTTTGTGTAACCTTGACCTTGACATCTGATGTAAAGGTTTGGGTATTTCTACAGGTAATACAGGTTATACATCATCATGACATGTTGAGCACTTTTGTCAAGCTATTTTAAAATCCCTTTATGTTAAACAAAGTTACAGACCAGACATAAAATGTAAAACAAACAGAAAATGTGACCTTGACCTTTGAGGTAAAGTTCTGGGTCTTAACGCGACGCTACCTCATGTCATGTTGATCAATTGATAAATTGAGCCAAGGTGTTTTTAAATCCATCCATGTAAGATTTAGTTACAGACTGGACTTGAAATCTCAAACAGATTCAAAGTGTTGTTGAACAAACTCAAAATGTGACCTTGACCTTTGAGGTACGGGTCTAGGATATTACGTGCGACACGTCGTCATATCATCTTGATCAATTGAGCCATGAGCCAAGTTTAAGAAAAAGTTACAGACCAGACATCAAATATCAAACAAATTGAAAGTGTGACCATAACTTTTCGAGGAAAGGTCTGGGTCTTATAAGCAACACTTCACCATGTTGATCAACTGAGCCAAGTGTTTTTGCAATTTATCCATAGGTGACAAGTTATTAACAGGACACGAAATCTCAAACAGACTGAAGGTGAGGTCAAACAAAGTTAAATTGTGACCTTGATCTTTGAAGTGGGAGTCTGGGCGTTTCGCGCGACACGTCGTCGTGTTATGTTGATCCTTTGTAGCAAATAGTTATTAAATCCATCTATGCATGACAAAGTTACAGGCCGGACACGAAATCTCAATCAGACTGAAAGTGTTGTCAAACAAAGTTAAATTGTGACCTCGACCTTTGAAGTGTAAGTCTGGTTTTACGTGCAACACGTCGTCATGTTATGTTGATTATCTGTATGAAGTATTTATAAAATACATCTATGCATGACATAGTTACACGCCGGACATGAAATCTCAAACAAACACAAAATGTTGTCAAACAAACTAAAAGTGTGACCTTGACCTTTAAGGGACATGTGTGGGTCTTATACCTGACGCGTCGCCATGTCATGCTGATGCATTGAGCCAAGTGGTTTTGAAATTTATCTATAGGTGACAAAGTTACAGACCGGACATGAAATCTCAAACAGACTGAAAGTGTCATCAAACACAATTAATTGTGACCTCAACCTTTGAAGTGGGAGTCTGGGTGTTACTGCGCGACACATCGCCATGTTATGTTGATCATTTATAAAATACATCTATGCATGACAAAGTTTCAGGCCGGACACAATAATCTCACACAGACTCAAAGTTGTCAAACTCAAAGTATGACCTTAACCTTTGAGGTACGGGTGTGGGTCTTATGTGTGACACGTCATCATAATGAATTGAGTCAAGTGTTTTTGAAATTCATCCATAGGTGACAAAGTTACAGACCGGAAACTGAAATCTCAAACAGACTGAAAGTGTCCGTCAAATAAAGTTAAAGTGTGATCTTGACCTTTGAAGTGGAAGTCTGGGTGTTATGTGCGACACGTCGTCATGTTATGTTGATCATTTGTAGTAGGTACTTATTAAATCCATCCATGCATGACAAAGATTACAGGCCAGACACGAAATATCACACAAACTCAAAGTGTTGCCAAACAAACTCAAAGTGTGACATTGACCTTTTGAGGTACGGGTGTGGGTTTTATTCGCGACACATCGTCATGTTGTGTTGATCATTTTAGCGAGTATTAACAAAATCCATCTATGCATGACAAAGTTACAGGCCGGACACGAAATACCGAACGGAAGGACGGAAGGACAGACGGACGGACGGCCGCGATTACTATGTGCCACCCAAAAAAATTGGGGAAGGCATAAAAATACGGGTAATGGACTGGCCAATTTTTGTGTTTTTGTTAATATTTACATTTGTGACGAAACTCCTTTGTTGAACATAATACTAGTGAATAGAAAAAAATAGAACTTTATCTTTTATTGTTCATGTCCCAATGAAAGCATACCCACATTAACTTTAATGCAATTGACCTTACGCAAGAATGACTATCGCTCCGCCAACTGGCCACGTGACAGTGTTTGTCCAAGTAAATACAATGTCGTTTTCACACGTATATCGTTTGTCTGGATTGGGAAAATTGGCGGCGTAGCAACCAATATCGATCGCTGATTGGATTATCGACTTGTTTAATTGACAGCTCACGTCAGGCCAGTTTAGGATAAAATCAATGTTACCGTGTTACGATAGGTTTGGATGAACCTTGTTCTCGTAACACTTCAGTTTAATTGTAACCGACACAACAAAGGTGTGACATTTGATATTTCATTAACCGACTTATACATACGGATACAATAATCAATTTTCCTTATGATGTGCTGGATAACTGATTAACAGGATATATTAACTAATACTTAATACAGTAATAGTACAACTATAAACTTCATGTGTCAAACATTCACGAGATATGAACTTACACGCAACGAGCAAAGTTTACACGAACTCCTAAGTGGTTTACTTTCTGTGCCCATGACACATTCATATCTCAATGATCTTTCAACAAATTAAGTCAATTCCTTAAATATACTGGCTTTTTATTTCCATACCATTCCTCATGAGTAATTTCGTTCTTATAATATCAAGATGTATTTCTTATCAAGAAAAAATGAGTAAATTCTGTATGCACTGTAAAATCTTCAGTTGTTAACAACAATTGTTAAATGAATTTAGCAGGGATATTCTAAATATGTTAAATGCCGTCCTCACAAAATGTCAATGCATTCTTTGTACATAAAACTACAGAAATCGCAACGAATAATCGAAGATTTTATCAATAATATTCAAAATAAGACGTATCGTCCACAAGACGCAGTAACATAAAAGGAGTACACAATCCCCTTAATGAAATGCATGTTGATGAAGATAATTTGTCAATATTGAATTCTTACTGTCTGTACAGGGTTTCGTTGTGCGGTTTTGCGTGCATTGTGACTTTAACCCAACAATTCTTAGTTGTCTGTACAGAGTGTCAGTGTGCGCTTTTGCGTGCATTGTGGCATTAACCCCAAAATTCTTATTGTCTGTACATAATGTACATTGTGACTTTAACCACACATTTATTATTGTCTGTACAGAGTGTCATTGTGCGGTTTTGCGGTACACTGTGCTTTAACCCCACTTTTTATTGTCTGTATATAATGTGCATTTTTACTTTAACCCCATATTTATCATTGTCTGTACAGAGTGTCAGTGTGCGGTTTTACGTACATTGTGGCGTTAACCCCACACTTCTTATTGTCTGTATATAGTGTCAATGTGTGGTTTTGCGGTGCATTGTGACTTTAACCCTACGTTTCTTATTGTCTGTACAGAGTGTCATTGTACGGTTTTGCGGTGCATTGTTACTTTAATCCCACGTTTCTTATTGTCTGTACAGAGTGTCATTGTGCAGTTTTGCGGTGCATTGTTACTTTAAACCCACATTTCTTATTGTCTGTACAGAGTTTCATTGTGCAGTTTTGCGGTGCATTGTTACTTTAACCCCACAATTCTTAGTTGTCTGTACATAATGTCATTGTGCGGTTTTACGTGCATTGTGGCGCTAGCCCCACAGTTCTTATTGCCTGTACAAAGTGTCAGTGTGCGGTTTTGCAATACATTGTGACTTAAACCCTACTTTTTTATTGTCTGTACAGAGTGTCATTTTGCGGTTTTGTGGTCTATTGTGACATTAACCCCACAATTCTTATTGTCTGTACAGAGTGTCATTGTGCGGTTTTGCAGTGCATTGTGACATTAACCCTACAATTCTTAGTTGTTTGTACATAATGTCATTGTGCGGTTTTACGTGCATTGTGGCGCTAGCCCCACAGTTATTATTGTATGTACAAAGTGTCAGTGTGCGGTTTTACGATACATTGTGACTTAAACCCCACTTTTTTATTGTCTGTTACAGAGTGTCATTTTGCGGTTTTCTGGTCCATTGTGACATTAACCCCACAATTCTTATTGTCTGTACAGAGCGTCAGTGTGGTTTTGTGTGCATTGTGGCGTTAACCCCACAATTCTTGTTGTGTGTACAGTGTGTCAGTGTGCGGTTTGGCGTGCATTATGGCGTTAATCCAACAATTCTTATTATCTCTACAGAGTGTCATTGTGCGGTTTTGCATGCATTGTGGCGTTAACCCCACAATTCCTATTGTCTGTACAAAGTGTCATTAGAGGGTTATTCCTCTTTTTTATTTGTAAAGCATTTTTTTATACATTCTTTTTTATCAAGTTTCATATCTGTCGTTTTGTCATTACAATTCTTGTTGTGTGTACAGTGTGCCAGTGTGCGGTTTTGCAGTGCATTATGGCGTTAACCCAACAATTCTTATTATCTCTACAGAGTGTCATTGTGCAGTTTTGCGGTGCATTGTTACTTTAAGCCCACATTTCTTATTGTCTGTACAGAGTTTCATTGTGCAGTTTTGCAGTGCATTGTTACTTTAACCCCACATTTCTTATTGTCTGTGCATAATGTCATTGTGCGGTTTTGCGGTGCATTGTGACTTAAACCCCACATTTCTTATTGTCTCATTGTGCGGTTTTGCGGTGCATTGTTACTTTAACCCCACATTTCTTATTGTCTGTACAGAGTTTCATTGTGCGGTTTTGCAGTGCATTGTGACATTAACCCCACAATTCTTAGTTGTCTGTACATAATGTCATTGTGCGGTTTTACGTGCATTGTGGCGCTAGCCCCACAGTTCTTATTGTCTGTACAAAGTGTCAGTGTGCGGTTTTGCGATACATTGTGACTTAAAACCTACTTTTTTATTGTCTGTACAAAGTGTCAGTGTGCGGTTTTGTGGTCCATTGTGACATTAACCCCACAATTCTTATTGTCTGTACAGAGCGTCAGTGTGGTTTTGTGTGCATTGTGGCGTTAACCCCACAATTCTTGTTGTGTGTACAGTGTGTCAGTGTGCGGTTTGGCGTGCATTATGGCGTTAACCCAACAATTCTTATTATCTCTACAGAGTGTCATTGTGCGGTTTTGCATGCATTGTGGCGTTAACCCCACAATTCCTATTGTCTGTACAAAGTGTCATTAGAGGGTTATTCCTCTTTTTTATTTGTAAAGCATTTTTTTATACATTCTTTTTTATCAAGTTTCATATCTGTCGTTTTGTCATTACAATTCTTGTTGTGTGTACAGTGTGTCAGTGTGCGGTTTGGCGTGCATTATGGCGTTAACCCAACAATTCTTATTATCTCTACAGAGTGTCATTGTGCAGTTTTGCGGTGCATTGTTACTTTAAGCCCACATTTCTTATTGTCTGTACAGAGTTTCATTGTGCAGTTTTGCAGTGCATTGTTACTTTAACCCCACATTTCTTATTGTCTGTACATAATGTCATTGTGCGGTTTTGCGGTGCATTGTGACTTAAACCCCACATTTCTTATTGTCTCATTGTGCGGTTTTGTGGTGCATTGTTACTTTAACCCCACATTTCTTATTGTCTGTACAGAGTTTCATTGTGCGGTTTTGCAGTGCATTGTGACATTAACCCCACAATTCTTAGTTGTCTGTACATAATGTCATTGTGCGGTTTTACGTGCATTGTGGCGCTAGCCCCACAGTTCTTATTGTCTGTATAAAGTGTCAGTGTGCGGTTTTGCGATACATTGTGACTTAAACCCTACTTTTTATTGTATGTACAGAGTGTCATTTTGCGGTTTTGTGGTCAATTGTGACATTAACCCCACAATTCTTATTGTCTGTACAGAGTGTCATTGTGCAGTTTTGCAGTGCATTGTGACATTAACCCCACAATTCTTATTTTCTGTACAGAGTGTCAGTGTGGTTTTTTGTGCATTGTGGCGTTAACCCCACAATTCTTGTTGTGTGTACAGTGTGTCAGTGTGCGGTTTTACGTGCATTATGGCGTTAACCCAACAATTCTTATTATCTCTACAGAGTGTCATTTTGCGGTTTTGCATGCATTGTGGCGTTAACCCCACAATTCCTATTGTCTGTACAAAGTGTCATTAGAGGGTTATTCCTCTTTTTTATTTGTAAAGCATTTTTTTATACATTCTTTTTTATCAAGTTTCATATCTGTCGTTTTGTAATTACAATTCTTGTTGTGTGTACAGTGTGTCAGTGTGCGGTTTGGCGTGCATTATGGCGTTAACCCAACAATTCTTATTATCTCTACAGAGTGTCATTGTGCAGTTTTGCGGTGCATTGTTACTTTAACCCCACATTTCCAATTGTCTGTACAGAGTTTCAATTGTGCAGTTTTGCAGTGCATTGTTACTTTAACCCCACATTTCTTATTGTCTGTACATAATGTCATTGTGCGGTTTTACGTGCATTGTGGCGCTAGCCCCACAGTTCTTATTGCCTGTACAAAGTGTCAGTGTGCAGTTTTGCTATACATTGTGACTTAAACCCTACTTTTTTATTGTCCGTACAGAGTGTCATTATGCGGTTTTGTGGTGCATTGTGACATTAACACCACAATTCTTATTGTCTGTACAGAGTGTCATTGTGCGGTTTTGCAGTGCATTGTGACATTAACCCTACAATTCTTAGTTGTTTGTACATAATGTCATTGTGCGGTTTTACGTGCATTGTGGCGCTAGCCCCACAGTTCTTATTGTCTGTACAAAGTGTCAGTGTGCGGTTTTACGATACATTGTGACTTAAACCCTACTTTTTTTATTGTCTGTTCAGAGTGTCATTTTGCGGTTTTCTGGTCCATTGTGACATTAACCCCACAATTCTTATTGTCTGTACAGAGTGTCAGTGTGGTTTTGTGTGCAATTGTGGCGTTAGCCCCACAATTCTTGTTGTGTGTACAGTGTGTCAGTGTGCGGTTTGGCGTGCATTATGGCGTTAATCCAACAATTCTTATTATCTCTACAGAGTGTCATTGTGCGGTTTTGCATGCATTGTGGCGTTAACTCCACAATTCCTATTGTCTGTACAAAGTGTCATTAGAGGTTTATTCCTCTTTTTTATTTGTAAAGCATTTTTTTAAACATTCTTTTTTATCAAGTTTCATATCTGTCGTTTTGTCATTAGAGTTAGATCTCCAAGCTGTGTCATTTAGGTTAGATCTCCATGTTGTGCCATTAGGGTTAGATCTCCACATTGTGTCATCAGGGTTTGATCTCCAAGTTATGTCATCAGGGTTTGATCTCCAAGTTGTGTCATCAGGGTTTGATCTCCAAGTTGTGTCATCAGGGTTTGATCTCCAAGTCGTGTCATTAAGGTTAGACACCAGGTTGTGTCATCAGGGTTAGATCTCTAGGTTGTGTCATTAGGGTTAGATCTCCAAGCTGTGTCATTATTGTAAGGTCTCCAGGTTGTGCCATTAAAGTTAGATCTCCAGGTTGTGTCATTAAGATCAGATCTCCAAGTTGTGTCTTTAGATCTGCAAGCTGTGCCATTAGGGTTAGATCTCCAGATTGTGTCATTAAGGTTAGATATCCAAGTTGTGTCATTAGATCTACAAGTTCTATTAAGTGTCATTAAGGTTACATCTCTAATTTGTGTCATTTGGGTTAGATCTCCAGTTTGTGTCATTAGGGTTAGATCTCCAGGTTGTATCATTAGGGTTAGATCTCCAAGTTGTGTCATTAAGGTTAGATCTCCAGGTTGTGTCATTAGGGTAAGATATCCAGGTTTGGGACATTTAGTGTTGGGTAGAAATTAAGAAGAAAAAAATGTGTTCTAATAGTTTAAAACTTAACCCCTTCATGTACCTCTCTCACGTGCGCCGACACCTAGTTATCTTACTTGACATTTACTGTCCAAAATTATTTGGTATATTTTGGTACTAAAACACTAAATAATTAATTCGTAATGTGCAAGTTCCACAATGTTGGTTCGCAGTCATCATATATGACATAGTCAGATCCCCCATAAATAAGCGTCTCCAGATCTAATCAAATATATGAAGACATGAATAATGAATGAATAAGTTGCAGTTTTATGGCGTGCCAACACCAAAGATTATGTACAGCAAATATGCACGAATGGCACAGAGGGAAACAGGGGCAATGGGAATGAGGGGATGTTATAACAAAATTGTGGCAAATTCATATTTTATCTGTCCATTGTTGTTTTTTTATTTAAAACACACGCAAGTGCACACTGCTGTATTTATATAAGACTATCTGTCAGGGCTATTTTTAATTACACTGTCTCGTTTCGTTATTTTATGATGTGACGACGGGAAAAGGGTGAGGTTGGGTGTACCTGATAACCATGGTTATACGTCTCAATGTTGGTTTTGCTACTGGCCCCTGTTATCACATATGTTTGAAGTGTTGTGGTTGCAGGTTTTCTTTGAATTGTGATGCTCTAAATATTAAAAAGAACATATACTTTTGAAGACTAATTTCACAACTGGATGACAGTTATCGGAACTAGGAAACTATGGTATAATGAGCTGCAATATTCAATATGTGTTAACTTAAAATGATATATTTTATTCAAATGCAATAAATATCAATTTAAATGCTATAAACAACATTCACATATATTTTGTTCTTATCATGGAATCGCATAGGCAATATATAAGTCTGTGTCAGTGTTGTTATTTCTGGGTCATTGGATTCGTTGTTGCTCTTGTATTGGGTTAAGGGTCGCTTTCAATCATTTTTCAGTTATTGCGACTTTTCGCAGTCTCGGTGGTGATTGATATACAACACTATGTCTCACTGTTTATGAGACTAGTTAGTTGTAAATGAGAACGTTAAAGTTAGTTTAGTTTATACTAATTTCTTTTAGCTCGATTGCGATGAAAGCTCAGAGCTTATATAAACCGCTCTCGAGTCAGCTTCCTGGGTAGAACCAGTACTGAGTGTTGTTTTATGATAAGCATTGGGTTGAGCTTGGGATTGAACCCGCACCGCTTGCGTGAACGGCCAACACCCTACCGCCCCGTTTGCAAGTTACAATAATACGATTAAGCGTAAAAATGCATATCAATGTTATTTATAATTATGATTAATGTTCTTATTATAAAAGCTTCAGAAATTAATTTTCTTATGCAAATGAGTTCTGTTTTAATATCTGACTGAAGAAGTGATAAATTTAAAGGCGAGTGTAGATCCGATTAAATAATGATTAATTGAAATATTAGAAAAGTGATATACATGTATAAAAGAACCAAAGAAATTAAAAGACACAACTAGGTGTTAGTATCAAGAACTTATATAAAAAATGTCATTCATTTCCCTGTAACAACGAGCTAATTTTACACACAATTTCAACATATGGTAATATTTACGTGTGTTATTGGCGTGCGTCCGTGTAGTGCATACTTCATGACAACAGTTACTGTTGTTTTTTTTCCTTCTCCGTATTGCTGGACTAGTAATGATGGGTATCGCGTATGCCATTAGTTTATTTAATATAATAATAGTAATGCTTAGTTCCCATATTATATTTTCACAACAACATACCCATTTACACTCGCCTTGCACTCAAATACTTATTGAATCCTTACAAAGACAGAGGCAATCAAGACCGCAGAAGATTAGACGTTACTAAATGTTTCATAACTATTAGCTTTCGTAATTTCTGGAAACGCTGAAGTTGCCAAATCTTCCATCACCATTTATCATAGTGCAGTCCGCCAGCAGAGATTGATTGATCACTGTTCTTCCGATTTAGGATTAATACGTTATTTATTCGGTCAGAAGTCGTCTACTATGCCTGATAAGAACGAGAGCGTCATGGTTTTTGTTTTGTTTAAATACTATTGGTGGCTAACATGGACGGGAACCACGTATATTAATGACGTGGAGCGCGTGGTCCAGAGCTGGAGCAACGAACCAAGGATCGGAGGATAGTCGTTTCGATCATGTATGGTGTCTTATAGCAAGACACTTTATGCTTAGTACTTGTTTTAGCCAGGAAGACCTCGAGCATGATTTGTTTATGATGTAAGAACTCGTTCCACATTCGAGGTAAAATATGTAAAAAACTTAAATAAAAGATATTAACATTCATGCCACAATCAATTTAAATTAGTTATACAGATCAAATACATTTCTTTTCCAAATAAAATTTTCCTCTCATTATATTCTACCATTGTATGAAGATTGATGAAATTCCATCCAGTACTTTAAAAGAAATGCTCCGGACAAGGGAAATATATCAAAGGGCAATAACTCTGTAATTAGCAAGAATAGAGTTATGTTTCCTGTACACTGCACTTCCTCTCATTATATTGTACCATTGTATGAAGCTTGATGAAATTCTATCTGATACTTTTCAAGTTATGCTCCGGACAAGAAAAAATATCAAAGGGAAATATATCAAAGGGCAATAACTCTGTAATTAGCAAGAATAGAGTTATGTTTCCTGTACACTGCACTTCCTTTCATTATATTTTACCATTGTATGAAGCTTGATGAAAGTCCATCCGGTACTTTTCAAGTTATGCTCCGGACAAGAAAAAATATCAAAGGGCAATAACTCTGTAATTAGCAAGAATAGAGTTATGTTTCTTGTACACTGCACTTCCTCTCATTATAGTCAACCATTGTATGACGTTCCATCCAGTACTTTTCAAGTTATGCTCCGGACAAGGAAAATTGCGGACAGACCGACCGACAGACCGACAGACCGACCTCAGGGTGACTCCAGTATACCCCCTCAAAACTTCGTTTGTCGGGGGTATAATTACTAAAGTTGACTTTCACAGGCGCGACAACTTTGTTTTCCTTGTTCATCGTAACAGTGTCAAGAGTTACCTTTTCTTCGGAAGTTTATCTACTCAACAGATACAAGACAACAAACACGGTCTCAGTCACTGCATACGGTCATGTACAACACAATATAACAACAAACAGTCTCAGTCACTACATACGATCATGTACAATACAATATAACGACAACAAACAAGGCCAAGGTCACTGCATACGGTCATGTACAACACAATATAACAACAAACTGTCTCAGTCACTACATACGGTCATGTACAATACAATATAACGACAACAAACAAGGCCAAGGTCACTGCATACGGTCATGTACAACACAATATAACAACAAACAGTCTCAGTCACTACATACGGTCATGTACAACACAATATAATAACAAACAGTCTCAGTCACTACATACGGTCATGTACAATACAATATAACGACAACAAACAAGGCCAAGGTCACTGCATACGGTCATGTACAACACAATATAACAACAAACAGTCTCAGTCACTACATACGGTCATGTACAATACAATATAACGACAACAAACAAGGGCAAGGTCACTGCATACGGTCATGTACAACACAATATAACGACAACAAACAAGGTCTCAGTCACTGCATAGGGATATGTGCAACACAATATAACGAAAACAAACAAGGCCCAAGTCACTGCATACGATCATGTACAACACAATATAAAGACAACAAACAAGGCCCAAGTCACTACATACGGTCATGTACAACACAATATAACGACAACAAAACAAAGGCCCAACTCACTGCATACAGTAATGTACAACATAATATAACGCCAACAAACAAGGCCCCAGTCACTGCATACGGTCATGTACAACACAATATAACAATAAACAAGTTTTATGCAAAAAATGATGCCGTTCAACCATTAACAAGATGAATTCTTTCACAAAATAATTTTTTTTTAGAGATTTAAAGCATGATGGGGTATTCCAATGTCATGTTTACATCATTTAAATCCATGAATACAACTTACAGAAGTAGAGCGGGTGACAATGTATCGAGGTCGTCATGGCGGGTGACAATGTATCGAGGTCGTCATGTGTTCCTTTAGCCCCGATTCTGTGAATCATCGTATACCTTGAGCAAAAGTTTTTGTAATATTAAGTTCGAAGTTTTTGCTGTTTTTAACTTTACACATTTCGTTAATAATTTAAATAGAACTACATGTATGCCGTCTACTATTATTCTTTATTATACAGTTTAAGGCCGTTACACGAGTATGCTTTTAGCTGGTGTCTACTTTATAATTACCGTATATCTGCATCGTGGGCACATCTAACAGATCAGCGACGTGTCTTATGTTATATAATAACAGTTTTAATACAATCTATTTAATGTCCACAGTATCGATACAAAATATACTGTTCTTGGCAACCAAAGTTATATTAATAACCACCTTCGTCTTAAAGAAGTGAATATTTTCTTTTTTTCCTAAATTTATTGTAAATTAAAACTGGATAATCAGTTGTACCTTATTTACTTCAATCAATAACAATTGATAATACTCCGAGTATATTCCATTTCCACTACAATCTATTTAATAGTTAAATAAACGTGTGTACTGGACGATGAAATTCGGTATGTTGTATGCATTACGATTACTGGACGTCATACAAGTTATTGTACTGTTGTACAAGTGTTGGTATTTATGATTTGTTCTTTACAAGTGTCTCACTGGATATACTTAGCGTAAGTCCACATATGAATACATTTTTTAACTTCAAAATACGTCCATTCCTTATTCTATTATCAAACCATTAGAACAGTAATATTTAATTTATCTTTTTCTAATAGCAAGTACGAACATTTAGAGTGTATGAGAATATATTTACAAGTGTGTACATATATGTAGGTCTTAGCATAAAACTATGCACGGGTCAATTGTAACTCCGTAAAGCTAAATGTTACGGACCTTTCGTTACTCCATACATTTAAAGTACACGTTCCACTTGTAATACCGTAAATCTAACTCAGTGTTATGGACAAGCATAATAAAATATAATAAAGGAATATAATTCAAAAATGGGCAAGGCAGAGCTATAGTTCTTGGACAATGTACTTCCTCTCATGTCGTCTATCATTGAGTGAAATGTGAACCAAATCCCTTGAATAGTTTTGGAGTTATGCTCCGGACAAAAGTGTAAATTAATAAAGGGAGATAATTAAAAAAGTAAGCAAGGCAGAGTTATGGTTCTTGTACACTGCACTTCCTCTCAATGTCGTCAGCGTGAAGATTCAACAAAACTGCTTGAATAGTTTTGTAGTTATGCTTCGGAAAAAATGTTAGAGACAGATGGACGGACAGAGACCATTACTATATCCCACTTCGACTTCGGCGGGGGATATCTTAACTGATTCACCATTAAACAAGCATATTTCATACAAACCCGAACTTACAGCTTCATTCACTCTAATTGCCACCTCCTTTGTAAGACCTAACCATTGGATGCTTTTTAAAAGTGACCACATTTTAACATCGGTGATATCTTATTGAAGTGCATGCTATGCCAGCTTTTGATCTACACTTCTACAGCAAGAAATTACAATCACTATTTTGAAAATATTTCAAACCAAATTGCGTAAGACTTTTTTGTGCAAGAATCATGTTACTGTGGCAAAAAAAGGAGTACAACTGTGTAATGAGACCAGTACTGACTGATAATTTTGCTGAAAGAAAAAAAAAGAGACACATCTAAACAATGAATGGAAACTGAATAAACAGCTAACAAAAGATCCAACAATTACAGTTTACTTGTTTTGTAAGGGAGAAAAAGAATTAGACATCTCAACAACATTTTCTAATTAGAGACATAGATAACATAGTCACCTTTTAATAATTTATTGGACCTTCCAATATGCATGTAAAATTATTTGTCTTGGAGTATTTATAAGACCAATTATGTATATATATTTACAAATAAAGGAAATTAAACAGTTCCTCATTCAATTTAGGTACATTTTATACAAGTTGATTTTATGAATTCTTCTAAATTTCACAAGCTGTTAGCAGAGACTCATTTTATCACAATATAGATTAATAGCTATACCGAAAGAAATAAGTTGAGCAAGTTCTGATATGACAATTTTTACAATAAAACAGATATATTTTAATAAGTATCAATATACAGTGAATCAATTTTGAATTGTCAGTCTAAACAGTTATTTTTCGCCAGGAAAGAAATGCTACAATGACTGTTTCCAAAAGTGCAACACAGTTCATGAAAACATATCTGATATGTGCATGTCAGTAACATACCTCCCCTTTTCATTAAAAATAGAACATCTTTGAAATTACATAATACTGGAACTAAACTAGAGTTAATTGAATTATTAACAAATTCTGTATGTTGCCAACTCAATTCAGTTCTAAGTTACAATTTCTGTGATTTACACAACTAGCAAGATAGACATAGGGCTTTTGATGTCTTAATGTAGTTACATGTATTGTCCTTGCTAAACTTATATCTTTCAAAATATATCTTATTAACAGATATTAAAACTGAGTGATATATGACATACATATACAAATAAAACCTTACACACTCTTTCACTTCAAAACATCACAAACGCAATACATTAAAAAGAAATAAAATAACAACCATGAGTATCAACTCTTCTAAATATTTCCAAAAGGTAATTATTTTAACATTTTATGAATACTCTTACTCTATCTAGGTTTAGATAGAAATTGCTAGTTTCATTCTGTATATTCATTTGTTGACTATGTTGTTGTTTATTTAATCTGATTGTTAACCAGTTTTGTATATAGAGAGTGAACATTGTATCTTTCTTGGCGTCGTATAACCAAAAACATGCTGATATGCAGTTGAAACAGGATTCATTCATTTATCTATATCAACATTTGTACCACATCATATAAATTATAATAATAATCGAGTTTTGTAAAGAATATCTGAGAAAGATGAATTATTTATTATCATAAATATGGTACAACATGGCAGCAATCCTAGGTACACTCCCATTTACCCACAATCCACATCAATTATAGGCCAGTTTTATAGTAGAGACACCTTAGAATGAATCGCAGCAGAACCACCATTCTTCTACTAATATCTGGCAAATTTTTCACAGCATGTTTTTGGGCTGAACTGGGTTCAAACTCATGACCAAAGCTGGTGAGAGGCAAATGATCTTGAGATGACACCTTAAACCCCTCGTCCACATAGGACCATTAGATGCTTAATAAATAAGAAGAATTGACCAATATACCACTAAATGTAGGTTCAACATGGCACAGTATTTGAAATTTATAGCCTTAAGATTTACTTTAAAATTCAAACACATGACATTATTTAATCACCTGTTGAACTTTAACAAGATCTCAGTACCAGTATTAAGCACTTTACCCGTTTATAGCACACAACACTGCCGGGAATGTTCCATTTCTTGAGGTAAGCTGACCACTGATACATTAAGAAGTCAGCTGTTTTATTCAAAATGAAAGACAATTAATAATTAATTTCCAAGTCCGTTTATCAGTCCTTCGTCAGATCATCTCTCTCCTTGAACTGTTGCTGTACGGCTTTGTCAAGTGCTTCTAAGAACTCTTCTAAGGTCACCTCAAATTTCTGAGAATAAATAGATCAAACATGTTTGAAAGAAAAATGTTTTGTTACAGTCAAATTCATACTGGACTGTTATAATAAGAGAGACAACAGTGGTCCTGGCTCCTTCCTCTGAATTTAAAATATAACTTAAAAACTTACGAGGAAAAAACACAACTTAAAAAGTTGACCAAAGGATTATACATATGGAATATAATCAACATTAATTATTTGCTCTCAAAGGTGATATTGTTTGGAATTCTCTCAACTGAATTCTTTTTTAATTAACAGCATCAGAGCCTATTGGAATAGGATTGCAGGGTTCGACATAATCTTTTTTTTCCCACTAAACCAAAGGGCTAGTAACTCAGAAAAACTACTAGACCTGACCAAACTTCCACTAGCCCAGACCAATATCGTAACAATGACTCCAGACATAGTATTGAAAGTAAATCAGAATCAGAGCTTTCTTATAAATTTTCTTTGTTTCAGTTTTGCCTTCAGTTTTGCCTTTTTTTTGTCATTGTTATCATCCCGATTTTTTCCCCAGTGAAGTCAAAATTGAATAGAGACATATCGAAAGGTGTTGTTCGTCCTTAATATCAATAAATCATAAATTGGTCTTCTAATGTGTTAAAAGTATAAAAGGAAAAATAACTGAAGCCAACACGGTATAGTCGATCGTACGCGGAAGACAGACAGACAGACAGACAGACAGACAGACAGACAGACAGACTGTACTAACCTGTACGTATATAGCCTGGGCAATAAATGGCAATTTTCTTAAAGCTCTTCCACTCAAACCATGGCTCTTTCTGTAACAAGAAAAATATAATATTTCAATTAAAACTGGTCTGACAGGTACAGGAAGACAGGCATGACAATGCTTCTCTTTATCTTATTCCATGTTCACTTTCTTCTCAGTGTGTAATAGAAAAGACCATGGTGTTCCTAGTTAATTAGTGAAGAATAGCTTGGTTTAGATGTTTTGTTATGAAAATTAATGATTTTTACATATAGTGTCAATTTACAAGTATATGTAATGCATTTAAGGAGGAATATACCTTTTAAATTATTTTTGAAATCAGTGGAATATTTGGTATGTAATGAAACTAAAAGTAATTTCCAATTTGAATATGCTTTTTTTTCAGCGGTAAATATAACACTTCTTTACCTATGACGTCGTAAACATGGCCATGTTTGGTCTTTTTGACGTCCCTGATTTATAGCAGCAAAATCGCGTATTTGTCGACCTCAGTCAAGTTATACCGAATGTACAGATTCGAAACACATATCACCACGTACACATTCAACGGATATATGAATTTACATATGCAATAGTTACGACGAACGCCAAATTCTGAAAATATTAATCGACAAACGGAAATTATTATTTTCTCGATTTTTTCGAAAAAAATGCTTCAAATCAAAATTACCAAAAAACAAATCGAGCGATTTTGGAATAATTTTCATTTGATTACTAACAATATGCTTCACAGTGATTGTGAGATTTTAAGAACAATTGACAAACTAGATTTTTTTTTATTTTTAATTATTTAACCACACCCTACGTCAAAAAAGACGTCAACATATTGCATAATTCTACGCGTTTTCCATAAGATTTTTGTCGGTTGATTAAGGTTAAAATATTTTCTAAATCAGTGGTTCAATTAGTATATTATGAAACTAGAAGTAATTTCCAATGTGAATATGTATTTTTTGCAGCGGTCAATAGAATATATATTTATATGTGACGTCGTAAACATGGCCATGTTCAGCCTTTTTGACGTCCAAATGTAAAGCAGCCAAATCGGATATTTTTCGACCTCAGTTGAGTTATTCCTAATACACAGAATAGAAACATATATCACCATGTACACATTTGACTGGATGTATGGATTTACAAATGCAAAAATTACTACTAACGCCACATTTTGAAAATACTAGCGAAAAACGGAAACTATTTTTTTCTCGATTTTTTCGAAAAAACAGCTTCAAATCAAAATTACCACAAAACAAATCAAGCGAATTTTGCATAATTTTATATGATTTTATACTATATATTGTAAAATTATTGTGAGATTTTTAGAAAAATTGACAAACTAGATTTTTTATGATATTCAATTATTTAACCCTACCCTACGTAAAAAAAAAACGCTTTAAAGCAAACGTCAACGTCGGTATAGCGCATGATGTATACGTTTTGTGATAATCAAACAAGTTTGTTCTTACCATTATATTACTATTTTGTGCACACAAGTTATATGTACTTCTGCTGTTTAGTGTCAACTAATTTGCCTATAGCATTTATGATAGCGTGTCTGTTTGGTGCACGTACAAAACCGTCATTTTTTTTTCACTTAAGGAAACTGGATTCCAAAACAATATTCTCATTTCTGACTAGCTCCACGACTGCTATTGAAATGTGGACATCAGGGTTGTCAATTATTAGAACAACAGGTCTGGCCTTTCTAAAGTTCGGAGCAAACTGTTCGGTACACATTCATAAAATGAGCTTGAAACAATACCCACTATAGCAGTGAAAAGCCACCCTTCCACCCAGCCCCATGCTCCTACGCACGTTCAATGACAATATACCTGGATCGTGGCTTTTCACTGCTCATCATAGACGGTATTGTTTCAAGCCCATTTATGTATGTGTAACAGTTTGCTCCGAATTTTAGAAAGGCCAGACCTGTTGTTCTAATAATTGACAACCGTGATGTCCACATTTCACTAGCAGTCGTGGAGCTAGTCAGAAATGAGAATATTGTTTTGGAATCCAGTTCCTTGTAAGTGAAAAAAAAATTACGGATTTTTACGTGCACCAAACAGACACGCTATCATAAATGCTATAGACAAATTAGTTGCCACTATATATAACTAGTGTGCACAAAATACTAATATAATGGTAAGTACAAACTTGTTTAATTATCACAAAACGTATACCTCATGCGCTATACCGACGCTGACATTTGCTTTAAAGCGTTTTTTCGACGTAGGGTAGGGTTAAATAATTGAATATCATAAAGAATCTAGTTTGTCAACTTTTTCTAAAAATCTCACAATAATTTTACAATATATAGTATAAAATCATATAAAAATTATGCAAAAGTCGCTTGATTTGTTTTGTGGTTATTTTGATTTGAAGCTGTTTATTCGAAAAAATCGATAAAAAATAGTTTCCGTTTTTCGCTAGTATTTTCAAAATGTGGCGTTCGTAGTAATTTTTTGCATTTGTAAATCCATACATCCATCAAATGTGTACATGGTGATATATGTTTCTATTCTGTGTATTAGGAATAACTCAACTGAGGTCGAAAAATATCCGATTTGGCTGCTTTACATTGGGACGTCAAAAAGGCTAAACATGGCCATGTCTACGACGTCACATATAAATATATATTCTATTGACCGCTGCAAAAAATACATATTCACATTGGAAATTTCTTCTAGTTTCATAACATATTAATTGAACCACTGATTTAGAAAATATTTTAACCTTAATCAACCGACAAAAATCTTATGGAAAACGCGTAGAATTATGCAATATGTTGACGTCTTTTTTGACGTAGGGTGTGGTTAAAAAATTAAAAATAAAAAAAAATCTAGTTTGTCAATTGTTCTTAAAATCTCACAATCACTGTGAAGCATATTGTTAGAAATCAAATAAAAATTATTCCAAAATCGCTCGATTTGTTTTTTGGTAATTTTGATTTGAAGCATTTTTTTCGAAAAAATCGAGAAAATAATAATTTCCGTTTTTCATTAATATTTTCAGAATTTGGCGTTCGTCGTAATTATTGCATATGTAAATTCATATATCCTGTTGAATGTGTACGTGGTGATATGTGTTTCGATTCTGTACATTCGGTATAACTTGACTGAGGTCGACAAATACGCGATTTTGCTGCTATAAATCGGGACGTCAGAAAGACCAAACATGGCCATGTTTACGACGTCATAGGTAAAGAAGTGTTATATTTACCGCAAAAAAAAAAGCATATTCAAATTGGAAATTACTTCTAGTTTCATTACATACCAAATATTCCACTGATTTCAAAAATAATTTAAAAGGTATATTCCTCCTTAAAAGGACTTTGTAACATTTGAAAAATTATTTTCTAAAGAAATCTAAACAGTCTTCTTGCCTACAAAAATTTAGATTCAATAGCTTTTGTTTTATATTTTACGCAAATTTTATGTGTTTACTACTTACAGGGCAATCTCTCTGACTTGTAAACTAACTTTGGTGACATCATTTTCCACAAATCTCATGAACTCTAATGTCCTTAGGTCTAACACTGATTGCACCGGGGTAATAATTCCTGTCTGAAACAAACAAGCAGGCATTACAAAACTAATATTTAAACATTGATTTTAACAGAAACAAAATCTCGAATCTTCACCTGCAGTAAAAAAATATCTCAAATCATCACCTGCAATAACAGCATATCTCAAATTATCACCTGCAGTAACAGCATATCTCAAATTATCACCTGCAGTAACAGCATTTCTCAAATCATCACCTGCAGTAACAGCATTTCTCATAACATCACCTGCAGTAACAGCATTTCTCATATCATCACCTGCAGTAACAGCATTTCTCATATCATCACCTGCAGTTAACACATTTCTCAAATCATCACCTGTAGTAACAGCATTTCTCAAACCATCACCTGCAGTAACAGCATTTCTCAAATCATCACCTGCAGTAACAGCATTTCTCAAATCATCACCTGCAGTAACAGCATGATTTTTACTGTAACAGGGATATTGTGCCATCAGCAATATTATGAGCACTTTCAGCTTTCACTGCCAACTAGATCCTTCCACATTCATTTATGAATTCTGAATTAACAATGCATGCAGTCTGGTTATTACTGGGAATAAATAAGCGTAGACATGTATTTTTTAACACAAATAGAGTGTTGAATCGCATCAATAATTTTATTATTATCAGAGAGTGTTAGTTGAGAATCGCTGTACAGAAGGATAGACAGCAAGATGTCTGTAAATCTAGAAATCATGTTAAGTAAGTTGGTTATGTAAGGCATTTGTAAAATATTGTACAACTATTTACCTTCATTAACTCTGCTATACAGGATCTGTATATACTGAATATGGCCGCCGGTGACGGGGGTCCTATATACTGCTTGATATCTGCCCGGTCCACAAACGCTAAGTCTATAGCACCGGTCACATTGGACGTTGTCAGAATCAAAACATTCGGATATCTGAGATGCATATAAATACAAAATACTTTAATATTACAAATACCTATGACTGCTAAGAATGCTATTTAAAATATACACGTACATGATTGTACAATAACATGTACATAATTGTCTTCCCTGGAGATGAAGAAGGCTAAAAATAGTAAGATCATAAGACTCTTTCATGAAAATCAGATAGATGTTGACATGAAATTTACTCTACCTCAAACATTCACTGTTTTAATTGACACAAAAGCTCTGCCAATGTTCCGATCTTTATAGTGATACAGAGGTATTTGAACACCATCTTTGAACACTACTATACAAATACACATGTACATTTTTTTAAAGGGATATAATGCTATTTTTCGTTTCCTAGGTAGAATCAGCATTTGAGTGACATCTGGACGAGCTGTGGATCTAACCTGCAACCTCTGGTATTAGCAGCCAACACTATATCTACTACACAACCACACCCCCAACCCCTTCACAGTAACTGGTAGTATCATACCATTAAAAGAAAAGAGTTGTATATTCTTTATTGATATATAACAGTATGATAAATAATGTACAAACAGCTGTTCCTTAATATCTAATCCATATTTGTACATCAATCAAGGACTAGAAATGAGGATAGTGGTCTGCTACTCTGACCAGTAAGTTTTTCTTCAAGATTTAGAACTACCGGCTATAAAAGTGCCTTTTCAAAGCTCCAACAATGATACAAAAAAAGCCACAATTTTTATATTTGGTTACTGCCAATCTAATATATCTCGATTGGTGAAGTAAGCCAGGGCTGGAAAATTCCACTCGTCCCCTCACCATGACAAGTGAACATTTGGTCAGGACAAGTAAGATTTAAGAAGCTGACCTTGATATTTCTTTGATTTTAAGCATAACAATAAAAAATATTGGAAAGGGGAAGACGAGTAGCTTTTATAAGAAATTTAACCCCTGTTAAAGCTCAAAGCTTATATGAATCACTTTTGAGTCCATTTCCTGGGCATAACAGTCCACTGGGTTGTTCTTGAGAGGCTATCTGGTCTCCCACTCAATCCACTACATGACCTTCTCTTGTTTTCAAATTTCAATCATCTCTGCCTCTGCATTGTTTTTGTTATAATTTGTCACACTACTAGATTTGAAATTCCATGGCGGAGCATGCAAGGACATTTACTTGAAATAAACAATACTTGAAGTAAACAAATGTACACCTATATACTGTACATCATACACGTATGCACCTTATCAGCATGTGTTATAAATGGATTTAATGTTGTATTATAAGTACACTGCAATGTAACTGACTGGTAAACAAAACAGCTTTACAGGATAGTTGCTCCTACAAATTATCCCACCAGGGCAAGAAGTTATGGAGATAAGTGACTTATGATACTTTTCACTACCAACCTTTTGATCTGGTCTAATTGTGTGAGGACAGCATTGACAACTCGTATGGCATCTGATGGTTCACTACCAGACATGGCACTCTTCCTGGCTGCAGTCAAACTCTCTACCTAATATAAGATAAAATAAATATACAACATTCCAATGACATAATGGCTTAGTTTTACTTTTACATCAAATGTGAAACAAGGTTTTACAACTTAAGCAAAATGAAATAAATGCTATGTTTCAACCTTCTGACTTGGTGCTTTTTTTCTGTCTAAAAAAATCTTGAAATCACTTAATTGTGTCATTATCACTATATGTGTAGATCATACAATGTACCAGCAACACTGCAAACTTATTTTTAGTGAACAACAAAACAAGACAATTTAGTGTAGACCACTCAATAGCATCAACTGATATAATGCTTGTGAACAGAACAATATGATAATGAAACGATCAAAAGTACCAACAATATAAGGATGATGTTGATGACATGATGTGTAGAGTGTATGTATACCTTGGTTCAATGTCTTTATGCAACAAGAAACTGAAGTTAAAACAAGAGTTTAAAAATATAATTAAAATATACATGAGGCATGTCCAAAAGGTTTGTGGACACATTTGCTTAAAAACAAACTGTATACAGTAATTAAAATTGCATGTACAATACCGATATCGGACATATTTTCTTATCAAATAGGCAACTAATCATCAAAAATTGAATGATTTTGTACATAATTACATAGTGGCCCAGGACAGAAAAGACCATACATTAATACCCGTACTAACATTGTCTATTGCTTATGTTTCATCTCAAAATAATATGCCTGCTTATTGCTTTGTATGTCAGATGGAATGTTATCCCATTGTCATATTCATCATTGGCAATTGTGTGTATATTTAACATGAGATTTTGAATATTAATGGCATCTTTTGACTCCCTGTAACAGCGGCAGATCATAAAACTGTGTGTTTTGCTCAGGAAAACATCTAGAGATGAAATAAATTATTCAAACAGCAACGGGGAAACCAACAGTTTACTGTTGCCTTATCTACAAGCGGCATCAACGATATTCCACTGACAAACTCACAATTTTGAAGTATTTCCCCACCTGACGAAAGTACTCTGAGGATATCTACACTAAGTATGGCATGATCTCAACACCATGTAGAAAAACATTCTAGAAGAGCTGTTGTGCCGCAATATTTTGTAAACGAGTTCTCAGGCATGAGAAAAACATTACTTACAGATATTACTTTTAAAAACTTTAAAATGTACTGAAAATATTGCTATGATGTCGTTGCAATGCTGGAATCTTGATCGCTAGGTGGCTAGTCACTGCATGTAATTATGTATAAAAGCATTCAGTTTTATTGTATTTTGATAATTTATTGCCTGTTAAGCAAGATTAGATATCCGATTTCGGCTATGTATGTGTCCACAAACTATTTGGACACACCTCGTACCTGTACAAAGTTGATCGACATATTCATTATTTTCTGGAGCCCAACAGTAAGCACATCATATATTTTATTTGAGCTAAGACAAGACATACACAAAATAGTTCCTGGGCAAAACCAGTACTAAACATATTCTGATTAAGAGTTTCAAGTCACATGACCATGGTTTGGAACCCACGGCCCTCCAATCATGGGTCCAATGCCCAACCATAGATAGTTAAGCAGTGCTAATCTCTTGAATATATAAATAATTCATTCATCTTAAATTCAGTATGGCCAATGCTGGCTCATCAACAGTATGATAAGCTTTTCTAATCAAGTTTATTTCAAGTTTCTCTTGTATACAGTCCACGTTCCACTTACCGTAATAACACAGATATATAACATGTAATATCAAGCATTAAAAATTTCCTTTGCATCTTTTGGTTCAAATGTCAGAGTGAAAAAACAATGCAATTAGCATCAAAAAAGAAAATCAGTATTATTATAGATTTATAACACAAAGTGAAGGGATTGGACCTTTTCTTGGTTTAAGAGATTATAGGGCTGTGTATTGCCAGGATACCTCCGATACAATATGTACCGCGATACGGATAGGGCGATATGCCATATATGATACACTGCTTTACATTAGTAAACAATCTTACTGTTGCTTTGGAGTTCTCTTTGATGTGAAACTTTGATGTGTTGTTTAGAAAGATTACAATATGACTGTATTGCAATTTGAGAAATCACTAACAGAAAGCAGACTATTTTAATAGAAATATGTTCATAAATTGTCTTATATTTTGCAAATCCTCGAAATAAATGTTAATAAACCTTACATAAATATTTAGAATAAAGATACATGCTGCATTTTTAAACTAGTTTTTAACAATCAGAATATACCCTGAACCATTTTCATACTGGAAATATTGCTGACCATGGCAAGGTTTCTGCAAGAGACCACTGTATCTCTTGGATTCACCAAACCACTTGATTGAGTGCTTAATTTAAAATAGTTCTTATGACAACAAAGCTTGTGTGTTGGGACAAAGTTCACTGCAGTAAGTGCAACCTAGTGGTAACACAGTGCATATAAATTTGTATTTTGTCATTAACCCAGAACAGTTTATTGTTTGTTCTTATTTGTTTCCAATTTCCTTTGGTCCTTTTAATTTTATAAGTAAATAAAAATTAAAGTTTGAATGCCAAACAGAGTTTTAATATAATGCAAATTAATATTCATATGTATACGCATTTTGAAAAAGTCAGAGCTCTAAAACTGATACTAGCTCTACTTGATGTTAATAAATAGATAAATGTTACTGCCGAACAGTTTATTCAAATTTCCTTTTGTTCTTTTATTTTTAAATGCATACTTGAAATTAAAGTTTGAAGGTGTTTTTTTTAGCATATACACATATTGAAAATTTGAACTGTGAAGTCAGAGCTCTGGAACCAATACCAGCTCTACCTGATTTATGAATAAAATATGAAAGCAAGGCTATATAATCTCTCGATATTTGATAATTTTAAATGCTGATTTTTTTTTTAGTGTTTTTTTTAAGGATATTGAATTATACAATACATATGACTATCACATGGTATGGCCGATACAGACCCTGTCGATACAATACGCATATTGCTCAGAATGAACCGCAATAAACCGATATACCAGTATATCGAAACAGCCCTAATAGATTATGGAAATCTTTAAGCGATTTTCTTTGTATGGTTGGATCTCTTTAAATACTACACACACCTCATCAATTAAGACACAAACTAAGGCATCTGGGTCATCTATCAACTCTTGTATCTTCTGAAACATCTTCATTACCAGCTTCCCACTCTGTAAACATAACCACAAACAGCCTATATATATTATGTATGTCTGTTCAAACGTGTCCATCTATCATATACATGTCATTGTATATACAGTTTATAATAATGTCATGCATATTTTTACGTCTTATACAGCTTTTAATAGCTAACATGTAATACCTGTTAATATGTAATACATGTGTACCAGTTAATATTCTTGGTAGAAATTTGAATCTCAAATGCAATACTATACCTTTATGTACTCATTACATTTTATGTAAAATGATTTTAAAAATTACATGTATTTCATACAATTACTATTGATCTCGCCTCCATCTACAGGTGTTTGTTTGTTTACTTTTAAAGACTTATTTCATTTATTAATATATCTAAGCTTCTTTAACAGCTATTATAGAAAGCTCAGATCTTTTGATGATTGCTGGCAAGTTCAATTTCTGGTTAGAATCAGTACTGAATGTTGTTTTGGGGACGAGCTTGAGCTCCAACCCATGACCCTCTGGCATGAATGGCCAACATCCTTCTCACTACACCACTTGCTTTTAAAAGAAAACCTTTATTATAGTTGTTATTTATCACAATAGGAAGTGTTTACAAAACTGTTTAAACTATCAGACACAAAATGAAGCTTCTTGCATCTTGTACATATATCTTGTATGTGAACATTATCATATATTCAACAGCACTCTAGATAAGAAATGCATTTGTATAATGAAAAATTATCATCATCTGTGGAACTTTATGTAAATGTCTTTCTTTCTGTTTCTCTCAATCTACAGTGTTTTTTCTATGCCCGTATCATACTTTCTTTAGTATAATTGATAATTTGGACAAAAATACCTTTGTTTTGATATAAAGACATTCTTCATAGACATGTGATTCAATTTTGAGACATCTATATATAAGCCCCATTGTCAATATTGTATCTTGAAGTGTAAACAATTGGCTTTGTGCAAAAATATGAAAAAATGATGTTTGAAAAACAGGACGGACCATTGTTTGTCAGAGTTAATCAATTAAAAGTAATCCTGTGTATAGCCAAGTTAGTCCGCATTATTTAGGTTTATCTGATGCACAAAGATGTGATCACAGTTACAAAGAATGCAAACAAGCTTGCAAAAACTGTGATTTTAGTTTTGATTTTTCAATCAATTAATCAACTGTTAGAATATGATTTTCAATAAATCTGGTTAAAAAATATTAATTTATAGTTGGGAGCTATGGAAAAACTGTATTATATCCGTGTTATAATCGGGACCTCAGTGTATTTCTAAAACTAGCGTTATTTCTCTACTTTTACGGCAAAGTTGTTAATAATTTCTTAAATATGATTTTTAGACAGTAATATTTGTAATATTTGGAGGATAATATCATCATTGGTTCAGTGTAGATCTTAATTTGATTTGTGAACATTAGTAAAATTAGATTTCAATATTGCTGGGTGTCCGCTAGAACTCTTCTTTACTCAAAACCTTTTGTAGAAACCATTAATCTGACCCCGGCGGTAATACATGAGGGCAGGTAATCTTTCGATGTCACCTTAGACCACTTGGTCATGGAACAACCTTTTGAGCACAAGAAAGAATTACCTCGGAGAACCACTTGGAGAAGAGACTGTGACTGTTGATTTCAATAAGTTGTCCATAACTGAATCTATCAGACAGATGGATACACAACTTCTGAGCAAGGGCTTTGCACAATGACGTTTTCCCTGTTCCGGGTGGCCCTGTAAAATAACAGTTCAAAAAGTACAAGTTGCAATTAAGATTAGCACTACGTAACTATTACACATTTTCAAGCAGTTAAAATTTCTAGTCTTGAGAAATAAACTGAAACTAAACCTACCACTGAAAGAAATTAATACCCCTGCAGTATGGTAAAAACAGCAATGTTACTAAGGGCTTTTCCAGAATTAAATGTATGGGGGGGTCGGACGGCACTTATTTTTTTTACCCACAGAGCATGAAATTTAATTGTGATATATACCACCATGCATAAAATTTTAATTAGATAAAATACCACCATGCACAAAATAAAAATAAAAAAAGAGGCTAAAATCCCCTTTCTAATGTTTTCTTATTATAACGCTTCCAAAATTAGTAGTCTGGACGGTTGCCTACTTTCTTTGAAGTACGCCGACGTTACACTTTTGATCTAATGCCGATATAACGTCACAAATTATCTCAGGTCGAGAATTAAATAAAGGGGCACTACAGATAACAAACGAGAAAAAAAAAACACAACATATTAATAATTAAAGGTTAGTGTTTGTTTGTAACTAGTTGTCTTCTAAAATGTTTATTTTCAGTATACTAATTTCTTAAAAAAGAATTACTATTAAATTGATACGATCCGTAAAGAGAGTTATGCTACACATGCCTAAATTTATGCACAGAATGAACACGCTGTCCCTTTCGTTAACGCCTTGTGCCAATGTCCGATGACGTCACTCTGACAGTGAAACAAACATTATTATGACACATGTTATTTACTCCCTACTATCGATAAAGGTTTAATCTAATTTGACCTCATTTCGCACACCCGATGGCAAACAATCCGGTTATGGATGCTCAAAGACAATTTCACAGTCCAATTTATGTTTTTGTGCGATCGTTAAGAAATATCTGCTTTTCGCCGTGATTTTTTCAGACACTGGGGTAAGAATGAGGCGTATAGGATGTGGGGTGACATATCTGAGAATGTGGTTTTTATTTTCACTGCTAAGGCAATGTCCTAATTTAGATTTTTTGTCACAATAGACTTTGCATTTCTTGGTGTTTCTTTTTGTGCCGAATAAATTAGTGTCAAACAGCGCGGATATGCATATAATTATAGCAATGCCGCCGTAGAGTTGAATCGTAAGTTTTGTGGAATTTAATAATATACACGTCTGTATATTCATATCCGTGTTGGAGTATTTGGTAACATATCCGATACGTCAAATATTAATATATAGTTCGTAAAATTTACTTGAGGAGATAATTTTGTGACACAGCATTTCGGCATCAATTTAATAAAGTAGACGTGGTTACGGCCTGCTACGAGTGTATTCCGCCATCTGACTAGCTCGTACATTTCCGTGTAAATAATTTATTCACGACCAAGAGTATGTTTCTTGTCACTTTTCGGGAAGTCCGAAGGTAGATAATTATACTTTGTTTCAAACAAACAAATTAAATCATATGTTGTTGTCGGGTGATGTAATTACATTATAGCGGTCTTAACAAAAAAAGATCAATCAGTTTGAGATAAAAAAGTTAATTGAAGACAATCCCTAACATAAACAACACCAGTGTATCGAGTGTCCAACTGTGTAGTCGCGTAAAACGTTCACTTGGTCATGATGTCTGGAGGTTGTGTATTACAATCGTTACAACACGCGTGTCAGTGGCAAACATAAAGGTCAAATCAAGGTAAATTTAAAAGACCTGCAGTTTCTGCTGCGATAAAGATAAGACGCTCGCCGAAATCTAGACGCTGCGGGATGTGCGGTACATGGGGAAGGACAATTTTATGTTTTTGTATACGACGGGAGGAAAAATCTGGGCAGAAAATGTATAAAATTTTGAGAAGAAAAACGGTGCTGAAGAAAAAATTTGGTTCAGAGACGGAAATACCGGCAAGGCATAAAATTTTAATAAGCTTTTACCCCACAAGGCATCATTTTTTTTTAATGAAAACACCCACCAGGCATAAAATTTTAATTATACTGCCGTCCGACCCCCCCATACATTTAATTCTGGAAAAGCCCTAACTGCAATGGCGATAACTTTGCATGGATGGAAATGAGTCAGCGTCACAAAATGTATGTCATGCAACTCGACACCTACACTTGCTGTTAATGTGTGGTGCAGGCACTCTACACCTACACTTGCTGTTGATGTGTGGTACAGGCACTCGACACCTACACTTGCTGTTGATGTGTGGTACAGGCACTCTACACCTACACTTGCTGTTGATGTGTGGTACAGGCACTCTACACCTACACTTGCTGTTGATGTGTGGGACAGGCACTCTACACCTACACTTGCTGTTGAATTGTGGGACATGCAACTCGACACCTACACTTGCTGTTGATGTAGAGAATACAAAGTTTCAAGTCAATCGCTTGAAAACTGTGGAAGTAGTTGGCTCGAAAAGAGTTGCAATATGGTAACAAGACCAAAACTGGTAACTCTGCATGGAATTTAGTCAGCGTCATAAAATTTGCTTTACACATATCTTCTCTTGATGTTGACCATGTACACAAGGTATCAAGTCAATTGCCTGAAAACTGTGGAAGAAGTTTGCTGTACAATTATTTCAATATATATTTGCATCACATACATTTAAACTTATCTTCAATCATGTATGCAAAGGTTAAAATGAATCACCTAGAAAACTGTGGAAGAAGTTTGCCCCTCAATAAAATTAAGTGCAAGGACAAAATTTGCATCATCTGCACTTGATGTTAATCATTTATACTGCAAAGTCTGAAAACTGTGAAAGTAGTTTGTTAAACAAGTTGCTGAAAAAGAAACGACTGACCAACAGACAAACCAACACGGTAACTCCTATATATACTCCTCTCAAACTTCAATGGGGTTATAATGAACAAACATCATATAAAGCTGGTCCAGCAATTATGTTGTAATGGCTCAAAATAACGTTTTATCACTTTAACAAATCGAGGTCATTTATATAATCGAGCAAGTCCGAAAGTAGTTTGGTATTTTACATACATGATCCGAGTTATACATAAAACACCAAGTGATGAATCATAAGTGATATTACACTATGTTTATATCAAAAATATTTTAAGGGTTTATTACACTCCTGCACTGTAAGTAATAGGATTAATAAATTTTAAAATTAATATATAAAATTATTTTGATATTTGCCTAGGCAATCATTTCAAATTATGGTTTCATTTTGCATTCTCAGGCCAAACAGTGACTGCTCTGTAAAACAACATAAAAGGCCACAAAGAATGTTATTGAAAATGCATCATGGTATATAAAGTTTGTATGTCGGTAAAAAAAAAATTTCTATAAGTCAAAATAAGAATTGATTTTGAAGTTGCATTATATCAGATTCAAACACTTTTTTCTTTTAATAAATTCGGTTTGTTACAGACTCCATTTCAGTTGTAAGTTAAGACGTGTGATTTGTCTGACTAGATGGGACTTTAAATATCCTCTATGTAATATAATACAACATGTGTTTTCCGTGCTAAACTTATTTCTTTCAATTTCAGTATATAATGTGATAATGAGTTTGTGAGAAAAAATTTCTAAGCCTAGTTTGTGTTTCAAATAGATTTATCTTTAACAAATTACTATCAGAGTCAGTCTAACTATTACTCACCATGTAACAAAACAACTTTATTCCACGATATTATGTTTGTGTCAACTTGCTTATCAGAAAACAGCAAAGTAGTTGCAGCATAGCTGAGCAGCTGTAAAATCAAATATCAAAATACCATCATTTCAAATTATTAAAAGAAACTTCATCTGTTTTCAATTCCACTCATTTTTTTATACAAACAGAAGTTCAAACCATGAATGTAATGCATGTAGGTGCATATATGCAGTGATCAGTTTTTAAATCTGCATAGGCTATTTCGGAAAAATCTGTATTTCCTCTACTTTTGGTCAAAAGAAACATATACATGGGTCAGGTCTGGTTGACTCAGTCAGTAGCACGTCTGACTATCAATCATGGGTCGAAAGTTTGAATCCTGTCCGGCCACAATCTCCCTGATGATTAACAAACAACATGGCATCTCATTATTATTTGTCTCTTATTGCTGATTTAAGTAGGAAAGTTATCAATTACTTGTGGAAATGGATGTGCTCCAGTACCAATTAAATCTTCCAGAAAAGAATTATTACGTTAACTGGTCATCTGTTAGCTCTCAATGGCATATAAATGATGCTTATATCTAAACAAACATTGGTCAAAAGATAAACAAGGCAAGAATCTAGACAAGAATCCAGACAGGAATTCAGACAAGAATCTAGACTAGAATCTAGACAAAGATTCCAGACAGGAATCTAGACAGGAATCTGGACAGGAATCCAGACAAGAATCCAGACAAAAAACTAGACAGAATTTAGACAGGAATCTAGACAAGAATCTAGACAGGAATCTAGACAAGAATCTAGACAAGAATCTAGACAGGAATCCAGACAGGAATCTAGACAAGAATCTAAACAAGAATCTAGACAGGAATCTGGACAGGATTCTAGACAAGAATCCAGACAGGAATCCAGACAAGAATCTAGACAGGAATCTAGACAAGAATCTAGACAAGATGAGTGTAGTACATTAATAGTAATGGATGGCATCCAGTTTTATTGCTGGGAGAAGCCTCAGAAGAAATCTGAGAAGAATCATACTTAGAACTTAAAGTAACTGGCACACTTTCTGACAACTTTTTTTGACGAGCACACAACCTCAACAGAGACTGAGAAGTGATTTTGAGATAGTGTCTTAGGCTACTGGGCTACACAGAACTCTTACCTTAGTTTTGATATCTTCATCAAATACTAGACTCTCCCAGATTCCATCAAAGTCCTTTGAAGGCATGATCCAGTGGTTGGCAGCTGCAAGATCTTCATCCTCCAGCTCCTCGGTGCCTGGGCCGTCTTCCTGTAGCTGATACACATGGTAGTGTAAGGTTGCGGCATTCAGGTCAAAGGACTGGAGAGAAAATATAAGAGATCTAAAATGTGTGCAACAATGAATGTAGCTAGGAATTATATAGAGATGAAAAAGCCACTGATTGAATCTTTGGGAACACTCACGTATGCACTCAGGAATGCAAATTAAAATTGTTACTTTTCACAGTAAAATTCTCTACAAAACAAAACTATTCCTAGTCAACTGTGCTTAAAAATTGTTTGAATTATTTATGGTAACAAAATTTGTATATTGCGAGTAACAAAGAAACTCCACTTGAAATCTTACTTCAAACTGTAACTGCTTGATCAAAACATTATAAAACATCTTAAGTTACATACAACTTACATTTTATGTATAAGATTGCTGTGAATTCCGAAAGAATAATTTGCCAAATTATGAAATAATTAATCCTGCTTATGTGCAATTTTATCAACATTTTAGTCAAGTTTCCTATCCTTTTATATAAGTCCTGGGTCTGGACACCACCATTACACTTGGTACATAAATAAATGAGGTTTAACGCCATTTTCCATGCATATATTCTGAGATTATATAATGTTCACATAATAACAGCAATCAGTATGTAGATATGACATCAATAAAAATAATCTGTCAGAGTAGAAACACCGTCCTTCCAAAAGTAACTGGCAAACCATTGCACATAAACAGAGCAAATGATAAGCTTTTAGAGTCAAGGGGGGTGTGTTACTGTCTGTTTCAATTGTGTATCAGTCAAAATGAAGGTGTTTACTATAAGGCTTCTTGATTTTTAGATCAATCTGGTAGCAGTATTTTTTTTTTATTAATTTAATAAGCATGACTATTTCCTCTCCTTCAGATTTTGCCATTTAACTCTCTTCCAATAAAGATTTTAAAACTCACAAGCTTGATAATGTCACAATTGCATTATTTGTTACACTGGTATTTCTTATGAGCAGATTGACAGACATTTTGCAGTTAGATGCAATTTTCCATAACAAGGCAAACAGATACACATACATGATACAGACTAATCTGTACAAAAAGTGTCTTTAATATGTATTTTCCATTGACCAAGATATTGTGATCATTTTAGCTATTTACATGATGGCATAAATATATAATTAAATATGAAAATGTGTCAAAAATATGCATGCACTTAATAATAATTGGGCTTATTCTGATCCATTTCCAGAGCCTTTTTTCTGAAAACTGAGAAAACACCCAAGTCAACGAGATCGGAAAAAAAACAGCGCGATTGAGGGGGAAGTTGGGATTTTTTTTTAAGGCTTTAGAAAACTGGGAAAAAAAGTATAACACTGTTAAGATCATGTTTTAACCAATAATTCTTAGATATTACAATATAACTTCATATCCAGTTGGGGTTTTTTTTATCCCCTAATGGATGAAAATTTAATTAATTTTTTTAGTGGGGGTGGGGGGGGGTGAGATTTTTTGCCTAAATTGAGAAAAAAAGATTTTTAAATTCAGATGCCAATAAATGTTGACCCCTATTTAATAAGGTAAAAAAGCCCTGATTTCAATATATACTTTAGTTTCTATTTCAATTGTATGATTTCTGAAAAAAGCACTGAAATTGAAAGTAAGTGGAGGCAGTAGTGTAATGGATAGAGTGTTGGCGTAAGTGATAAAATAAGCATATGATTATGACAATTTCAGTCTTGCTGGATACTAACCAGTTGATTTAAATACTCATTTGAAGAAAAACTTACAATAACTGGAGCACTTGCCAATATCACACAGATATGCTGCTTATAAATCTGTTACTCTGCATCAAGTTGTTTTTTAAGACAGAGCTTGGCTCAAACCAATAACCCCCAATTAGGCCATGGAGGATCGTTTTACCATTAATGGACATGGAAATGTTAATTTAACAGTTTACAAATGATTAAAACCCAATAACAGACAAAGTAACTGCTCAATATAAGTATATATGTACCTCATGTTGTGACAGTTTTGTATCCGATACAGATATCCTCTTCACATGTTGCTTCAGAAATAAATCACTGAATTCCGTCAGAGTGAAATCGCCATTTGCTATACTGTTTCTTGACAAGTAAGATCGAACATGCTCTTTTATATCAGCATTTCGGGCAGTACTGAAGATAAAAAAAAAACATTCACAACCGAATCTCAGATCAGAGTTATTGACATACAACTATCATGTGTAATATATTTTGTATCTTGAAAAATAATATAAGTAATGCAAATAGTGACGTTTCCTGGTATATCACAAAAATTATTCCATTATCACTAGTGTCCTGTGTGATTTAAGGTGCTGTCCTAAAGCTTACTTACATCTCACCGATGAGGTCATGAGTTTGAATCCAGCTTGGTCCAAAAAATTTATAAATGTGAGAAAGTTTGCCAGTTACTTGCAGATGGACAGTGGTTCTACTCAGATTGAGGACTTTCTCCAGCAATAGAAACTGGATACATGCCGTATAACCTGTCAGTTTCATATTGAACCCTACTCCTTTATTGTGACATGTATCACAATATAATCTTTCTAGATTATCCATATAGTATAACTAATTATACAAATTATATAGTTTTTAGTAATTTATTTTATCTTGACTACGACGCAACCAAGTAAGTTTCCTTGAGTTAGTGAGTGTTGATTTTGCAAGGCATCAAAGTTATACTTATATTTTCAATAATAGTGTTTACAAATTTCCTTGAAAAGTGAACTGATTTCGCAGCTAATCCCAGTATGAAAATGCATGATGACAGACCATTTATATAAATTGTCACTGGTCTTTTTACATCAAAGAATAGAATATATAATTTTTCCAGTGTTTCAGAGCAATTATCCAGGTTCATTGTAAGGATTGTCTAGTTTCAATATAATCCTTCACATGCTATTTTATCAACATTTAGTCAGGAGATGCAAGTTTCCTATCCTTCTATCAATTAAGTCATGATGTAAATTAACTGCCAAAAAATGCAGAAAATGTGCTCTGGAGAAAACAGAGCTTGCCAGTTTTCACATAACAGCATTTTTACATAAATAAGAGTTCAAATCACCTGTGAGGACTTTGACAGACTTCAACGTGAAAAGTATGGTTCCGTACCACACCATCGCCCGCAGCTGACATACTATCGGAAATAGAAAGTTAGAAGTTGTATACAGAAAATTGCTAAAGCACGTTCATTTTTTTCAAAAATCAATAATGTTGAGAACGGAAAGTGTAAGGTAAAAACTGCCAATAATCGGCGTTTCGAAACTCGCGGTTGCCACAAAACGTTCTTATTCTTATCGAAAAGTGGTCGTTCAAGGATACGTCTACAACGCGGCACGATCTATTGGAGTGCAGTCAAAACGGCCCCCAAACCAAAACGACCCCAGTCAAAACGGCCCCCAAACCAAAACGACCCCAGTCAAAACGGCCACAAACCAAAACGGTCCCAGACCAAAACGGCCACAAACCAAAACGGTCCCAGACAAAAACGGCCCCTTTTAATTTAGTTTAGATATGTTTCTTTCTTAATTGTTTTAAATAAGAAAAACAAAGAAAGTATATTTGATGATATGATGATTAACTTTGTGAATATGGTCGGTAATTGAAACAAGTATTAACATTATTGGTTACTTTAATTAGTGCGTTTTTTTTGCTTAACCTGAGTTGACTAAATAAGAATATACTTCATAAAAATATACTTATTATGAAATTGGAATAAAATGTAGAAAGAGCATTCTTTTTCGGTAGAAAGAGCATTATTTTTCGGTATCTTGTCATTTCATAACTGGGAAATTTGACAGCCAATAGGTGTGAATATGGTAGATTAACCTATATGAAATTGGAATTTTTGCATCGCGCTCAGATACGGCACTTTAAAACTATTGAACGGGCACAGCCAGGAGATGTCAGGGACATTGGCTTTTTAAATATCAAAATGGGAAAAATCTAAAATTGTTGGAAAATATAATATAAATATAAGGATTAAAAGCCGAATTTTGAGTTTTTATCGAGTGATTAAAAACATTAGACTAATTTAATCAAAGAAATTCTCTCTTTCCTTGGTTGAATGTTGCCGGGAAGCCCTTCAGGGTTCACAAACATTATAATGGCATTATGAGTTTCACCACCCGATGAAAACAAAAAATGGGCTTTTAATCCTTAAGTAAACCAGAACTAATGAAGCCACTCACAAAAAGCTCTGTAAACAGAAACATGCACACACGTAATTTAGTCAATGGACGAATCAAATGTTTTAAGCCAATGGAAATAAGCCGACAGGCTAGTTAGTGTTAGCCCAACATGTTCAGACAGAATGTAAAAAAAGGGTCACGAAAAAATGCAGAGCATATGACAGAAAGTAATCTTTTTTTCAACGGATTAATTTAGATTCATGAAAGGCAAAACATGCTCCTTAGACGTATTGGAAGATTAGTTGCAGGATCTTAACAATGGACATAAGTTAGACGTAATCTTTTATGGCTTAAAGAAAATATCTGATACAATCTCCAGCATTCAAAATAAAATATGGATACATATATTGAAGATTCAAGGGACAACTCCGACACTAAGTATACTATTGTGCCAGCTCACGAACTTGTCCAAGATATTATGGTAATATCACTACTATGCTAGTTTGGTAAAGATCAAATGAAAACTGCGGGTGCTAGAATGCTCACAACGTCAAATCACGTAATATTTGACGATTCAAGGCCATAACTCCGGCAATAATTATTCAATTTACCAGTTCAAGAATTTGTCCAAAACATCATCATGGTTAAATAATAACTGCGTAGGGTTGGATAGGATCAAATTGTTTTGAAAACGGAAAAGAACAGAATTTTATTCAATATAACTTGAACATAATATTTTTATACAGTTCATCGTTTTTACACATACCATACAATACATGAACGCTGCAATACGAGAATGAATATAAATATGTTATATGCATGTACATACGTATATTTTGAAATAAATCACAATATCATATCTGTATGAACAGCGTTATATTGTTCTATTGTTAATGTTGACCTCATGCTGTTTAAAAAATAAGTAAACTGTACTATTATTATAACAAATGTGTTATATGTTGTGTACTTTTCGGGTATATTTCTGTTAATGTCTGTCATGCAATGGAACAGGGCCCAGCTAATTAGAGCACTGTCAATGTAACTCCGGATTGACATGAACCTTCAAATCGATCATGTTACTTCTATAACCCATTGTAGTTGATATGAGACCTTTTATAGATATTGAACATACACAAGTTCACTTCACGAAGCGATAAGCTAACATAGCTTTGAACAACTTGGCCCAGTACTTATACATGTAATTATAACAGAACATCTGTCATTGCTGTACTACTGATAAATTGTAAAATGGATACTATAGAGCATAGATATGTCTTCACTTAACTATTGTTCTTTTGTTATATAAAGCATGTACCATCTTCTATTATCCGGGGTGTAAAAAGTTTTAAAAGACCATCAGTGGTGTAGCTGCCTTTATACTACAATGCCTGGGATTGTACATATTTTTGTGAATGCATCATTACATCGCCTGGAAATGCCCTCAGAACACAGGAAGTGTATCCTGAAAGTCTTTTTTCTGCTGGGGCATGCCCCCTGACCCCACTAGAACCTTATGGGGTCTGGTATCCTGAAGTTACTAAAAAAGGCAAGCCGATCCTTTTAAACGGAAAATTTATTTAATGATTATGCATGCCCTAAAATGGAATGTTTAATTTCTCTTCAAGACTATAGGACGGATGTTACAAAAATGGGACGGATGTTACATTGTTAACTTGTAAGTCACCATTGTCATTGACTCCTAATTAACTGATTATAAGCCATAGTATGATGTAATGTTATGTAGATCACCATCCTGTCATAAACTGATAAAACCTGAGGTGAAGTACAGCATCTGCTCATAATTGACACTCCCACATGTGGGGGATTAGTTATGAAGGGTTCCGTGTTTTCAGTATCAATAATAAAGGCTCATTAAACTTCCAAAATGAGGCTTTAAGAAGGGTTCCGGGGAACTAGCCAGGTTCTCGGACCCAAAATGCTCTCGGCGTTGCCTTCGCATCTATGGGACCGGGGACCAATCTACCGGAGAAAAGGCTTGCCCTTAAACTAGGTTGTTTAACGACATTGACAGTTTTTATGCATTACATCAGGAGCATCACGTTCTTTTTTCTGATTAAGTAATTGAGCCTAAATAACGTAGACAGACAATCGTCAAAATAAGCAATTATATATACTATTATATTTTATGACAAACATACACAGCACGGTTGCGTTCAGTTCGGTTAAACCTTTGATAACGTTAGCTAACATATTTTCCTAGACACTGGCTCAACCTCCAATTAGCACACAGTACGCAACACTTTTAGGGAACCAGGCATTAAACATGTTTGCTGTTTAACGGTGCTGAACGCAGCCCACGTGATTTAAAGTCATGTGATTTGTCATGTGCATCTTTGTCATTCGACAAAAACACTGCACGATGAAGGCCGAATTTTTTGTGCTGTCACTATTTATTTTAGCGGTTTTTGGAGCTACGGTACATGAATTTCAACAGAAGATACATGTCGATTCCAGGCCAAAGAACAACATTCGGTATGGATATATACCTATGAGAGGGGATGATTTTGGAGTGAGGTATGACTTTACAATTTACATATTTAGTTTCCGCCCCTTTCACGTTTTATGCACACTTTTAAGTATTTCCCCAATTAAATCAAAACTGTTAGAATTGTTACCATGAGTAATAGGGTTGTAGCAAGGACTTGAATATAATTCCTTGGTTGCAGCAGAGACATATGTCTCTGGTTGCAGTGAGGTATTTTAATTTCATGTCTCTGGTTATATAATGGTCTTGTGGCTAGTGGTAACTTGCTCAAGACTCGGTAGTCAATAGTGTCTTTGAACATGGAAAATCCAGCCCCACTCCAAAACAGCCAAGGAGAATTGAATTAAGGGCGGAGCCTGTGCAATGTCATTCACGCGTGCGGAGTACTTATTGACAAACTTCTAAATAATTAAGAACAAATTTAATAATTATAATATTTTGTAGGCTGTTTTAACAAATAAGAGCAACAGAGTTCTGAAAATAGAAACATATCAATTGGTTGTCAAATGAGGTTAAACACTAACAGTGCTTTATTTCAGTGATTTGTCTCTGTTTATTTAAACGGTATCTTTAGATGAATATTAGGTTATCGGTACCATATGAAGCAATAACTATAAATTGACATCGGTCAACCATCCAAGTAAAAAGTAAAAGTTTGAGCCTGTAAAATGACGACTTCTGATGAAATGCGTGGGATTCACTTTATTTCTCATGATCCCATTTATTACACTTATTTATGCCTTAGAATTGACTGAATGCATACTTACACCCAGGGCTTTTTTACATTAAAAAAACATGTTTATTTTCCCAATTAAGGCAAAAATATTCCCAAAATGGAAAAAAAAGAAGGGATTATATAGAGAAGTATAAGCAACTGATTGAGATGTAATACCCCTCTAAAGTTGTTTATGTTTACGTCATTGTATGTGTCTTCGAGATCCCACTCATATTGCTGCTCAATATTGTTTGAACTTAAGGTGTTTCATATTATTTTGTAAATAATATAGAATAATATATGTATGCAGACATATAAACATGTAATTAAGTCACTGATATTATGTTTATGCCAATAATATAACTCGTCCCACTTTTGTAGGATTCTCATTATTGCATGAGTAAGTTAAGCCTTGTCGATCGTATGATGCAAATCAAATGCATGTGGCCAAGGACTTACATAGAAAAGGAATAGTAACTGATTGTCATGTTATGAACCAGTGTGTTTTTTCAGCCATTTTTATAGCCGTTATTGGGTCATATTCCCAATGGCAAATAGTAATGGCAAACCAGTTGACTGGTAAAAAGCTTCAATAATTGTAAATTGAAACATGCTGTAATTCCTTGATATAATAATCAAAGTTTTCCCCATTCTGAATTGAGTATGACATTGATTCTTTAATTAAATGGCCAGATAAGCAAGTGTACACATTATTATGAAGTTGAACAAATATATTAAAACAAAAGTTTAATGAAAACACCGCTAAAATTCCCAATTCCAAGGGTATATATGGGTCATCTTCTCAAAATGGTAGAAAAAAACACTGTATGAACGCTCGCTTATTCACGAGAAATCTCAGAAATACAAATCAAAAATATTTTTTGCTCAATAGAATTCAGATCACTCGGCCAAGGAGGACCACCAGAGTAGTTTTAAATAAAATACAATTATTCATACTTAATTATATATATAGTTATATCACTTCTACAATAAACATTCTGTCATGAAACTTAGATAAGATATAAAAGAAGAGGTTAAGCTACATTTTGAACACGTTACAGTTTATGTAATTGTGGAAACCGGGGGGATGAGTCCTCCTTGACCGAGTGATCTAAGGCACCATTTCAAGATCACTTTATCTCTCACCACTAAGGTTGTAGGTTAGAGTCCTGCTCGGTTCAAAAACGTTTTGTGAGAAAGTTTGCCAGTTACTTGAGGACAGATGATGGTTCTACTCAGATTCATTCTGATACATTCCTGCCTTCCTCCATCAATTATTGAATATTTAGCGTCATTTTTATGCCATCGAGGGCTAACAGACGATCAGTTTACCTAACCACTGTTTCCTGGGATTAACCAGTACTCGAGCACACCCAGTCTCCGCAAGTAACGATAACTTTCCCACTTGAATCAATGGTGAGAGACGTATGATAATGAGACACAATGTCATATATCAATCATCACGGAGAATGTTGCCGGGTGGGGGATTCAAACTCACAACCCCTGGATTGATAGTCAGACGCGTAACCGACTGAGCTAATCGGGCCCGGCTCCGCCATTAAAACTGGATAATTATACCATATATAATTAAAATGTGTTGAAAATGGCGTTAAACCTCATTAAAAAAAAATTGGTAAAGGAAAGCCACAGTGGTAAGCAAGTTAACATGCATATTAAAGATGAGTCAACTTTGCTATTGATGAATTAACAATTGGTTTCATATTTGATCGCAAACAGGATATCAGATACAAGCATGTATTCATAAGTGTCCTTTATTTTCCTTTTATGTGCAGAAAGAATTAATGTAGTATACTTCAAATAAGATAACTGAAGGGCACTTTAGTCATCTGGATTTAAGCTCTGTGTTATCCTGGAGTGATAAGCAGTTATATAGCTCTGGTATATAAATTAAAAGTTTAAGTTTACTCCACAAAGCAATACAGGAAGTAGATCTACCGGTAGATAAAACAACCCGGATAATTTCATAATCATATTGTAACTTTTGAATAAATTAATATCTATCTATCTGTCTGTGCAATATTAGTTGAATAAATGTAAAAGAACCTGATGATAAAAAAGGGTAATGAAAGATGACATGGTTAATATGTTAAAAGTCTGATTAATACAAAGTGAAGTTAAAAACAACATTTAGTTAATGACATGTCTATGGGTTGGAGTGTGAAATATAACTAAACTGCTTGCTTAAATGAATCAAGATTGGACAGCGTTTTAATGTCTGGCGGTTATCTTTTCCACTGCCATGAAACTGTATGTATAGTAGTTAACAGTCATATGGAGTTACCTATAGGTCAGTTTTTTACTCTTATGATGCATTCTTCATGTGGTGGCCTGTGTATGGCAAGCACAATGTCATGTACAATTTTGAAAAAAAGATATAATCTGACATCTGATCTATGGGTCTGCACGTGAATGCCAGTCCAGTTTTTCAAGCATACTAATGTAACATGCATGTCTAGAGTAAACATTGAATTTCAATAACCACGGTTAATCCATTTTGATACTCTTAATTCATTCTGATAGATGGAGAGTATCAGAATTGACACACGGGGGTATCCGACGATGATCTAGAGTAGGTGTTCCTTGCCCAGCGATTTGATCTACATTTTACCATTTCCAGTTTAGTAATACTGGATTTGGTATGTGGGCTCCAAACAGGCGAAGGATACTCAACTAGTGGGCGTACAAGGACCTTGTATGCAGCCTCTCTAATACCTGGATTGGTAGATCTTATATTCATTCCAAGGAAGCATAGACTTCTGTTTGCAGAGGAGGTTACCCTATTTATGTGATTATTCCAATCAAGGTTGATTTCTATGCTTTCAGAGCAAATTCATCTATATTAAGCAACAACCTGTCTTAAAAAGTCATTTTTGCATCTTCCATTGACCAACTGCTTAAGACAGGTTTTACGTTACTTACTGATTCTATGACCTGCCCGTGTAGAGAACGCTGAGAGGGATTGGAGATTTGTGTGTTATGTGTACTATACTGTATACTTACTTGGATTGAACTCCATATCCCATCTAGTCTCCCAATGTTGTAGTAGATCTTAGTCTTGTAAGATTTGTGTGTCCTTGAGGTTAGAGATAGCTATATAGGCAGCTGTGTCACCAGAAAACAATCTTATCCTAATGGTCGTTTATATATGAAAGGAATAGAATGGGTCCTAGAACCAATCCCTGGGGCACTCCTGATGTTACTGGCACATCAGTGGACTTCTCATTTTCTAATACAACTGTTTGTGTCCTACCCAAAAGAAATGCCTTGATTGAAGGATTATGACTTTTGGTGTAACTTTTAGATCTAAGTTTTTCATGATTCACCTTATAGTAGGCCTTTGAGAAGTCTAAAAGAACAAGGTCAGTCTGCTTGCTGCATATTGAGTTATGAGCCAGATCTACCATCACCATGACTAGCTGTCAGTTTCAAAAGAGTACTTTGCTCGAAACCAATGCTGAAGGTCACATCAAGGGTCATTTCTGTCAATGTGTAACACTAAGTGCATGGTTACTATGTCCCTTTTCAATTTACTATTTGTTTAAAAGATTTACTTTGGACAATAAAGGGTCAGTGAGTATACATAGGCATTAAGGGGAAATGTTTTGGCCAAATTTGAAATTTTGAAAATCCTGATAATATTATTAGTTGGTTTATTGATTTTTCAGCTGATCTTCAGCCTTAAATGAAAAAATGTGTTATGAAGTGAAAACTTATACAATATAGATCATAAGAAAATGATTTGATATTTGCTTGGTTAATTTACTTGCATTTAATATCACTTTCTTTTTTCATTATACGTTTTTTTTTATTTTAACTAAACTGATACAGTACCTGTATACACATATACTACAATAATTACAGGTTTCTCATCCTTATCTCCAAGATGGTCAGGGGTTGTGAGTTTGAATCCCTGCTGGCAACAGTCTCCGTGTTGATTGATATACGACATTGTGTCTCATTATCATCATCTTACCGCAGATTCGAGTACTGGTAAACCTTTCAGGATCCGAGGAAGTATTGGTTAGATTAACTGATCTTCTGTTATCCCTTGATAGAATAAAAATTACATTAAACATTCAATCAATCAATCAAGAAAGATGATCAGCATAGGGCCTCAGCTGTGATGAGTCCTGTTATAGGGAAAGTTATAAATTCTCTAAAAATGTTCCTATTATTGTGAGTTTTTTCTCATTTTTGTATTTTTAGCCATCCAAAATCCAATATGGTCGCTGTTACTAAATAAAGCCAAAAATTGCAGGTCAACAGTCCACAATTTTGTGTTTTTCATCCCCCAAAAGCATTCATGAAGACTTCCATTGCAAGCGTTTTAATTTATTTTACAGGGAAATGCATAAAAATGAAAAGTGCTCTTAACAACTGAACTTATGTTTAATTAAACTTGTCACAATGTCACTTTGTATTAATGATAAAGCATGAATAAAATAAATTGTGTTCAAAGTATTATCACTGAATTGAGTTATATTTCACAGCATTTTACCATTAAACTATTTTCTATAGAACTTATCCAAGACCAGCAGAGAATCTCGGAGATGAAGCTCTTCCTGCAAGCTGGGATTGGAGAAACGTGAATGGAGTGAACTACGCTAGTACAACCCGTAACCAACACATTCCTCAATGTACGTATTTCAGATAAATTATTTAATACTTTTTTTTGTTTAAAGACGAGATGTTCTAGCTCTGTCAGTTATATGTCAATTGAGGGGATTTCCCACAGCAACAATCTCTTTGAGGATTGTTCATGAATTTTGTTCTACAGTCATGAGTCTCCCACCTTTAAATATGAGGGTAGGGAGTCAGTGATTGATTCACAGAGACAAGGCATGCAGAAATACTGGTGAACTACCTCTGCTTATCCCAGGAACAATTATCATGTGCGATGTTCACCATTAAATAACCTTAAATAATGTAAATTTCTAAACTACGTTTTGAAAAAAGGCGAGGCAAAAAAGTCATATAAACAAATCAAAACTTTTTAAACACAATCTTTTTTCAGGTATTTGTTGACATGGTACATTTCCATGTTTCACCAGCCTGCTTTCTATCAATTGGTCAAAATCCTAAACAAAGCTCTACAAACTGTCTTTATTTAAATGTCCTCCATGGCTGAATGTACCATACAGCTTAACAGTGGAGGAAGACCTCAGAACGCACATTTAGTTTAGTTTATACTGATATATTTTAGCTTGATTGCAATGAAATCTTGGAGTTTATATTAACGGCTCTCAAGTCCACTACCTTGGTAGAACTAGTACTGAGTGTTGTTGATGTCAGATCAAGTTGGGGATCGGATCCACAACGTCTGGCGCAAAAATGTAGCACTGTTCTTTCGCAAGTAACTGATAAATTTTGTCATATAGGCAGTGCTACTGAACTGAGCTGGAGCCAATGACCTTAGCAGTGAGAGGTAAATAATCTTAAGAGTAGACAATACCTTAGAACTTTATAGCACCCATTATCTTGGCAGTGAGAGGTAAATAATCTTAAGAGCAGACAATACCTTAGAACTTTATAGCACCCATTATCTTGGCAGTTAGAGGTAAATAATCTTAAGAGTAAGACAATACCTTAGAACTTTATAGCACCCATTATCTTGGCAGTGAGAGGTAAATAATCTTAAGAGTAAGACAATACCTTAGAACTATATAGCACCCGTTATCTTGGCAGTGAGAGGTAAATAATCTTAAGAGTAAGACAATACCTTAGAACTATATAGCACCCATTATCTTGCCAGTGAGGGGTAAATAATCTTAAGAGTAAGACAATATCTTAGAACTACATGTATATAGCACCCATTACCTTGGCAGTGAGAGGTAAATAATCTTAAGAGAAGACAATACATTAGAACTATATAGCACCCATTATCTTAGTGAGAGGTAAATAATCTTAAGAGTAAGACAATACCTTAGAACTATATAGCACCCAATATCTTGCCAGTGAGGGGTAAATAATCTTAAGAGTAAGACAATACCTTAGAACTATATAGCACCCATTACCTTGGCAGTGAAGGTCAAATGGTCTTAAAACAGCATGTACCACTTGACCACAGAGTACTAAGTCATGGTAACAGACAAAATAATTTATTTGAATATTTTGAGATCTTTTTTTACCATTTAGGGCTAACAGCCAATCAGTTAACCTAGCCATTCTTTCCTGGGATCCTGGAAGGTTAACCAGCACTCAAGCCCACCTATCTCTGCCAGAAACGGATAACTTCTTCACTTAAATCATCGGTGTACGATGAATGACAATGAGACGCAATGTTGTAATATATTAAGCGTCATGTAGAATGTGGCTGGGCAGGGAATCAAACTAACAACCTCTGGGCCCAAATTGAATCAGTGTTGTGTTTTACTGTTCATGTACATGTATATCATGAATTAAAGTTAGGTCTGATTTGTAACTTTCTCTATTATCCTTAGCCGGGCCCAATAAGCTCAATCGGTTACGTGTCTGACTATCAATCCAGGGGTTGTGAGTTCGAATCCCCGCCCAGCAACAGTCTCTATGATGATTGATATAAAACATTGTGTCTCATTGTCATTTGTCTCTCACCGCTGATTCAAGTGGGAAAAGTTATCAGTTTATTGCTGAGATGAGGTGTGCTCAAGTACTGGTTAACCTTTTAGGATCTCAGGTAACAGTGGTTAGGTTAACTGATCATCTGTTAACCCTAGACAGCATAAAAATGATGCTGAATATTCAGTCAATCAATCTATTATCCCTAGACTGTGGATCATGCTGGGCTATGGGCTCAACCAGTGCCCTTGCAGACAGAGTCAATATCAAGAGGAAAGGGGCATGGCCATCGACATACCTGTCAGTCCAGAATGTGATTGACTGTGGCAAAGCTGGATCGTGTGAGGGTGGTGATGACTTCGCTGTGTATGAATATGCACACGAGAAGGGTATCCCAGATGAGACGTGTAACAACTACCAGGCAAAAAATCAGAGTAGGTCAATATAGGTCATGATTTGTAGGCAATATTGGATTATTGGTGGCGATAAATTAACACACATATAACATTGTGACCTGGTTTCATTAAAATCTGTTCTGTGGTTATAGGGAAATTTTAAATCACTTACTTAACCCTTTCTGTTTTCCCACACCAATCACAGTAGTTTCCTAAGATATTTCTAAGTTAATTTTATATAAACGGCTATAGATTATGCTAAAATATACAATGATTGTTTCTTGTTAGAGTATAGAATCATTAGTTATCCTTGAAATAAAATCCCAACTTAAATACTTAATCTCAGTAATAGTATACATGTATCTATCAATTAACTTGTATTCCTCGTCTGTGCTTAGAAAAAAAGATTTGGTAATATGACATATATCTGATGACTCACTACATGGCAAAACTTGCTAATACTTATATACAGATGTAACTATTAGTTCTAAAAACTATTACAAAGCCATTTCCGTGACCAAACAAGAGCCAAATATACCTATAAGTGACCTTTTATGCAGTAGTATCAGTTCACTGACTTGTACAGAATAAAGGTATATCTATGTACTAATAGTATAATCAGCAACACACCCAGTATCATTTAATTGGACATCACATTTGTTAACTGTTAAGTATTAACTGTAAAGATAGTAGCACTTGCTTAATTAGGCTACACAAAACTATCAATTAATAAGGCCACATAAAACTATTTATTAGGCTAACACAACCCAAAGTGTTACATCCTGAAACCCCTTTTTTAGTATTGACCAAACTTCATTTGCATTAGCCTTACAATTGGATTTGCTTCTCTGAAGTGTGTCATTTTTATTTCAGCCAAAATTCAGTATGGCTGTCATTACTAAAAGTAGACTGACTGTGAGAAGTTTTAACATTTCTGAGATAAAACCTGTTATAATTATGTCTACAAAATTTGTGAAACTTCAGATACTGAAGTTGTCATAGTTTTTTTTGCATCTTAAAATGTTATAGAACATGATATAAAATTAAATCATTGGGAATGTTAAGAATAATGACTTATCTAAAATTGTATTCAGCACATGTATTACAATAAAGGCACATACTGTTTCTTGGGTGGTATCACTTCAGAATTGTGCTTTTTATTACCACTTAAAATCCATAATGGCTGCAGTTGCTAAAAGTAAAACATAGACAAACATATATTTTACAGTGAATTATCCTCGGAGGTTTGTGGAAATTTGGTAATTATTCATCATAAAATGTTCAAGATGACCATCACAGTGATGTTAAGATTACATAGATTTATATAGGAAAACACATAGATTCAGTACTTCAGTGGAAACTATGATCGGTGTTAATAGTTTGTCCTTTTTTAGCTTTACACTTTAATACTTTTCAAATACTAAAGATAACACAACAGTGATGTTATTAGCAAAGAATTAAAAATATAAGGAATATAATTATATTTATAAATGGAAACTGCCAAAAATCTGGTGATTTCTATTGTTTCAATGAAAGTGGATACAGTTGTTTTTTGGGTGAGTTACTTATGGAGATGGCGTGTGCTCGAATACTGGTTAACTTTTCAGGATCCCAGGAAACAGTGGTTGGGTTAACTGATCGTTTGTTAGCCCTCGATGGCATAGAAATAATGCTAAATATTCAATAAATCAATCAATTTCTAAGGTGATAAAGACTTTCATATTTCTGTTCTTCTGTTATCATCCATGATGCTGTTGCTAAAATAGAACTACAAACTCTTAAAAAGTCAGCTTGCTTCGCCTCAGATGTCAGAACTGCCATCTTGTGTACTTATATCAGTTTCTGCAATTGCAGTTTTCTTGTAATTATGCTGTATCTGTTTATTGTTCACAACAGAGTGCATTACATTCAATCAGTGTGGCACATGTACAACATTTGGAAAATGTAAAACACTACCAAAATACTATGTGACAAAGGTTGCCGATTATGGCAGAGTCAATGGACGTGTCAAGATGATGGCAGAGATCTACAAGAGTGGACCAATCAGGTATGACAATAGCTTGCTGAATTTTTATTTTCTCAACTCTTAAACTTGAGGTGCAATAACATTTTGATCAATAACATATCCTGTCTTTGCCTACCAGACAGGACAGTGCCAAGACAAGGTTAATTATGTTGACTTGTCTCATATGTAAATGTGGAAAAGACTCTTCAACATTGTGTAGTTGTCATTAGTCATATTAACATGTTTCCAGTATATTTCTTCTTGTGAAAGTAATGTTATTACAAAAATCAAAAAGTCCATTGAACAATACATAAAAACACCCAGGACAATAACATTGCTAATTATTCTGTGTTCTTTATTTAAATGTTCTTTGTTGAATATAAACCTGTGTTATTACAACTTAACCCTCTACTTCATATACGCCTTTGGACACCTCTAATATAGACGCCGTTGGACACCTAATATAGACAGCTTTTGAATTATCGGGTGAATTATATTAATATTAACTGACAGAGTGGAAAACAGTGCAGGAAGTGTTCAGATTGCTTGTTACTGCGCTGTTTTCAAAGGCCTTTTGTGATTGGTGCGGGAAAACGCGTATATATGGAGTAAAGGGTTAAACAAATCTTGTTCAATGTATTCTCATGGGGAATCACTTTTTTCTGAAGTTCAGAGGGAGGCGGTGCTAAGGTTTTGATGGACTTCTTATGCCGTTAGTCCATCTCCATCTCTGGCATTAGGGTTGTCGCGGAGAACAACATTAGTCTTGCAGGCCCACATCATCACATGTTTAGAAAACCATCTGATGCTGGTCATTGCGTTTGGGTAAGGGATAACCAGAGGCTAACCACTGCAAGGAGGAAATATGATAATCATTTTATCTTGCTTGCCAAAAAGCACAGAGTTAAGTACAAGGTGTAAAGAAAACTTATGACAGACAGACAGACTTGGCCTACTCAAAAATGGTCCTTTGTTTAAAATGGTCACATTAATGTGCATTATTTTACAGCTGTGGAGTGATGGCAACGGACAAGTTTGAGGCCTACACTGGGGGTATTTATTCAGAGTACATCCCATTGGCTAATATCAACCACATCATATCTGTGGTTGGCTGGGGAGTTAGTAATGGAACTGAATACTGGATTGGCAGAAATTCCTGGGGTGAACCATGGGTAAGTTACGTAATGGAAAGATATTGTCCTCCCTATGGTAACAATGTATTTCAGGCTGGTGAGGTCTGTCTGCAATGCTTCCAGTCAGTTTAACTTAAAAAGAGGTTCTTACATGAGTGCTCATTCAAATTCCCACTCAGCCACAGCCTCTGATGATTGGTCATGAAATTTGTTTTATGGCCACTTGTGTATATGCAGAGAAGTAGTCAGTTACTTGCAGAGATGCAGTGTATCCAGTACTAGTTAACAGTCTAGCAGATTCCAGGAACTATGTTTAGCTGTGCTCATCACCCATATATAGCTGAAATAATATTGAAAATAAAAGACGTAAAGACAAAACCTACAAATCAATGTTATGTGTAGCGGAACTAAGGATTGATGTTTTGGTGCACTAATCATCTTTCAAATAATAAAAAGAAACTGCAACAAGAGATGGCTGTATAAGAAATGACCTTACACTATGTTATATCTTTTTTACTAAAAATACCACCGTGTCAAATGTTATGATTACACTGATTTGAAGAAAAAGTCCTAAGTAGGGTATGACTAAAAGTAATTTTGTTTTCTGATCAAGTTAATTTTATTAGGTCATCACCTCTTTATAACAAATGCATGTCAAATAATGCATGAGAGTAGGATAAACTGTATAAATATACAATTAAATATTACAGGGAGAGCACGGTTGGTTCAAGATTGTCACAAGCAGTGCCATGGGTGGAAAAGGAGGCGATTATAATCTGGCTATAGAGACCCAGTGTGCTTATGCAGACCCAATAGTTCCCAAAGTCCTTTACCAGCCATAGGTGCCGAGAATTACAGAATATATGTTTGTGTTGGAAATCTTTAATAAAAAAAATATATATTTATTTCTATGTTAAAGGGAATAATGTAATAGTATGATTGAAGTAAACTGTTTTTCACAATTTGATCACCTCACCTTTATCAAGGCACTGGAATCTATCACATCAGTCATTGTTACATCCATGTTGATCAGTTTATAGATATTACATTCTGTTGAGGGTGACAGTAACATTGTCGACCTGAGTGAATTACTTTGAATCAAAATAGAGTCCAAGTTGACATTTTTTCGAATGTTAACCATATTATTGTTGCTCGGCCTGGTTACCTTAGTCGGTAGTGCATATGGCCATCAATCATCTCTCACCTGTGAGTCAAGTGGGAAAGTTATCAATATTATTAAATAACTTGCAGAGATGGGTGTGCTTGAGTACTGGTTGAACTTCCAGGGTCCCAGGAAAGAGTGGTTTACTAAACATCTGTTAATTCTCGATGGCATAAATATAGCACTAAATATTCGTACAAACACCTTACTCTTACCCTCAATGAATGTTCTATTTATTTTGATATGCAGAGGAGAATATATATGATGTATTGTAATTAAATACAATTTAAAAATTAATTTCACACTTTAAGTGCTGACTAAACACAGCTTAAAGACAATAATGTCAACCATGTATGTGTTGCTGCAAGACAAACAGTCCTTGCTGATACAGCCACCGTTTATCTTCCCCCACTTTATTATGTAGAATGATAAACAATGATGTGACTATTAAAGTACCAATATTTCCCCATAATCTATGTTTTAAAATTGTAAATATTAGATTTATGAATGGTATTGATTACAAAATCTCACTGTACCTACAGAATGTCTAACAGTAACTTCCAAAACAACAAACATGTATCGAGTCATTTCAGATTCAACAAACACTTCCGTGAATTTAATGTTATACCAGTGCTATTGTATCGCAAACTAACATGTTTCGGATTGAAAATTGAAAATGCGCTTTTGCTGATCATATATTAATAACTTAATTAAATTGAAAATAAGGAGATACATGTACTATTTTTTTATAGCAGGAATGTTGTGCATCTGTCAGCTGTCTTTTTGTTTATGTTGAGCATATGCCCAGTGATAGAACAATACTATTGTTGAATGAACATATCATATCTCTATTAACAGCGTTATATTGTTTTATTGTTAATGTTGACAACATGTTGTTTAAAAGATAAGTAAAACTGTACTTTTATTAATACAAATGTGTTATGTGTTGTGTATTTTTTGGGTATATTTCTGTTAATGTCTGTCATGCAATGGAACAGGGCCCAGTTAATCAAAGCACTGTCAATGTTACCATGTTAAGATAAATCCTCAAATTATGGTACGGGGCCCCAATTAGCTCAGTCGGTTAAGCATCTGATTATCAATCCAGGGATCAGGAGTTCGAATCCCCACACGACAACAGTCTCCGTGATGATTGATATACGATATTGTGTCTCATTGTCATTCATCTCGCCGCTGATTCAAGTGGGAAAGTTATCAGTTACTTGCGGAGATGGGGTGTGCTCGAGTAATGGTTAACCTTTCAGGATCCCTGGAAATAGTGGTTAGATTAACTGATCATGTGCCCTCGATGGCATAAACATGATGCTAAATATTCAATTAATCAATCAATCAAATCATGGTATTTTGAGAGTTAATACATTCAAGGTAACTATTCACTGGCAATCATAACTAAATGACATGTTACTTTTATAACCCATTGTTGTTGATATGAAACCTTTTATAGATATTGAACATACACAAGTTCACTTCACGAAGCGATAAGCTAACATAGCTTTGAACAACTTGGCCCAGTACTTATACATGTAATTATAACAGAACATCTGTCATTGCTGTACTACTGATAAATTGTATAATGAATACTATAGAGCATAGATATGTCCTCACTTAACTAGCGTTCATTTGTTATATAAAACATGTACCATCTTTTATTATGCTGGGTGTAAAAAGTTTTAAAAAACCATCAGTGGCGTAGCTGCCTTTATGCTTCAATGCCTGGGATTGTACATATTTTTGTGAATGCATCATTACATCGCCTAGAAATGCTCTCAGAACACAGGAAGTGTATCCTGAAAGTATTTTTTTCTGCTGGGGCATGCCCCCTGACCCCACTAGAACCTGATGGGCTTGCACATCATTTTAAGATCAGCTACGTCACTGACAAAGCATCCTGCAGGTCAAGTGACCAATAAAGCATATTCTCGTTTTCATTGTTGTATATTATGAAATATCTGTTAATTACACTTGGCAGCGGAAAATGAAGTGTCTGTAAAAACATAATAGGGAAAAAATATCTCGATTGATGGACTGGTTTACGATTATTTGTGATTGTCAAATGGCAAAGTTCAAACAGTCTCATTTACTTCCTAGTAACTTGCACCTAACATCTTGTGATTCAGCTATTGTTTTGTGATATTGCAAAGAAACTTTGATATTACAATACTTCTTCCGATTTTGCAATAATTATACAGTGGAAATACTGGCTTTTTTGGACAAACATTTATAATCTTACTTGCCTGACAAGTGGAATTTTACACCCCTAATCAAGTGATTATATGTTCTGTGCTATTGTTCCATTGAAGATGTTAACCAACTTTATTTATTTGTTGTACTTTTTATGTTTTTGTATTTATAACATAATAGAGACTTAATAATATAACATTAGCATCTGTGATTTGATTGTAAATATTACATGTTCTTCTTGGTGCAAAATTATCCAGAAAATTTAATTCAGATATCTTGATAATCTCATTTTACAACATTTTACATTAAATTTGTTATGCATAATATGTTTTAACTAAATTTTTAATATTAAGATTATTTAGTAATTATTCTAGGCATTGAAGTATCAAGATTAGATCTGTGTTTAAAATATATATCTTTTACACATTAAAGTAAAACTCTGCATCAGTTCATTTCTTGAATCAAAATTATGCTTACCTGGTAATATTTAAATAAAATCAAATTGAGCACATACATGCCCCTGAAACACAATTATGGTGAACTTGCAAGCATGATTCTCAAACCAGAGCCGGGCACAGTTAGCTCAGTTGGAAATGCATCTGACTACCAATCTAGAGGTCATGAGTTTGAACCTCTGCCCTGCCACAGTCTCCATGAAGATTGATATTTTACATTGTGTTGTATTGTCATTCGTCTCTTTTCATTGATTCAAGAGCTAAAGTTATCAGTTACTTGATTGGGTGTGCTCAAGTACTTGTCAACCTTCCAGAATCCCAGGAAAGAGTGGTTTGATTTATTGATCATCTTTTAGCCCTTGATGTCATGAAAATGATAATAAATACTCAAACAGTATTTATATTTACTATTATGTAATAAATTTACCTCATTACAGCTTTAACATATGCAGATCTTTGAAACATTTCCAACTTAGTTTATAAAACTTTACCAATACATGTAAAATATTGTTTGAAATTTTTAATAAAATTTTACAAGGTATGTTTCAATTGTTGTTTGTAGTCAACCATTTACTTGACTAATAGCTAATATTGATATAATTCAATTGAATGTGACCTTATTTTCTGGGTTAGTATGAAAATGTCAAGGTCACCATGGCCATGGCAGTAAATGTCTTCATTATGTGTTAGTCCTTGCACTCACTCCCAAGACAATTTATAAAAAGATAGGGCAGATTTGGTACATGACCCATATATATATATATATATATTTAAAGGTCAACTAGTGAAAAGTCAAGGTCACCTGTTGTTTCATCAGGATCATTCATCATCCATTGCAGCCAGCATAAAGAATGATTTAATCTGGCCACAATTATTAACCTACAAAGCATATACTCTATGTAATTTAAAGGTCAAAGTTTAAAAATACCATGTGTGGTTTACGGGTAAGAGTTAAGGTCGTCAACTTGGGTTGCAAGGTGGAGTTCCTCTGATTGATTGTTGTGTCCATTGAGTTACTTCAGTTGTCAAATCCTCAAGCCATGTGGTTCCATGTATACATAATTGGTGGCAAAAATGGGATCACTGTCATTGTTGCATGTCTTTTGATGTATTGATCAATTGGTTTGATGCCATTTTCAACACGTGAAATGCTATATATTGCATATACTGTTTTATTGTTGGAGGAAAACCTCGAAATTAATCTGATTAGAAATGGTAACCTCCCAAGTTTGTGAATCGAGCTAGGCTCAAACCTACGACCCTAAGTGGTCATTGGAAAACAGCAAAGTATTGACCAAACAATTTGCTATAATGTTGTAGTGATACAGATATTAAGGTTCTAAATTCCTTCTGTATTTTCATGTATTGATATACACCATCATGATATAACCAAAAAAGCATTGGAAGCTATGCTAACCACATACTTAATACATCATTTCATCATGATTCAATATAGCGTTATGGTACTTGCTCTATCCATGTTCCTAGGGAAGTTATTATCAGAAACAACTTTGGGTGGACGCATGCACCGGCACATGGACAAAGCTACAACTATATGCTCGCCCTTCGTAACATACCTTGATTCTAAGAAAGGTAACTGTTTTTACACTGATCTGGTTACAGTTATTCCCCTTAAACCACACACACACTGTGTGTACTTTAATGTAAATACTTGTTAAGGCCATTATTTTTTAATGATTGATTTCACAAACACTGACCTGACAACTTACATGCTCCACACGGGGAGTACATGAACTAAGTACTCTTTTTAGCTCGCCGGGACGAAGTCCAAGGAGAGCTTTTGCCATGACCCTGGCCTCCTCGTTGGCAGAGGCAGCGGCAGCATCTGTAGACACCCAGGTTAAACTTTTGCGTTTAAGTTTAAGATATCTATGCAACCACTTATTGGATGTGAATGAAACTTTGCATGTGTGTTCACTATCATCAATGGAACAAACACAGACAACAACCATTACTCTGGATTGCATTTTGGCACAGTTATGGCCCTTATTTGGACTAGGACATCCAGAGGCGAGCTCTGTTGTCTTCTGACAACTCTTGTTTTAATATTGCTGTGTTGATGTGATTTTCAAGCCAGACAGACAGCTTTTAACCAAACTTTGCTTAACAAAGTGACTATTATTGAAAAGCAAGAATACAATAATGTAAGGTTTGATTTTTTTCAATCATTGAACCCATGACATCACAAAGGCTCATAATGTATTCATAATTTAGGAAAGTGACTATCTTTCATAGAAAAAGGTCAAGAAAATAAAGGAGGGAATGAAAAAGAGGTTTACAAGAAATGCCAAAATATGACCCATTGTATAAGGCCCATTGTATTAGTCGTGCAGTTGCTGTGTGTTTAGTCAACCACCAATAAAATAAAACATTTATAGTTCTGTTTGGTTTAAACATATTTTACAGCATGATTAATATATATAATATCAGGAAAAGCATTCAAAAAAAATGCTTGAACTTGTGATGTTCCTCTCCTTGTTTGTTCTTAATTGACAGAGAGTTTCTGCTTAAATGATAGTGAAATCGCAAAGAAAAACTTCTTGTACAGCCAATAATTATATAGAAAAGAAGAAAAGCTGAGTTGATCAAGGTACTCTAAAGCTTTGTACTGGTATTGTATTAAATGTATACTTTTGTTTCAAATATACTTATACTGAGTTATAGAGGTGCAGTAAAAGAGCAGGTATATTTTATATAATATATAAGATGAACTTTACTATGTCTAATCAAACAAGTTGAACAACAAAATGATTTTACTTTGAATATGCAGGCATTGGTACCTGTATTTGTGTAGTTGTACTCATCAAAAATAGGGTTCCCTTATGGTTTTATAGAAAAACATTATTAGTAAACTTGATTCAACATTAAGAGTATTTTCCTTAGTAGAAAAGAGGTTCAGTTGGTTTATACATGTAACATATGTTACTACATAGTTCTCATAATAAGCAAATGGGTAACATGCTCTCCCCTTTCAATATGCAAATAACATTAGAATCAAGATGACAATTATAATATTCAAAAGGAAATAAACTAACAATAAAACAAAAGAAGTCAGAAGTAAGAAAAAAAGAGAGAAAAGACACAACACATTTATTATTAAGTACTGTCATAATATCTCTCACAACTATATGTTATATTATGAGATTACTAGTATAAGTTATTTTCTGAGATTACTAGTATATGTTATTTTCTGAGATTACCAGTATATGTTATATTCTGAGGTTACTAGACTAAGTATATAATATATTTTGAGATAACTAGTATATGTTATTTGAGATTACTAGTATATGTTATATTCTGATGTTACTAGACTAAGTATATGTTATATTTTGAGATAAATAGTATATGCTATATATTCGGGGAAAACTAATATAATTTTTATGTTGTATTCTAACATAACTAGTGTATGTTGTATTCTAACATTACTAGTATAATTATATATATTCTGAGATTACTAATATAATTTTTATGTTATATTCTAAGATTACTAGTGCATGTTATATACTGAGATTACTAGTATATCTGTTACATTCTAAGATTACTAGTGCATGTTATGTACTGAGATTACTAGTATATTCTGGTATATTCTAAGATTACTAGTGTTTGTTATATTCTGAGATAAATAGTATATATTATATTCTGAGATTGCAAGTGTATGTTATACTGAGATGACAAGTGTATGTTATACTGAGATGACAAGTGTATGTTATATTATGAGATTACTATCATATGTTATATTCTAAGTTTACTAGTGTTTGTTATACTGAGATTACTAGTATCTGTTATATTCAAAGATTACTAGTGTATGTTGTATTCTGAGATAACTAGTATATCTTATATATTTTAAGGTTACAAGTGTATGTTACATTCTGAGATTACTAGTATATGTTTTATTTTGAGATTACTAGTATATGCTCATTATATATTGGAGATAACCAATATATATGTTTTTATCTCATATTCTAAGATTGTTAATATATATTATATACTGAGATTTCTAGTATATGTTATATATTCTGTGATTACTAGTATATGTTATATTCTGAGATTATTAGTATATGCTACATTCTGAGATTACTAGTATATGTTATATTCGGAGATAACTTGTATATGTTATATTCTGAGATAACTAGTATATGTTAATTGTATATAGGAGATAACCAGTATATTTTTATATCTTATATTCTAAGATTGCTAATATATGTTATATTCTGAGATTTCTAGTATATGTTATGTATTCTGTGATTACTAGGATATGTTATATTCTGAGATTACTAGAATATGTTATATTCTGAGATTACTAGTATAGTTGTTATTTTCTGAGATTACTAGTATATGCTACATTCTGAGATTATTAGTATATGATTGTTATATTCTGAGATTAATAGTATATGCTAATTATAATTTCAGAAAAACCAGCATATTTATATCTTATATTCTAAGATTGCTAATATATGTTATATTCTGAAATTTCTAGTATATGTTATGTAATCTGTGATTACTAGGATATGTTATATTCTGAGATTACTAGCATATATTATATTTTGAGATTACTAGGATATGTGATATTCTGAGATTACTAGAATATTTTAAACATTCTGAGGTTACAAGTGTATATTATATTCTGAGATTACTAGGATATGTTATATTCTGAGATTACTAGTATATGTTATATTCTGATGTTATATTCTGAGATTACTAGTATATGTTATATTCTGTGTTTACTAGGATATGTTATATTCTGAGATTACTAGTATAATTGTTATTTTCTGTGATAACTAGGATATGATACATTCTGGGATTACTAGTATATGATTGTTATATTCTGAGCTTAGTAGTATATGCTAATTATAATTTTAGAGACAACCAGTATATTTTCATATCTTATATTCTAAGATTGCTAATATATGTTATATTCTGAGATTTCTAGTATATGTTATGTATTCTGTGATTACTAGTATATGTTATATTTTGAGATTTCTAGTAAATGTTATATTCTGAGATTACTAGGATATGTTATACTCTGAGATTACTAGCATATGTTATATTTTGAGATTACTAGGATATGTGATATTCTGAGATTACTAGTATATTTTAAACATTCTGAGGTTACAAGTGTATATTATATTCTGAGATTACTAGGATATGTTATATTCTGAGATTACTAGTATAAGGATATGTTATATTCTGAGATTACTAGTATAGTTGTTATTTTCTGAGATTACTAGTATATGCTACATTCTGAGATTATTAGTATATGATTGTTATATTCTGAGATTACTAGTATATGCTAATTATAATTTCAGAGAAAACCAGTATATTTTTATACCTTATATTCTAAGATTGCTAATATATGTTATATTCTGAGATTTCTAGTATATGTTATATTTTGAGCTTTCTAGTATATGTTATATTCTGAGATTACTAGTATATGTTATATTTTGAGCTTTCTAGTATATGTTATATTCTGTGATTACTAGTATATGTTATATTTTGAGCTTTCTAGTATATGTTATATTCTGAGATTACTAGGATATGTTATATTCTGAGATTACTAGCATATGTTATATTTTGAGATTACTAGTATATTTTAAACATTCTGAGGTTACAAGTGTATATTATATTCTGAGATTACTAGGATATGTTATATTCTGAGATTACTAGTTTATGTTATATTCTGATGTTATATTCTGAGATTACTAGTATATGTTATATTCTGAGATTACTAGGATATGTTATATTCTGAGATTACTAGTATAGTTGTTTTTTTCTGTGATAACTAGGATATGATACATTCTGAGATTACTAGTATATGATTGTTATATTCTGAGATTATTAGTATATACTAATTATAATTTCAGAGAGAACCATTTTTTTTTTATCTTATATTCTGAGATTACTAATATATGTTTGAAGCAGCACAAATAATAAAAATAATGGCCAGAAATATAGAGGTGAGCAATCATTGAACGACATCAGAAAATGAGATGTCCTTGCAGATAAAACGATATGAAATGGCTGAAAAAAGTTCATGAGAATGAGAATAATTGCACCATAGTTAGATATACCAGGTGATCTGACTGTTACCAAGTTAGCAGGAAACTCAGTATATCTGAATGAAGTATGTATTTGACCTATTGATTGATGCATCTCCTGCAGTCCTAGCAACAGTGTTACAGTCTGGAAAATTCATCCAAGCAAGCGCATGTCAAAACTTCATCCAGTAGGTGACTGACATGCAACTGCAACCTTACAAAGTTATTCTCAGTCATCAGATGGCTATAAATTGATTTCAAAAGTTGAGTTTGGTAGCTGTCTTCCAACAAGAAAATTCCAAATAGGTGGTTTAAAAGAATGAATCAGAAAAAAAAGGCAAAAAGTCAAGTTAATTTTTTTTCTAATTTTCCAACGTGTTTGGGAGTGCAATTTTGGTTTGTTAAGGGAATTGGCAGTTTCTTTTACTTTTTCTGCATTTGAAATGATAATCAGAATGAAATAAAAAATAACTTAAATTGTTAACAATATGAAGCGCATTGTTCAGTTGTAGAGCACCGAACCCAGAACCGAAGGGTTGTGTGTTCAATCCTAATCCATGGCTATGTGCAGTGTCCTTGAGTAATACACTCTTTCCTAATAGGCTTATGATAGTACTGGTTCTACACAGGGACATTTTGTGCATGACTATATTAAGTTGAAATAACTTGTTTCACAATCAAGACAAAATAAATATGTTAACACTACCATTTTGTTTTCACAAATGGAAGATGCAAGGAAAGAAATAAGGAAAGAAACAAGGAAAGTTATCCCATTAATCATCAAATAAAAAATAATTGGCCTTATGGTTCAGCTGAAGATTGAACCCACAACCTTAGGTCCACATACATGGTAATAAATAAAAAATAAATGGCCTAATGGCTCAGCTGAAGATTGAACCCACAACCTTAGGTCCACATGCATGGTAATGAATAAAAAATAAATGGCCTTATGGCTCTGCTGAAGATTGAACCCACAACCTTAGGTCCATATGTATGATAAGAAAAAAAAAATAAATGGCCTTATGGCTCAGCTGAAGATTGAACCCACAACCTTAGGTCCACATGCATGGAAATAAATAAAACATAAATGGCCTTATGGCTCAGCTGAAGATTGAACCCACAACCTTAGGTCCACATGCATGGAAATAAATAAAACATAAATGGCCTTATGGCTCAGCTGAAGATTGAACCCACAATTTTAGGTCCACATGCATGGTAATAAATAAAACATAAATGGCCTTATGGCTCAGCTGAAGATTGAACCCACAATCCTAGGTCCACATGCATGGTAATCAATAAAACATAAATGGCCTTATGGCTCAGCTGAAGATTAAACCCACAACCTTAGATTCACATGCATGGTAATAAATAAAAAAATAAATGCATGGTAATAAATAAAAAAATAAATGGCCTCGTGGCTCAGCTGAAGATTGAACCAACAATCTGAGGTCCATATGCATGGTAATAAATAAAAAATAAATGGCCTCCTGGCTCAGCTGAAGATTGAACCCACAACCTTAGGTCCACATGCATGGTAATGAATAAAAAAATAAATGGCCTCGCGGCTCAGCTGAAGATTGAACCCACAACCTTAGGTCCACATGCATGGTAATGAATAAAAAAATAAATGGCCTCGCAGCTCAGCTGAAGATTGAACCCACAACCTTAGGTCCACATGCATGGTAATGAATAAAAAAATAAATTGCCTCGTGGCTTAGCTGAAGATTGAACCCTCAACCTTAGGTCCACAAGCATGGTAATAAATAAAAAAAATAAATGGCCTCGTGGCTCAGCTGAAGATAAAACCCACAACAGTAGGTCAACATGCATGGTAATAAATAAAAAAAATAAATGGTCTCGTGGCTCAGCTGAAGATTGAACCCACAACCTTAGGTCCACATGCATAGTAATAAATTTAAAAATAAATGGCCTCTTGGCTCAGCTGAAGATTGAACTGACACCCTTAGGTCCACATGCATGGTAATAAATAAAAAATAAATGGCCTTATGGCTCAGCTGAAGATTGAACTCACAACCTTAGGTCCACATGCATGGTAATAAATAAAAAATAAATGGCCTCATGGCTCAGCTGAAGATTGAACCCACAACCTTAGGTCCACATGCATGGTAATGAATAAAAAATAAATGGTCTTATGGCTCAGCTGAAGATTGAACCCACAACCTTAGGTCCATATGCATGGTAATAAATAAATAATAAATGGCCTTGTGACTCAGCTGAAGATTGAACCCACAACAGTAGGTCCACATGCATGGTAATAAATAAATAATAAATGGCCTTATGGCTCAGCTGAAGATTGAACCCACAACCTTAGGTCCACATGCATGGTAATAAATAAAAAATAAATGGCCTCATGGCTCAGCTGAAGATTGAACCCACAACCTTAGGTCCACATGCATGGTATTGAATAAAAAATAAATGGTCTTATGGCTCAGCTGAAGATTGAACCCACAACCTTAGGTCCATATGCATGGTAATAAATAAATAATAAATGGCCTTGTGACTCAGCTGAAGATTGAACCCACAACATTAGGTCCACATGCATGGTAATAAATAAATAATAAATGGCCTTGTGGCTCAGCTGAAGATTGAATCCACTACCTTAGGTCCACATGCATGGTAAAAAATAAATAATAAATGGCCTTATGGCTCAGTTGAAGATTGAACCCACAACCTTAGGTCCGCATGCATGGTAATAAATAAATAATAAATGGCCTTATGGCTCAGCTGAAGATTGAACACACAACCTAAGGTCCACATGCATGGTAATAAATTAAAAATAAATGGCCTTATGGCTCAGCTGAAGATTGAATCCACAACCTTAGGTCCACATGCATGGTAATAAATAAATAATAAATGGCCTTATGTCTAAGCTGAAGATTGAATCAACTACCTTAGGTCCACATGCATCGTAATAAATAAATAATAAATGGACTTATGGCTCTGCTGAAGATTAAACCTACAACCTTAGGTCCACATGCATGGCAATAAATAAAAAAATAAATGGCCTTATGGTTCAGCTGAAGATTGAACCCACAACCTAAGGTCCACATGCATGGTAATAAATAAGAAAATAAATGGCCTTATGGCTCATCTGAAGATTGAATCCACTACCTTAGGTCCACATGCATGGTAATAAATAAATAGTAAATGGCCTTATGGCTCAGCTGAAGATTGAACCCACAACCTTAGGTCCACATGCATCGTAATAAATAAAAAAATAAATGGCCTTATGGCTCAGCTGAAGATTGAACCCACCACCATAGGTCCACTTGAATGGTAATAAATAAAAAAATAAATGGCCCTATGACTCAGCTGAAGATTGAACCCACAACCTTAGGTCCATATGCATGGTAATAAATAAAAAATAAATGGCCTCGTGGCTCAGCTGAAGATTGAATCCACTACCTTAGGTCCACATGCATGGTAATAAATAAAAAAAAAATGGCCTCCTGGCTCAGCTGAAGATTGAATCCACTACCTTAGGTCCGCATGCATGGTAATAAATAAATAATAAATGGCCTTATGGCTCAGCTGAAGATTGAACCCACAACCTTAGGTCCACATGCATCGTAATAAATAAAAAAATAAATGGCCTTATGGCTCAGCTGAAGATTGAACCCACAACCCTAGGTCCACTTGAATGGTAATAAATAAAAAAATAAATGGCCCTATGACTCAGCTGAAGATTGAACCCACAACCTTAGGTCCACATGCATAGTAATGAATAAAAAAATAAATTGCCTCGTGGCTTAGCTGAAGATTTAACCCACAACCCTAGGTCCACATGCATGGTAATAAATAAAAAAAATAAATGGCCTCGTGGCTCAGCTGAAGATAAAACCCACAACAGTAGGTCAACATGCATGGTAATAAATAAAAAAAATAAATGGTCTCGTGGCTCAGCTGAAGATTGAACCCACAACCTTAGGTCCACATGCATGGTAATAATTAAAAAAATAAATGGCCTCTTGGCTCAGCTGAAGATTGAACCCACAACCTTAGGTCCACATGCATGGTAATAAATAAAAAATAAATAGCCTGATGGCTCAGCTGAAGATTGAACCCACAACCTTAGGTCCACATGCATGGTAATAAATAAAAAATAAATGGCCTCATGGCTCAGCTGAAGATTGAACCCACAACCTTAGGTCCACATGCATGGTAATGAATAAAAAATAAATGGTCTTATGGCTCAGCTGAAGATTGAACCCACAACCTTAGGTCCATATGCATGGTAATAAATAAATAATAAATGGCCTTGTGGCTCAGCTGAAGATTGAACCCACAACCTTATGTCCACATGCATGATAATAAATAAAAAATTAATGGCCTCATGGCTCAGCTGAAGATTGAACCCACAACCGTAGGTCCACATGCATGGTAATAAATAAAATAAATGGCCTTATGGCTCAGCTGAAGATTGAATCCACTACCTTAGGTCCACATGCATGGTAATCAATAAATAATAAATGGCCTTATGGCTCAGTTGAAGATTGAACCCACAACCTTAGGTCCGCATGCATGGTAATAAATAATTAATAAATGGCCTTATGGCTCAGCTGAAGATTAAATCCACAACCTTAGGTCCACATGCATAGTAATAAATAAATAATAAATGGCCTTATGTCTCAGCAGAAGATTGAATCAACTACCTTAGGTCCACATGCATGGTAATAAATAAATAATAAATGGACTTATGGCTCTGCTGAAGACTGAACCCACAACCTTTGGTCCACATGCATGGCAATAAATAAAAAAATAAATGGCCTTATGGTTCAGCTGAAGATTGAACCCACAACCTAAGGTCCACATGCATGGTTATAAATAAGAAAATAAATGGCCTTATGGCTCATCTGAAGATTGAATCCACTACCTTAGGTCCACATGCATGGTAATAAATAAAAAATAAATGGCCTTATGGCTAAGCTGAAGATTGAACCCACAACCTTAGGTCCACAAGCATGGTAATAAATAAAAAATAAATGGCTTTATGGCTCAGCTGAAGATTGAACCCACAACCTTATGTCCACATGCATGGTAATAAATAAATAATAAATGGCCTTATGGCTCAGCTGAAGATTGAACCCACAACCTTAGGTCCACATGCATCGTAATAAATAAAAAAATAAATGGCCTTATGGCTCAGCTGAAGATTGAACCCACAACCCTAGGTCCATATGCATGGTAATAAATAAAAAATAAATGGCCCTATGACTCAGCTGAAGATTGAACCCACAACCTTAGGTCCATATGCATGGTAATAAATAAAAAATAAATGGCCTCATGGCTCAGCTGAAGATTGAATCCACTACCTTAGGTCCACATGCATGGTAATAAATAAAAAATAAATGGCCTTATGGCTAAGCTGAAGATTGAACCCACAACCTTAGGTCAACATGCATGGTAATAAATAAAAAATAAATGGCTTTTTGGCTCAGCTGAAGATTGAACACACAACCTTATGTCCACATGCATGGTAATAAATAAAAAATAAATGGCCTCATGGCTCAGCTGAAGATTGAATCCACTACCTTAGGTCCGCATGCATGGTAATAAATAAATAATAAATGGCCTTATGGCTCAGCTGAAGATTGAACACACAACCTAAGGTCCACATGCATGGTAATAAATTAAAAATAATGGCCCTATGGCTCAGCTGAAGATTGAATCCACAATCTTAGGTCCACATGCATGGTAATAAATAAATAATAAATGGCCTTATGTCTCAGCTGAAGATTGAATCAACTACCTTAGGTCCACATGCATGGTAATAAATAAATAATTAATGGTCTTATGGCTCAGCTGAAGATTGAACCCATAACCTTAGGTCCACATGCATCGTAATAAATAAAAAAATAAATGGCCTTATGGCTCAGCTGAAGATTGAACCCACAACCTTAGGTCCATATGCATGGTTATGAATAAAAAATAAATGGCCTTATGGCTAAGCTGAAGATTGAACCCACAACCTTAGGTCCACATGCATGGTAATAAATAAAAAATAAATGGCTTTATGGCTCAGCTGAAGATTGAACCCACAACCTTATGTCCACATGAATGGTAATAAATAAGAAACTAATGGCCTGATGGCTCAGCTGAAGATTGAACCCACAACCTTAGGTCCACATGCATGGTAATTGATAAAAAATAAATGGCCATATTGCCCAGCTGAAGATTGAACCCACAACCTTAGGTCCACATGCATGGTAATAAATAAAAAATAAATGGCCTGATGGCTCTGCTGAAGATTGAACCCACAACCTTTGGTCCACATGCATGGTAATAAATAAAAAATAAATGGCCTCATGACTCATCTGAAGATTGAACCCACAACCTTAGGTTCACATGCATGGTAGATATTCTACCACTGTGTTGTAACAGCTGCATGTTGCTATAGCAATAAATATTTTTTTAAACATTCTTAAAAAGTCCAGCTTCAATTTAGTGATACATTTTTATTGAACACTATTATACGTACCTATAAAATGTCAAACTGTTGAAAATATTTTGTCACCTTTTCCTGGTATCCTCAAGAATGATGTGCTCAAATTTGAATTCAAGGATTTAGTTTTATATCTTATATTATTGACTATTGACTTTTTTATCTTAATTGCTTTTTCTTCAAGAGTTAGGCACAGGTTGTGTGAGATATGAGGTATTATCTGGACTGCGAGCGGTGATACCAGTACACGTCTGACATGGGACACCTCCCGCACATCAATAAGTAGGCTACGCACATCATACAGGGCCCTGAACATCTATAGAAACATAGATTAGGGATAAGCCCCTTAGGTAATTGATGGTATTTGGCATTACAGAAATTGGAAATTGTTAAACAGTGAAAATATGTGCTTGCGATCTTGTGTGAAGGATATACACTTAATGCTCTAAGTGCTATACATCTGTATTTGCTATGATGAAGTAAGGATATATTTATTTTAAAGTAGTTTAAAAGTAATCTTTTAGTGATTCCGATGTGTCATATGAAGATATGCCCTTAATTCATACAGAAGCAGTGTTTCTTTCATGCTGGGTAAGTATGTCTCATAATATTATGTACTGACTGTTCTTACAAAAATCTCTTAAGCTGAGTAATAGTTTTTTATTTTGTGTTGCCATATATACCGTAGGTGTTCACTATGATATTGTGTTGTAAATGTATGATGTTTGGTGATGGTTTCAAAAAAATTTCATTCATATTACGACGGTACATACTTGCAGTGTTGTTTTTTCCCTTTTTTGGGCCATAGGTGGAAGTTTTACCCCATTCCCTACTCAAAAAATATATGTATTTTCCCTAAGTAATATAAACAACTCACCTCAATTACAAAAATGAATTGTGACTTTGCGGGTGATGTATTTCAAAAATGTATTACAAGTTGTTTCTATATGAATGTAAATGAAATTTACAGAAAATGAATTTGTTCATAATAGATTGGAGATTAAAATATGAAATTAATAAATAAGTGTTGATGAATTATCAGTAAATCCAGGTGACCAATTATAACTTTGCTAGGTATAGTGTTACAAGGTCATAGGTGTAATCCGTAGCCAGGTTGACCCAAATACTTGAAAATTGTTACTAAAAGCGTCATCGCTTGAAACTAACCATTTAGAGAGATTCCAGGTCTGGTCGGCCTGATGTCCGTGAGATGGTTATGTATATCTTCATGCATTGTAAAAGATGAATCAGAACAGATGCATGATCATATAAAATCAATTTCAACTTTGTCATGACTGTCCCTTTAAGTGTAACATATTAGGCAATTTCCCAATTGTTTATTGGAAATCTAATGTGGTCACAATGCATATATAATGTAATGTTATAGAGCTTCTGTCACAAACAGTCTGAGATATAGGTAACATAGTGTAACATGACATTATTGGCTCTCATTTAAAATGGCTTTATTGCAATTTGATGTGGAATACACTCATAAAAAAGAGGTAATTGAAAAACATAATTTTATAACACGCTAGAATGATAGGTGTACTTTCTCACATTGAACTGTGAATTAATCATATATGTGTGCAGATGTAAAATAATGTAAGTAAATGTAAATTAAATTAATTATTTTCTTTATAATGATTATAAACTTTTGTTTGGAAATAAATTATATGTTCAACTTGTTCATATTTTTGTTAACATTTAAATAGCAGAATAATACTTTCCTAATTATTGAAGAAAAACCAACATGTGTGATTTTCTTAAATATTTTTAATTATGCTAGTATTTCAATATGTTTATCTTTATAATTTAAAGGGAGGATATCAGGGGGAAAAAATGCTATAATTTAAATTAAGTCTTAAAAAATATAATTATTTTTAAAATGGATAAAAAAATCTTATCTAATAAACATTGATAACTAAAATCCGAATGGTTTGGTATGTCAAACACACCAAAATGTGACAAAATCTATATTTAAAGTGGAGTGGTAAACTTGAAACGAAATCCCATTCTAAAAATAGACAGCACTTAAGTACTGCTTGAAAAACTACGCATTGTCATTAGGGACTCTTTCTAAGATGAAGCAATTTTCACTTTCAGGGGAACCTGTTTAATGGATCAAACTGAAATCAAAATGAAATTGCGTGACTTATTTAATACGTCACAAATTATGTTGAACTATTTTAGTCTAACCATGGTGCATAGCCCATTCAAGTATTCTTTTGGCAAAATAGTGTCAGAGGGAATATATAGGCATGCTAAACTGGAATTAATGTTTTAAGCCCATTTTAAAATTTGAAAAATCCTAATAAAAAATTACTCCCTTTAATGCATATATCTAGATCAGCAAATGCTAATTCATTTTGTGAATTATTTTATGCCCCCCACCATTAGAAGAATGGGGCATTAGTTTAAACATATTTTATTGCTAATTTGCTATATATAATACAAATAATCAAACAGGTTAGGCCACAAGTTCTTAAATATTATCTTACCCTTGTTCATCAATATTTTAGAACTTGTGGCCTAATAAAATATATGTTAAAAAAACTAACAGTTTTAGGCATAAATTCACAGAAAATAATCACTAAATTCACAGGTTGGGGTCCTGAAAATATCACATGTATGCCATCTGTTTGTCCATCTGTTTGTCCATCTGTTTGTACAGTAGATAATTGGTTCCCCCATTCGGTATCTTCTGAAGGGGTTGATATATATCATGTGTACCTGTATAATTATAAAAAAAAATCAATATTTTGTTAATTTTGGTCAATATTACAGGAGTTATGGCCCCTTTTCAACTTAACTTTCTTTAAAAGAATTGTTTTCAGTCAATAGCGGGGGCATTTGTGAGACACATTTCTAGTCTAATATTGTATTTCTATAATATTTAAAAAACTTACCTGAAAGACTCAAGTCCTAAAATTGCAAGTGGAATTTATACATATTTAAATCATCTTGGTCTAAAGCGTTGTTATCTAATGCACACTTATCTCTCACTGCTCAGGTTGTGAGTTCGAGCTCAGCTTGATACAAACAATTTACGCAGGAAAGTTTGCCAGTTATTTGTGGAAAGGTGGCAAGTCAGCTCAGATTCATTTTTAGGTCTTACTCCACAACAAAACTGGATATGCCATATACAACCTGTCATGTCTCAGATTCGTTCTTAGGTCTTACTCAGCCAACAAAACTGGATATGCCATATACAACCTGTCATGTCTCAGATTCATTCTTAGGTCTTACTCCACCAACAAAACTGGATATGCCATATACAACCTGTCATGTGTCAGATTCGTTCTTAGATCTTACTCGACCAACAAAACTGGATATGCCATATACAACCTGTCATGTCTCAGAATCTTTCTTAGGTCTTACTCCACCAACAAAACAAAACTGGATATGCCATATACAACCTGTCATGTCTGAGATTCGTTCTCAGGTCTTACTCCACCAACAAAACTGGATATGCCATATACAACCTGTCATGTTTCAGATTCGTTCTCAGGTCTTACTCCACCAACAAAACTGGATATGCCATATACAACATGTCATGTCTCAGATTCGTTCTTAGATCTTACTCCACCAACAAAACTGGATATGCCATATACAACCTGTCATGTCTAAGATTCGTTCTTAGATCTTACTCCATCAACAAAACTGGATATGCCATATACAACCTGTCATGTCTCAGATTCATTTTAGGTCTTACTCCACCAACAAAACTGGATATGCCATATACAACCTGTCATGTTTAAGATTCATTTTTAGTGCTTACTTCACCAACAAAACTGGATATGCCATATACAACCTGTCATGTCTCAGATTCATTCTTAGATCTTACTCCATCAACAAAATGGATATGCCATATACAACCTGTCATTTCTCAGATTCATTCTTAGGTTTAACTTCACCAACAAAACTGGATATGCCATATACAACCTGTCATTACTGAGATTCGTTCTTAGATCTTACTCCACCAACAAAACTTGATATGCCATATACAACCTGTCATGTCTCAGATTCATTCTTAGGTCTTACTCCACCAACAAAACTTGATATGCTATATACAACCTGTCATGTCTCAGATTCATTTTAGGTCTTACTCCACCAACAAAACTGGATATGCCATATACAACCTGTCATGTTTAAGATTCATTTTTAGTGCTTACTTCACCAACAAAACTGGATATGCCATATACAACCTGTCATGTCTCAGATTCATTCTTAGATCTTACTCCACCAACAAAATGGATATGCCATATACAACCTGTCATTTCTCAGATTCATTCTTAGGTTTAACTTCACCAACAAAACTGGATATGCCATATACAACCTGTCATGTTTAAGATTCATTTTTAGTGCTTACTTCACCAACAAAACTGGATATGCCATATATAACCTGTCATGTCTCAGATATATTCTTAGATCTAACTCCACCAACAAAACTGGATATGCCATATACAACCTGTCATGTCTGAGATTCGTTCTTAGATCTTACTCCTACAACAAAACTGGATATGCCATATACAACATGTCATGTCTCAGATTCGTTCTTAGGTCTTACTCCACCAACAAAACTGGATATGCCATATACAACCCGTCATGTCTCAGATTCATTCTTAGGTCTTACTCCACCAACAAAACTGGATATGCCATATACAACATGTCATGTCTCAGATTCATTCTTAGATCTTACTCCACCAACAAAACTGGATATGCCATATTCAACATTTCATGTCTCAGAATCATTCTGAGATCTTACTCCACCAACAAAACTGGATATGCCATATACAACCTGTCATGTCTCAAAATCATTCTTAGATCTTACTCCACCAACAAAACTGGATATGCCATATACAACCTGTCATGTCTCAGCTTAGTTCTTAGGTCTAACTTCACCAACAAAACTGGATATGCCATATACAACCTGTCATGTCTCAGATTCGTTCTTAGATCTTACTCCACCAACAAAACTGGATATGCCATATACAACATGTCATGTCACAGATTCGTTCTTAGATCTTACTCCTACAACAAAATGGATATGCCATATACAACCTGTCATGTGTCAGATTCGTTCTTAGATCTTACTCCTCCAACAAAACTGGATATGCCATATACAACCTGTCATGTCTAAGAATCATTCTTAGATCTAATCAACCAACAAAACTAGATATGCCATATATAACCTGTCATGTCTCAGATTCGTTCTTAGGTCTTACTCCACCAACAAAACTGGATATGCCATATACAACCTGTCATGTCTCAGATTCATTCTTAGATCTTACTCCACCAACAAAACTGGATATGCCATATACAACCTGTCATGTCTCAGATTCATTCTTAGATCTTACTCCTAACACAAAACTGGATATGCCATATACAACATGTCATGTCTCAGATTCATTCTTAGATCTTACTCCTACAACAAAACTGGATATGCCATATACAACATGTCATGTCTGAGATTCGTTCTTAGATCTTACTCCACCAACAAAACGGGATATGCCATATACAACATGTCATGTCTCAGATTCGTTCTTAGATCTTACTCCTACAACAAAACTGGATATGCCATATATAACCTATCATGTCTCAGATTCATTCTTAGATCTTACTCCTACAACAAAACTGGATATGCCATATACAACCTGTCATGTCTCAGATTCGTTCTCAGGTCTTACTCCACCAACAAAACTGGATATGCCATATACAACCTGTCATGTCTCAGATTCGTTCTCAGGTCTTACTCCACCAACAAAACTGGATATGCCATATACAACCTGTCATGTCTCAGATTCATTCTTAGATCTTACTCCACCAACAAAACTGGATATGCCATATACAACCTGTCATGTCTCAGATTCGTTCTCAGGTCTTACTCCACCAACAAAACTGGATATGCCATATACAACCTGTCATATCTCAGATTCGTTCTCTGGTCTTACTCCACCAACAAAACTGGATATGCCATATCCAACCTGTCATGTCTCAGATTCATTCTTAAATCTTACTCCACCAACAAAACTGGATATGCCATATACAACCTGTCATGTCTCAGATTCATTCTCAGGTCTTACTCCACCAACAAAACTGGATATGCCATATACAACATGTCATGTCTCAGATTCGTTCTTAGATCTTACTCCTACAACAAAACTGGATATGCCATATATAACCTGTCATGTCTCAGATTCATTCTTAGATCTTACTCCTACAACAAAACTGGATATACCATATACAACCTGTCATGTCTCAGATTCGTTCTCAGATCTTACTCCTACAACAAAACTGGATATGCTATATACAACCTGTCATGTCTCAGATTCGTTCTCAGGTCTTACTCCACCAACAAAACTGGATATGCCATATACAACCTGTCATGTCTCATATTCATTCTCAGGTCTTACTCCACCAACAAAACTGGATATGCCATATACAACCTGTCATGTCTCAGATTCATTCTTAGATCTTACTCCACCAACAAAACTGGATATGCCATATACAACCTGTCATGTCTCAGATTCGTTCTCAGGTCTTACTCCACCAACAAAACTGGATATGCCATATACAACCTGTCATGTCTCAGATTCGTTCTCTGGTCTTACTCCACCAACAAAACTGGATATGCCATATCCAACCTGTCATGTCTCAGATTCATTCTTAAATCTTACTCCACCAACCAAACTGGATATGCCATATACAACCTGTCATGTCTCAGATTCATTCTCAAGTCTTACTCCACCAACAAAACTGGATATGCCATATACAACCTGTCATGTCTCAGATTCATTCTTAGATCTTACTCCACCAACAAAACTGGATATGCCATATACAACCTGTCATGTCTCAGATTCATTCTTAGATCTTACTCCACCAACAAAACGGGATATGCCATATACAACCTGTCATGTCTCAGATTTGTTCTCAGATCTTACTCCACCAACAAAACTGGATATGCCATATACAACCTGTCATGTCTCAGATTCATTCTCAGGTCTTACTCCACCAACAAAACTGGATATGCCATATCCAACCTGTCATGTCTCAGAATCATTCTTAGATCTTACTCCACCAACAAAACTGGATATGCCATATACATCCTGTCATGTCTCAGATTCATATTAGGTCTAACTCCACCAACAAAACTTGATATGCCATATACAACCTGTCATTTCTCAGATTCATTCTTAGATCTTACTCCACCAACAAAACTGGATATGCCATATACAACCTGTCATGTCTCAGATTCATTTTAGGTCTAACTCCACCAACAAAACTGGATATGCCATATACAACCTGTCATGTCTCAGATTCGTTCTCAGGTCTAACTTCACCAACAAAACTGGATATGCCATATACAACCTGTCATGTCTCAGATTTGTTCTTAGGTATAACTTCACCAACAAAACTTGATATGCCATATCCAAGCTATCATGCCTCGAAAATGTTGTAAAACCCGATTAAAAAGAAAAGATAACTAAAAAGATGTATTGTTGTTTCTCTAAAGAGCTTAAAAAGTTATTATGCAAGACTTTCATCACAAAGTAGTCATTAAAGGTCATGTGTAACTGGATTTTAATATTCGTTTTTCTTATTCAAGGCAAAATGTTACAATTATATAAGATTTAAAGTGCTTTATCCGTTTTCTTTGTTGTGATTTAGTTGTAGCAGTTTTTAATTGGTAACCACTTGATAGTATTGATGATATATGATTTTGTTGGATTTTTCTGTGGTTATAATGATGAATGATCTTTTAAAACAAACAGAATATTTATTATGTCTCAAGAAACTAATGATTATATGAATGGGGTTTAACGCCATTTTTAACCCATTTCAGGTTATATATGACATATTCAGTTATACTGGTGGAGGACTCAGACTGAGTAGAACCACCGTCTTTCCACAAGTAACTGAAACTTTCTCACATAAAGTTTTTGGAGGGAATGGGGAGTGGGGATTAGAACCTACAACCTTAGCGGTGAGAGGTAAGTGATCTTGAGACAGCATCTTAGACCACTCGGCCAAGGAGGACCCCCATCATGATGTTTGAAAGAGGTTTTTCTGTATTCAATTAGAAATATGTTTGTTTGAATGCTTAGCCGTAACGGGCTAACAGACAATCATTTAACCTAACCTTTTTTACCTGGGATCCTGGAAGTTAACCATTTAACCAGTACTTGAGCACACCATCTCTCCACAAGTAACTGATAACTGGAATCAACGGTGAGAGACGAATGACAAAGAGACATGATATGTTGAATGTGTCAACTGAGCTAACCAGGTCTGGTTTAGTTAGAGATAAATTGAAGACAACAGAATTAGTTACCTGATTTTGAAAAAAATGTTTATTTATTCTATATGTAGTATTATATATTTCAATTAGGATTTGACAAGAGAAAAATTCTAATACACAAGCCTGCCTGATTAAATTTGCATCCAAATGACAAGGTTAAAAAGGAAGGGTATAAATTGTACATGACAGCATTAGTTTAGGTTTTGAAGAGTTCAAATATTTTTCCCCTTTAATTTTCTTGATAGATAAAAGTTTCTTTCTACACACAGATTTACCAGTTGTAATCCAACAAGATTGCAATGGAATGAAGAGTCCAGATGACAAATTAAGGCATAATGAAATTGATAATTCCTTAGAGAGGGACCTGGGATGGAAATGAAAGATGCTCTAAGATTCAAGAGACTCAGTGTATCCCAGATTCAGGTATGTTTATATATTTTTATTTTTAATGAATGATCAATTCAACCCAGTATTCACTGTTTTTACATTTTTTATATATATATATTGTCCATTGGTTAGATGAAATACCCGACCTGGCTTCTTGTTCACCAACATTTTACTTTAAAACTTAACTTAAAAACTAAGTTTTGATTGTTTGTTTATCCATTATATCAATATCAATGAAACCAAATGCAGTTTTACTGGAACCAGTCTAAAGTCATGATTTTAAGTATTCAATTATATATTTGTGAAACAGGAGCCAGGTAAAATGGCAGATGTATTGAAGGAATTCATTTTATTGTTGATTATTTATTCATGGGATATGAACTTACATGTGTCACATGCAATTTCAGTAAGTGCACCCAGGAGGGGTTTATATAAATTGTGTTTGTTACATGCAGGTTACTTTCTTGTGAATATTTAATGTTGTTGTTGATGTATGGTGTTTAGCGTCGCTTTCAAAAAATTTTCAGTCATATCGCGACGGTGTCTACTTGAGACAGTATTCTAAGCGCTGTCACACTGGAGTATCATGTCGCAGACACATGGTATGATACCCCACCCAATCACATTATACTTTACATTTACATTAGACCAGACCTAGAACTCTCCTCTAAATGCTGAGCATCAAGCGAGGAAGCTTCTAGTACCATTTTTAAAGTCTTTGGTATGACCCGGCCAGGGATTGAACCCACGACCTTCCGCATGTGAGGTAGATGCTCTACCACTAGATATATGTTATTTTTTCATTTAAAATATTGATATATTGCCTAAATAGACAGAAAAAAATATTTTGATGTTTTTTTCAATAATGTCACATTATAGAAGATATACAATATACATACTAAGAATGAATGGTTGAATGAGAGAGCAACTGAAATAATAATTACGCAGGGCATTTCAAAAGTAATGCAACTGATTATCGTGCGGTCTCGCCTTGCACAGGATTTTCGTGAAAATTGTACCGATGTAGCAAGACATCCATTTCCTACACATACATACCAAGTTTACAGGTGTACACGCAGTATTATCGCTAATACAGTGATAAAAGCAACATATAGTCATTGACACTATAGTAAAATGGTTGGCAAGAGAAGTGTAAAGGCAGCTGAAATTCGAGGTTATGTAAAGACTCGATGCCAGCTTGGCGTATCAGCGAAGGAGATTTTTGACGAATTGTGTGTTCTTCATGGACAGAATGAAGTGTCGTAAATCACCGTCACGAGGTGGATTAAGAAGTTTTAAAGCGGTTGTGACTCCATTAATGATGCACCAAAATCGGGACGTCCTTGTAGAGCTACTTCTAACATTATGGTTAACAAAGTATGTGATGTGGTTAAGTCTGACGCCAGACTAACTGTTCATCAGATAGCTAGTATAGTTGGTATTTCAGCCGAAAGCTGGGGTCCACTGTTTATCAGTGTATGCTGGGTATACCTGAAAATGAGTATGAAGATGCCTTTAAGAACTGGATTAAACGTTTGAAACTTTGTGTACGTAACAAGGGGGATTACTTTGAGGGTATGACGTGTAAATAATTTAATATCTATCAAACGCGCGCTTTATATTACCCCAGTTGCATTACTTTTGAAATGCCCCTCGTATATATTACTTCATAATTGCTTGCTTTTTGTACGGTGTGAAGGAGGGTGGTCCTCCACGACCTCCTTACACCTATGACGGGGAGAATAAACGGACCATCAAAATGGTGGTTCAAAAAAAAGAAAAAAAAAAGACCATACACTGGTACAACATTAGCACCACATAGAAGACAATGACTTGATTGTGCATTTTATTGATAGTACTTCAGTGGTCCTGAAGCAGTAATGAGTTACAATTCAAACAAATTCTGAGGTCAATGAAATGAAAATTTGATTGTTTTCAAATTGAAATCTAATTAGGTGAAAATACCACAAAAACAATTAGCCATGCATTTCTCTTTAATATCAGTATATTAAATTCTAATGGTCAGAGATTAAAGATTATACATATTAAATCAATTATAATGCACCACTTTGTAATCATATTAACATAATAAGCTTAAGTAAAAAAGGGATCCGTAGATTAAATATTGCAATTTAAAATGTAAAATATTGATAATAAATGGACATAATTGTGCAACTAGACAGATATATATACTGGTGAGTAAAAAGACATGTATTGCATGCATTGACACTGAAATATAGTAAGTTAATTGACATTCCTTTGATGCAAATCAATTAAATTATACGTTCAATGGAAAATGGTTGTAAGTCTGTTTCAATTAAATGTAGATATAATAGTGTTGTGTTGTCAGAATTACAATAAATAATTGAAGAGGCTATATACAATTTTCAATTTTTTCAGTAAAGTTATAGATGTAATTGTTGGCTTTATGTTTTAGTTCCATGCACAAGTGTATGCTATACGCATGAAGTAATGTAGTACTAAGAACGTTATAATAGGTTTATTACACGAGACCGCATCGTGGTCTAGTGGTAAAACGTCCGCCTCGCATGCAGAAGGTCGTGGGTTCAATCCCCGGCCGGGTCATACCAAAGACTTTAAAAATGGTACTAGAAGATTCTTCGCTTGACGCTCAGCATTTAGAGGAGAGTTCTAGGTCTGGTCGGCCCGGTGTCAGTATAATGTGACTGGGTGGGGTATCATACCATGTGTCTGCGGCATGATACTCTAGTGTGACAGCGCTTAGAATACTTTCTCAAGTAGACACCGTCACGATATGACTGAAAAAATAGCGATGCTAAAAACCATACAACAACAACTACAACTCTTCACTAAAATTAATATTCAAAAAGATTGCCAAATAAGTGATTTTGGAGGCTGCATGGTCCAGGATTTTAGTTTTGGTGATGTACTCATACATATTGTCAGAGCTCATGGGGTTTAACATCAAAATATTACTGGTTTTATTTGGCATCCAGATTTACTGACATAGGAAGATCACAGAATGAATCCAAATACAATAGAGTCATCAACCTCATGCAAGTTAATACCAAAATCTCCTTTATAATTTAAACCTTTGAAGTCCAAGGCTTAAAATTTAGGGCTGCATGAGCGTGCATAGAGGTAGGAGAACTCAAGACAACACCCTTTGCCTTGGTGCAATATTGATTATCATATGTTGGGAAATGTGCACTTTTTAAGGTTAACATGGTATCGAATCAATGCATCATTTAAAACTTTCTCTTTAATTTAAAAATGGAAAACATGGCGTTTTATTGGGAATAAATGGGACAACCATCCGTAAGTGGCAGAGAGTGAAAGGAAAAAGCTGTGGGAATGATGCACTATTGTTACTAATGGTTTTGTCCGATTTAAATAGATCAATACTAACATGGATATCTGTGTTTCAGTTAATCGATCATATTTAGCTAAATCCATTTATGAGGAACCCCTGCTTGGAATGTGAAAGAGAAGTTTTTTTTACTTATTAAGTATTTACCCATAATGGTATCTATTGATATATGTATGCTTTTGTGGGGACCACTGAGTGCATTCATATTAATAAGTGTTGGGAATTGTCTCTGATATTATTTTTTTTAATGGGTTTAATGCCATTTTCAACACATTTCAGGTTATATATGGCATATCCAGTTTTATTGGTGGAGGTAGACCTCAGTCTGTGTCAGACTGAGTAGAACCACCTTCCTTCCACAAGTTACTGAAAATTTTCTCACATAAAGTTTTTGGAGTGAGCGGGAGTTGAACCTACAATCTTACCAGTGAAAGGTAAGTGATCTTGAGATGGCGCCTTAGACCACTCAGCCACGGAGGACCCTTCTTGGATATACTCAACCTTTTATAGGAGAATGGCTGGTCACATAGGATTTGTGTAATTATAGGGTCCTATGTGGCCGAGTGGTCTAAGGTGCTGTCTCATGATCACTTATCTCTCACCGCTAAGGTTGTAAATTCGAGCCCAGTTTGCTCCAAAACCTTTATGTGATCAAGTTCACCAGTTATTAATGGAAAGAAAGGGGTTCTATTCAGATTCATTCTGAAGTCTTACTCCTTCAATGAAACTAGATATGCCATTATATAACCTAAAATGTGTTTAAAATGGTGTTAAACCTCATTAAAAAAATATAAAAAAGTTTCTGTAACAGCAGGAGATAAATATGTAGCCTGTGTGTAGTTCGAGACTTGAACTCCGGAATTTCTTCTCTCTGACAGTGTGAATGTCTGACCGACTGAGCTAGCCAGACTGCTGACTTAATGAATATTACTACAGTGAAAATAAATACTGTGAAATATTCCCCCACAAATTAGAATTTGTCCCTGAATATCAATAGAGACCTGAGAATCAGGTGAATGTTTCTTGTAATATAACGTAAGTCATAGTCCCCTGTTGGGTGTCAATGTAACAGGACAAGAAAAATATGTAGCCAGTCTGGGACTCGAACCCAAAACCTTTCATTTACAGGGTGAATGCTCTATTTACTGAGCTACAGAAGTCAGACTGCTGACAATTATGCTCATTATGTACCTTAGACAATTATAGAAGATGAATTTCATTTTATTCTGGTATGTCCTTTCTATACCGATGTGTAAATGTTTATGCTGTATGGACCGTGGCATGGTCTAGTGGTAGAGCGTCCGCCTCTTATGCGGAAGGTCGTGGGTTCAATCCCCGGCAGGGTCATACCAAAGACTTTAAAAATGGTACTAGAAGCTTCCTTGCTTGACGCTCAGCATTTAGAGGAGAGTTCAAGGTCTGGTCGGCCTGGTGTTAGTATAATGTGACTGGGTGGGGTATCATACCATGTGTCTGCGGCATGATACTCCAGTGTGACAGCACTTAGTATACTGTCTCAAGTTGCCACCGTCGCAATATGACTGAAAAATTGTTGAAAGTGACACTAAACACCTTACAACAACAACAACAACAACATTATATTGTATGTTTTGCATGCATTGATTTTTTGTTTATTTGTATGATGATGAGCCATATATTCTTAAATCAAAATAAAATATATGTTCTGTTCTGTTATGTTCCATTCTGTTTTGTTCTATTTCTCTCTTTACAGGTATTATACACACTGTGACATCTATTGTATATTTTTATTGGGGTTTTAAAGGCCTATTTGAACACATGATAGGTCATGCATAGATTCAGTCACAATATCTAATGAAAGCAATGCTTTTTTTTTTCAGTAATTACTGACTTGGAGTAATGAGTTACTATATAAGATGGCTGTGAATAATTCTCAAAAAAATAATCCTAAGAAGAAGTTTGCTCGATCCAGATCAGTGGGAAATTTGAATCCTGGGATATTCAGAAACCGTTCCCTGTCTTCAGATCAGTTGAAGGTTGGTTCCCCAAGATCGTCTGAAGGTAGGAGACAGAGTACCCCAGATGTGAATGTGAAGAAGTCAACACCATACAACCAGTACAACAGCCTCAGTACCATTCTGTAAGTAACTGATTGGCTGTTTTCATGTAACCCTTTTGCACAGGTGGATCAAGAAGTTTCATTTGGGTGGGTGGGGTGTCACAAAAAAAAAGTGTGAGATTCAAGTAGGTATTTTTTAATAATTTTACCTAAAAATCAATGATTTCATTGCATATTTTGATTGTTAGATGGGATTTGGATTCCCTACAAAAATGGGTCCTAAAAAATATTCCAAACAAAATTAACTAAGGGGAGGGGAATCTTTCATTAGAGGTTTTACATAGTCATAACTTTTTTCTCTAGGTCAATCTTTAAACACAGAAGTATTAATTTAAAGCCGCAGTTGTTAATAAACATTCTACTTGCATTACATATATATTATCAGTAGGTAAAAAGGTCTCGATTTATACTGACATTCAAGTTAACACATATCACAAGGAATTAACCTATTAACCTGATGATCTCGGGTTCAAAAATCAATCTCGATAGGAAAGAAAAGCAAGCAGGATGTTTATGTAAATATGCATTTTAAACATTTTAATTGATTTTTCTTAATAGATTATTATATACAGGTGCCATACTTTTGATAGCAATAAAACATATTACCATTAAATAGTTCCATTAGACATTGCTATTACGTGAAGGTGTCAGAACTTTTGTTATTACTGCATGCTACATTTATATAAAATAAATAATTATGTTGTGTTTATTGATTCAACCGTGGTTGTTGATAAACAGCTTGGTTGCCACAGGCTCAGTTGTCACAATCATGTCCTGGTGGTTTAATGTGGATTTTTTAAATCTCACAGGGGGCATTAAAATTCCAGGTCTATGTTTTAACCATTTTTACTGAAATAGGTATCTTTTTTTAGCTCATTCACTGAGCCAAAGGTCAAGGTCACTCTTCGTCCATTGTCCATACATAAACAATTGCTTCAGATGACATCTCCTCTTAAATTATTTTTCATCCAATTTTTAGCTCGTGGGGACGAAGTCCAAGGAGAGCTATTGTCATGACCCCGGCGGTGTCGTCATCGGCGTCATTGTTGTCGGCGTCGTCTGTAGACACCCAGGATAAACTTTTGCATTTAAGTTTAAGATATTTATGCAACCACTCATTGGATTTGAATGAAATTTCCCATGTGTGTTCACCACCATCAATGGCACACACACAGGCAAAGAACGATAACTCTGGGTTGCATTTTGGCACAGTTATGGCCCTTTTTTCAACATAATTTTTCAGGTTAAAGATTTTTATTAGGTAAAATATCTATGCAGCTACTCATTGGATATGAATGAAACTTCCCATGTGCGTTCACCATCATCAATGCAACACACAAAAACAAGAACCATAACTTGGTGTTGCATTTTGGCAAAGTTAAGGCCCTTTTGGACTTAATTTTTCATCTGTAGATACCCAGGTTAAACTTTTGCATTTAGTTGCGTTTAAGTTTTGGTGTTTGCCTCCAATTTCAATCTTTGCATGGGTGGTGAGTTTTATCCCATCAGCAAGCTTTGATGTCTTCTGACAACTTTTGTTATAAAACACCAATTTCCTAGAAATGTTTAATGGGTGACCCACTACCAAAATTGTTTAAGCCATCAATATTCTTTTGCACCAGCGGGTAGGGCTTAGGTTTTCCCTATATGGCTATAGTAAAAACTTCAAAAGCCATTTCTTTTGAAACAGCTGACCAGTTTTCATAATAATTTTGCAGTAACTTTCCTTTTGTAGCTCTCTACCAAGATTGTTCAAGTTGTTGGAATTCGTAAAATAAATTGGCTTTAGCAAAAAATTTAAAAAAAATTCTTGTCAAAAACTTCTGGTCTGATTGCAAAATAATTTCACAAAATTGTTCCTTGGGTGATCCTCTACCAAGATTATTCAAATCATCGCATTTAGTAAAAAAAAACATGGCTGCCAGTGGTGGAGCTAGTTTTCCACATATGGTGACTTTGTAACCTGAAGTGAGCATTATACCTCTCATGAACAGCTGACCTAGCTAGGCTGTAGGTTCAAACCAAGCTGGGCTAAATATTTTATATATAGGCTATACATAGTCACTGAACTAAAGTTGGAATGAGACTGAATGTTATATATATTATATATGAAAGGTAACTATAATGTGGGAAAAAGTGACTATTATGTGAGAAAAAGTGACAATAATGTGTTGAAAAAGTAAAAAAAATGTGGGAAAAAGTGAAAATAATGTGGTGGGAAAAGTGACTATAATGTGGGAAAAAGTTGCTATAATGTGGTGGGAAAAGAGACTATAATGTGGAGAAAAAGTTACTTTAATGTGAGAAAAAGTGACTATAATGTGGTGGGAAAAGTGACAATAATGTGGAGAAAAAGTTACTTTAATGTGGAAAAAAGTGACAATAATGTGTGTAAGAAAAAGTGACTTTAATGATTGAAAATGACTATCATGTAGGAAAAAGTGACTATTATGTGGGAAAAGAGTGACTGAAAGTGACTATCATGTGGGAAAAAGTGAATATTATGTTGAAAAAAGTGACTATAATGTGGGAAAAAGTGGCAATAATGTTGGAAAAATGACAATAATGTGAGAAAGAAAAAGTGACTATAATCTGGAAAAAAGTGAAAATAATGTGTAAAAGAAAAAGTGACTATAATGTGGGGAAAAGTGGCAATAATGTGGGAAAAATGACAATAATGTGAGAAAGAAAAAGTGACTTTAATGTGGAAAAAACTGAAAATAATGTGCAAAAGAAAAAGTAACTATAATGTGGGGAAAAGTGTATAATGTGGGAAAGAAAAAGTGAGTATAATAATCAATGTAGGAAAAAGTGACTCTAACATTGGAAAGTGACTATCATGTGGGAAAAAGTGACTATTATGTGGGAAAAAGTGACTATAATGGGGAAAAAGTGGAAATAATATGGGAAAAAATAACAGTAATGTGAGAAAGAAAAAGTGACTATAATATGGAAAAAAGTGAAAATAATGTGCAAAAGAAAAAGTGACTATAATGTGGGGAAAAGTGTATAATGTGGGAAAGAAAAAGTGAATAAAATGTGGAAATGAAAAAGTAACTTTAATGTGTGGGAAAGAAAAAGTGATTATAATGTTGGAAAGAAACAGTTAATATAATGTTGGAAAAAAAAGGAGAAAATTGGGAAAAAGTGATTATAATGTGTTGTCATCATTCATATGACCACTTAATACTCACTGCTGAGGTTGCAGGTTTGAGTCCAGCTTGGTCCTAACATTTTATGCAAGAAAGTTACTTGTGGAAGAACAGGGGCTCTGCTTAAATTCATTCTGAGGTGTTTATCCACCCACAAAACTGAAAATGTCATATATAACCTGGTATTTGTTGAAAATGGTTTTATTAAAAAGCAAATGTGTATAATACAAACAGACTTTTATCTTGTGAAAAAGGTTTATGCTTTTTATCTAATTGCATTTCAAAGACAATTTATGTCATTTAGTGAAAATTAGGCCCTCGACATTGATCTTTTAAGCATGTCTAGCAGTTACCATGATGTGATATAGCCTGTTTACTTCATATACAAGGTTGTGTTTTGGTGATAAAAACAAACTTAAATATTGTATTTATCATTCTAGTAAGGGATAATTAAAAAAATGATTCTTTAACTCAAAAAGTTAATTATTCCAGATTCTTGTGTTGTTGTTTTCCACTGGTTATATTCCAGGGCAGGGGGAATAGGGCACATTTCAGTCCCCAAAAACTGTCAAAAGAAGGCCCTGAAATTATAAAAAAATATCAGCTCATGATGTTAAAGGGATGTATGGCACTGTTGAAATCCTCTGGTACCCATTTTTATGCATCAAATCTACCTTTAAACTTACAACGTTTATTTATTTTGAGTTCTTCCTCCACCAATATAACTGGTTGGTAAATATATTCTATAATGTTTTGAAAATGGTATTAAACTCAAATCAATCTTTAAACAAAGGATCCTTCGTTGCTGAGTGGTTTAAGGCGCCATCTCAATATCACTTATTTCTCACCGATTAGGTCATGGGGTTGAGTCCAGAGCTCGCTCCAAAAACATTATGTGAGAAAGTTTGCCAGTTGTAACTTGCGGAAGACCAGTGGTTCTACTCAGATTCATTCCAAAATCTGGACTCATGACATATTATATTCTATGACGTTTGGAAAAAGGTATTAAATGCATACCAAAAAAAAATAATTACAAAATGTATACAGTAATAGCGATGATCATTATATGTGTGTCATAACTGACGTATCATTGTAAAATCAATAACGCCTTGATTACAATGTTGATCCAGAGTTGTAATAGTGTGGCTCGTTAATCCACTTATCTCTTGTCTGTCACAGAGAAGGCAATAAGAGATTCCATGATGCTTGTTGTAAATCCTGGCAAGTTCAGTACTGGTTCGGCAATATCTAACTTTTGTGGTTGTTTTTTACTTGACCAGGGGTTAAAATTAGTGGGAGGTACGGACCTTTGGTTTTTGCTGCAGGAACTCTTGTAATTTGACTTGTGCTAGGTGCAAACAACTTTTAAAAAAAAGATTTAACATGATTTATCAAGCAGTAAAACCATTTTTGCATCTCCGTTGATGAAACTATTGACCAAAAAGAAAACTTAAGTGATTTATTTAATGCAGCATATGCTGTGGCCAGAGCTGGTAAACCATTATCAATTCATGTGATTAGTTCAGTTGATTGATTGATAGATTGATTGAATATTTAGCATCATTTTTATACTATCAAGGGCTAACAGATGATCAGTTACATGTAACTTAACTGCTGATTCCTGGAATCCTGGAAGGTTAACCAATACTCGAGCACACCCCATCTCCGTAAGTAACTGATACCTTTCCCACTTGAATCAGCAGTGAGAGATGAATGATAATGAGATGCAGTGTTGTATATCAATCATCACGAATTCTGTTGCCGGGTGGGGATTTAAACTCACTGACCATTGGATTGATAGTCAGACGTGCTAATGACTAAGCTAATTGGGGCCTGGCTAGTTCAGTCAAAAAATAAAGTAAGTTTGAGTAAAAAACTATATCTATGTCAATGGCTGTACCAGCTAATCATTTATGTCATTTCAAAGACCCTCTTGTCAATGGAAATACACAATGCGAAATCAATTTTACCAGTAAAGTTTAGTACTTTCTATAATTCTTGTGAACCTTTCAAAATATTTGCTGAATGTTTCTGGGCCACTATTTTAAGCCCTTTTTTATTTAAATTCTAGAATGGATGAGCTATTATGTATTCATTCATTTGTTAGTGACTCTGTGGTGGCACCAGAGTGAATCTTATTTATACTTAACATGTACTCTATTTTTTATCAATCATGATGTCTTCACTTGTTAAGGGGATTGCTATCTTCCATCATTATGGAAATATTAGTTTGAACTCAGTTTTGGACAAAGATTTCATGTGATGAAACTTTCAATTTATTTGGTTCTACTCCATCTGAAGTCTTCCTTCATCTTCGCCACCAAAACCAGAATGTCATTAATTATAATATGCAATGTGTTGGAACATATTGCTGAACATTATTCCAACCTTCCCCACTCTCTCAAGTTTTTTTAATTTTGGAAATAATCTTGTTTGCCTATATTTCACACAGTTGTCAAAGTTTATTAATGAAACTTGTATCAGAATAAACTTTGATTGCATATTTTTGTTTGCATGTCAAGTCAATTTTCCCATTTAAATCAAGATCCTTTTAAATAAATAAACCATGAGTTCAGAGCCATGAGAGCAGCAGATGAAGGAAGTTGCAGATATTCAGATTTTTCATGATCATCATGCGGAACATTTTGTCAGTTGTTTGTTTTTCTTTCGTTGAAATTTCTACTAAATTTATTTCCATTTTTTTAACACCATCTTGAATTTTTAACTGTACAATATCAGTAGACCACAGCCTCTCATGCGGAAGGTCGTGGGTTCAATTCCCGGCCAGGTCATACCAAAGACTTTAAAAATGGTACTAGAAGCTTCCTCGCTTGATGCTCAGCATTTCAAAGAGAGTTCTAGATCTGGTCGGCCCGGTGTCAGCATAATGTGACTTGGTGGGGTATCATACCATGTGTATGTGTCATGATACTCCAGTGTGACAGCACTTAGAATACTGTCTCAAGTAGACACCGTCGCGATATGACTGAAAAATTGTTGAAAGTGACGCTAAACACCATACAACAACAACAACTGTACAATATCAAGGTTATTTGATCCAGTAAACTTCTACATATTGTCGGGTCACATGGTAACAACTGGGGTAGGTGATTGGCTATACATGAACAGGTATACTATTTCTGACAACTATAATATTTACATGAAGCAACCATGAAATTTAAATACTGTTTGCAGCTAGACCCATGATTTTGTTTATGTTTTAGAAAGTGGCATTCGGTATAGTAATGGTTGAAAAGCATTCATTTTCGCACAATGTTTTGTGTCCATCTAGGACAAAAAGTGTAAAACGTACTGAATATTTAGTGTCATTTTTATGCCATCGAGGGCTAACAGACGATCAGTTAACCTAACCACTGTTTCCTGGAATTAACCAGTACTCGAGCACAACCAATCTCCGCAAGTAACTGATAACTTTCCCACTTGAATCAGCGGTGAGAGACAAATAATAATGAGACACAATGTCATATATCAATCATCACAGAGACTGTTGCCGGACAGGGATTCGAACTCGCGACCCCTGGATTGATAGTCAGACGAGTAACCCACTTAGCTATCGGGCCCGGCTTATATACTGTAAGTCAAGCCTGTGTAAGTTGCCACCTCTATTAAGCAACCACTTGTCTGAAGCAGCCACATTTGCCATTTCCAATTTCTATGCTCCAAAGCAAATTCACCTGTTTTTAGTCATAACCTGTCTTAAAATACCACCTTTGCTCCTTGACCTTAACTTGCTGCTTAAAACAGGTAACAGATTGACTGTAATAGACAAATTTTGTAGAAAATATATTTTTTCATATGTTGCTCAAGTTTTTAAAACTTTATTCAAGTGTCTGTGCACTAGTTTTATTAAAGTTGCTATTGAAGTTTTAAATACATGTAGAGTATTATGTTAATATCTCGACAATAGTCAACATTCATTTATTAGCATTGAAAGCACAATTTTGAGCTTTTACTGGGTAAGAAATTCATAATTGAATTGTCTAGATTTATACTTTTGAAAAAATAGCGTTTAGTGACAATTTATCAAAATGATTATGTGTCCACTGTAGATTATAGACACTGAATGAATGAATGAGATTTTTAGGAGTACCAACACATTATAGGTTATAATTATGCAAACTGGAAGAAAGCTGCAGTGATCCTATTCTTGCCATCACCCCTTTGGCACCCTTGAACTACATATAATGATTTAACCACGATAATGAAAATGACAAAACAAAAATGACCATGACCTCATTAAGAGGGTTCCTGTAACACCTTTGCACTCTAGATGGACAGTGATGCTATTCTTACCCTCAGCCACACGGATCTGTAGATATGAAACAATTTCTACTCAAAAAATGAAACATTGTACAAACAATTGAATAAAGGCAGGGTAGATCATGACACTTTAACAGGCCTCAGAATAATGAAAGTTGTAAGGGGATATAAATCTGTTAAGGGGTTTAACCTATTATGTTGGAGTTTTCTCCCTTGACATTAAAACAGTTGTTTGAATTAACATCAAACTTAAACAACTATTATTGATTTTACAAACAAGTTTGTTGTGTGATGGGTTATGGTGTTGGCCACTCAAGCCACAAGTTGCAGGTTCAATCTCTAATGCTCAACTCAATGGCATTCTAAAAACAAGACTCATTATTGGTTCTGCCAGAAAACAGAATTGTGCTCTTATGTGCAATAAGTTCTCAGTTATAAACAGATAACAAATAAAACAATCTCTGACAGGAATCATTTATCTTGGTGCATCTGTATTTGCCCATGGATGCATGTGTTTTGTATGTTTGTTAGAATATTTAGCATCATTTTTATGCCATCAAGGGCTTACAGATGATCAGTTATGGAAAATCAATACTTGAGCACATCCATCTCCGCAAGTAACTAATAACATTTCCACTTAAATTGGCAGTGAGAGACGAATGACAATAAGATGCAATGTCATTTATCAATTATCACTGAGACTGTGGCTGATTGGGGATTCAAACTCATGACCGGCAATCAGACACCTACTGACGGGACTAATTGGGCCCGGTCCATGCATATGTAAAAAACTATATTTAAAATTGATTCAACCCGTTAGTACATAACTTCTTTAATAATGTATGTAATACTGTAAATTTTTGTTTTTTAATTTTTTTACTTTAATGTCAAGGCAAACTTTGCTTCATAATATTTGTAAAATATGGTTCATTTATTTAAGTCCATTAGCTTCTGGCAGAGTTATGGCCCTTTAATTCCAGTCCATTAAATTTTGTCAGAGATATTTTTAAATCATAAATCTTTGTCAGCACTACTCTTGCTAAACCTTTTCAATCTATTTTGGACAAAGTTGGAAGGGAGTAACAGTAAAGGAAGTCAATTACACATTAACATCATCTCATTCTGTTCCATTGACTTTTGGCAGAGTTATAGCCCTTTAATTATTTTTAATGGTAAATCTTGCTAGCACAACTTTTCCTTAAACTTCTCAATTGAATTTGGCCAAATTTGCTAGAGAATATCAGGAAATCCTGTTATACTCTATTGACTTTTAACAAGCTATGTAATTATTCATAATTATAAATATTTTCTATTAAAGGACTCACTGCAATTTTGATACATTTTTATACATGTATCTTTTTTTATGAAAATTGTATATAATCAAAGATCACAGTACTAAGAGTACTGAAATCTGCGGAAACAATTGTTAAACAAAAATGAAATAATAATGTTTGTGTCAGATGTAGCCTGGATCAATATATTATAATCCTACTGATGGAAAGTGATAAATCACCAAGATAAATTAGGATAATCAGCAATTGGGAACTCAACTGTTAAACTGCATTTTCAGTGGTAGAATTTCATGGATGTCATTTGATTTGTGATAGTTGTTATTTTTTATAGAACATCTATCCTATGAAGCTATGTAACACAGCGTAACTAAACATAGGCAAATTTGCCCATGTAAAATGATTCCAACATGAAATAAATATACACAATTCTGTGTGCAAACCTTTAATTTCTTAATTGATGAGTGAATTAGGTACCACAATTCACACAGTGTAAACAGATATTTTATTTTAATCAATTTTTATGGTTTAATTGGCTTTAAATTTTTCTCGTCCTATTACGCTAGTTTTATCAAAAATGTCAGTAATTTCTTAAAAAGGTGAAGTTTCCGAGTAATACATGGAGATTAATATCTCAATATGGATAAGTGTCCATAATGTTCAAAGATTGATTTGATGAATTCTATTGAATTTCAATATCGCCATCATTGTGTCTCATTAAATTTCTTGACCAATTTTTGCCAAACTTGCCAGGCTGGAAGTATCAATTTGAAGTCCAGTTCCTCTTAACTATCAGCAATTAAAACCCATTATTTTAGATAGTGCCATGGCAGGTGCATAATTCAGGTTTGCCGAGATTTTGTAAAGAGATTTTGTTCACTATGTCAATACTCTGAATCATATTTTTTCTGAAAGTTTGGAAAACTTCTTTTCTCATGCGTTCAGGGCTGAGTTGTTCAAAGCTGTATTTGTTGAGCACTCCTAAGGTGAAATACATTCCTTGTATTTCATACATTTTTCTCTGATTCATACATTTACTTAATTTTCAAGTGTAGCACCTGCTACTGATCTGCATTAATTCTGCTAGTACAGGTAGCATTATGCCTTTTTTCAAACTTATTTATTTTACATCAATTGTGAAACAAGTTCTTACAACTTAGACATATCACACTCAAAGGTGTCTTACTCAAGGGTACTATACATTATGGCCGCGAATCGACTCCATGACAATTCATCAATCCTGACATTTGATGCTCTATCACTTGACCAAATTACATGCTTGTTTATGTTGTGGCAAACATTTTCATAAAAACAGGGTATTATTAATCAATATTTAGTAATTGATTTCAAATAACTGCTTTGGGAACTATAAAGAAATAGCATTTAAGCAGTTCACATTAATTGATTCCAAGCTACAACATACTACCTTTACATTATCAAAGCTTCATGCAAATAGACAAAATACAGGTATGCAGTACATTGCAATATGAAAACAACAATTTGTTAGCTTGTCTATTTGAAAAAATGAAAAGCTGTATTTTCAATGAATCGGTGTCAGTGTTGTCATCACTTTCGTCTGGTTAAAGTTTTATGTTTAGCTCAACTTTATCTCAGTTTCCCAACAAACTTCTTATATGATGGTGAATAAACTTCATAAAAGCATTCATATTATGTTATACAATGTATATATAGCCAAGATACCTTAATTTCCTTACTTTAGGCTCTAAAACTTTACATTAAAGTTTTTTGTTTTAAACTTAGGTTTGAATTCTTTTTTTCAAATCTATTTTGCTTTCCAGTAATAGGTATTGGTTATGTAAACTGATCACTATCATGTTAAAAATGTTTACATCATTGACCTTGACATACTAAATACTCACATGGTCCGGTTCAAATTTAATGTTTAGCTCAGCTTTTTCTTTATTTTTTTTTCTACAAACTTCTTATGTTATTATTACTAAACTGATAAATGTTAGCATGCTAGCTGGACTTGGTTATATTGAAATTATATTTTTAGCTTACCTGAGCAAAGCTCAAAGTGAGCTATTCTGAATGCCTGTTGTCGGTTGTCTATTGTTCGTCATCCGTCCGAGAACTTTTTGTTGTGTGCACTCTAACACCTGCATTTTTTATTGGATCTTCACTTGTAGAAGTTATATTACTTTAATATCTTGGACAAGTTGTTTAACTGGCCAAATCGGATTATCAATGTCAGAGTTATGGTCCTTGAAACATTAAAAAATGCACTTTTTGACCTGGCCTGCACTCTAGCCCCTGCATTGTTCATTTGAACCACCAAACTTGCACAGTAGTTATATAACCATAATATCTTGGACAAGTTCTTGAACTGGCCAATTCGGATATTAATGCCAGAGTTATGGTCCTTGAAACATTAAAAAATGCTCTATTTGACCTTGTGTGCACTTTAGCACCCACATTTTTCATTTGATCCTCACCAAACTTACACAGTACTAATATAATATAATCATAATGTCTCAGACAAGTTCTTGAACTGGCCAATTCAGATTGTTATATATAATGCCAGAATTATGGCCTTTGAAACATTACAAAATGCAATATTTGATCTTGTATGCACTCTAGCACCCGCATTTTTAATTTGGTCTTCATCACACTTACACACTAGTTATATAATTATAATATCTCAGTCAAATTCTTGAACTGGCCAAATCAGATAACTTATGTTGGGTGTTTTGGTCCTTGAATCGACAAAAAATGTGTTATATGAATTTATGTACACTCTAGCATCTGCAAAAATTGCTGTCTTTGGCATTGTCTCCCGCTCTGTCACAGGTGAGCAATTTAGGGCCATTCTTGCCCTATTGTTTTAAATAAGAATTATACATTGATATGATGGCACTTGTTTTTCCATGAGCATCACATCTGTTGTGTTTTCTCTATTGTAATTATGTTAATTGATCTATTTACCAGGTAGAATGTTTTAGGTTGTAAAATTACTGTGTTGCACTCTAAAGGGAATATATTAGAATTTTTCAAAATTTTAAAGTTGGCTTAAACATGTTTTTCCAATAAACTAAGTCTATAATATATACTTGACACTTGACTTTCTTATTTAACACATGACTTTTTAATAGTTAGAACTCTTCATGTTACATCAGAATAATGATGTCAATGTTTATTTTTATGACGTTTATTTTTATTGCTTATCTATGAGAACAGGGTCAGGGTAAAACTTAAATTTGTAGTATATTATTTAAATTAACAAAGTGTGGGAATATTAACAGGTGTAATTTCTGGTACATACTCAATATGTACTTTAAACACTCATTTAAAAATTTGGATATTTTTATGATGACTGCCTTATCGAGGGTCTTTTATTGGTCTGAGATGAACTGGAGAAAATCCATCATGAGATCTGATGATCCATGTGGGATTATAAGAATCTAACATGGGTTTGAAGTTCAGATAGAAAAGTCCATCCCGAGGAATAACTGTTTTGGCAGGAAAGAGGCCCTACTGAGTTCGAGTGAAAACAGTTATCCCAAGGGACAGAATTTTCTATCCGAACCGAAAAAGGCATGAATGATTCTTTTTCTTGCATAATGAACACATTGATTGTTTATTTTAACTTATTTATCATTATAGATTTTACAACAATAGCTTTTAAGATGTTAAAGCCCCAGTAAAAATGCAGATATTCTTATCTGGTATGCAAGAAATCTCACCATCTGGGCCAAAATTACATACATGGAGCATCACAGAGCCTTGTCCCTGCATGTCAGTTTGACCCAGAGCTTGAGATTATTCTGTCATACAAGGATTCTCATGAAGGAATTTCTATTTTCTTACTTAATACTCGACTTCCTTATTTGACACCCGACCTTCTCAATCCACACTTAACTTTCTTAATCGACATCCAATTTTCTTACTTGGATGTCGACTTTCTTACTCGAGACTGGACATTTTAACCTGACACTCGACAGTTAGAACTCCTCTAATTTCAGTTATATTTGGAAATTGCCATTTCTCTTTGTAATATGGTTGAAAGATGTCTCTGTAGTCATCTATTACAATAAATATAGCTCTGCCCAGTTAGCTCAGTCAGTAGCATATCTGACTATCAACCTAGGGGTCGCAAGTTCAAATCCCTGTCTAGCCACAGTCTTCTGATGATTGATATATGAGTATTGGTCTACCTTCCAGGATCCAAGGAAAGAGTGGTTAGGTTATAACTGCTGCTCAATATTCAAATCAAACAAAACAAAAAATGAAAATTTATTTTTTAATTTTTAATAAAATTGAAAAAAAAAATCCAAAGAAATATCAATTTATATATTATTATTTAAATATCTTTCACTCATATTTTTAAAACTACAACTTAACATCACCAGTTATACAAAGACTACAATTTATTCTTGATTGCTTAAATGTATGTAGTTTTGGTATCAATATCGCAAAATTATGTTCATAAGCAATTTATTTGAAGCGTGAACATGAGTTAATTTGATCAATGCCTGGTGTACCTTTAAAAACAGTCAGTTTGATCCTTGCCTAGTATACCTTTAAAAACAGATTTCTATGTAACCATTTTTCTGGTTAATTTTAAAGTGTTTTAAATATATCAATATGTTTGGTGTAACTTAGTCTGCTTTTTTAACGAAACAACAACACTCTTTGAACAGTTTGAAGTACAAATATTGAACACTAACTTTAGAATTAGTTGTAAAAACTACCAACAAAAGTTTGAAAAATTCAAATGCTTTTCCTTTTTATAGATAAAAAAACAACCCATCAATCAAATCCCTGATATTGTGGGTGACACGTTTATTTTATCTACCATATTTACTACAGTCCACTTAAAAAGGTCAAAACTCCAATTAGAGACGGCCATTATTCTTCTTGAAGGATCACAATATTGACAGTTGAAATAAAATGTTGAGGTTTAAAAATTGTTTTTATAATTGATCAATATGTAAATTACTGTTAAGATAACACAAATGAGGTTATGCAGATGACTCATGGTGGTTTGAACTTATTGGTTCTCACTATTTTTTTATGATAGTTTATACTGTTGGAAATAGGAATAAATTGTTACTTAGCAAATGATCAGAGGGGAAACTTATTGGCAATACCTAATTTTTAATTCGATGGTTATTTTCAATAAGCAATCTCAGGTCTGATCATTAAGTCAGTTAGCTTGAACATGCAGCATATTTTAGGCTTGTTACCCTGAATAGCAATTAATAGTTGCTGCTTAGTCCTTCCTAATCCTTGTCCTGAACATTACTTCAAAAGTATACGTGAGAAAATTTAAAGATGATAGAAGGTAATGTGTTGAACTGCAGAGAACAAGAGCTTTAATTGTATCTTAAATAATGACGGAATTATCTCCCCTTTTGTACTATCATTTTGCTTATTTTGGTGGAATTGCATGACAAACTAAAGAATCATCGATCATCATAATCATAATCATCATCTCTCTCTCTGTCTCTCTCTCTCTCTCCTTCTCTCTCTCTCTTTCTCTCTCTCTCTCTTTCTCTGTCTCAAAATGATAGAATGATCTCCCCTTTTGTACTTCATTTTCTGTTAATTTGCTTGTTCGAAGCATATCTTCAAAAATATGGCAGAGTCCAATATGGACTCAGGCAATGAGTAAAAGAACAAAACTTATTATTTTCATTTTACGCCCCAGTTTTCTTTACAAATACAATGTTGCAAATTTAATCGTCATTGGAACACACGTTTTGAGAGTATCCATCTTGTGTTGTGTTGTCAGTGCACAGATTCTTGTTCTGACAATCCACAACCAATAACTGATGCCACATTAAGTCTCAGGATTATTCAGATATGGCTGTTTTCATGTCTATTTTAATTCCTTCTTGGTGTAACCAGGTATTTGTTTGTCATCAATTACTGATAAAGTCTCACTTTGGTAACACCAGAATCCTCTAAACACAAGTCATTGATTTGTGTTACTTCCAAGCATTGGCTTAGAATTATCGGAAAAATAACTTGAATGAACAAGAACATTGCGGGATACAATATGTAAACAACTCTAAATAATTAAGCAGATCAGTTTTTTGGGAAAAACATATTTCTATTTCAGTTTTTACATATTTCTATTTAAGTGTTTGTTTTGTGTTTTAGTTTTTAAAACAGTGACTATCCAATGGATTTAGAGATATAGCAAACACATTTTAAGTTGTGTACACGTTATAGCTCCAATAAAAAGTTACATTTATATAATAATAAATAATAAATCTTTAATCAATGCATTTATTAGTATATATATATATATGTGTGTGTGTGTGTGTGTGTGTGTGTGTGTGTGTGTGTGTGTGGTTTGGCAATGAATTACACGCTCGCGATAGTCTGGTCTGTACATTTATGTCTGGTTGTTCACAAATAATTATCTCCATATATATACAGTCAAACCTGTCTTAAGCATTCAGTCAAAAGAAGGAGCTTTTAAGACAGGTTGTTGTTTAATGTAAGTTAATTTGCTCCGAATGAGTATAAATGGGAAATAACTAATGTGGCTGCATAAGGTTAGTGGCGGTGACCCCTAATGCAGGTTTGACTGTTGCATACATTGTGAATGTGCATCTGAAAAGACCTAAAAAATTGAAAATGATGTTGTTATGATTTCAATTATCTCCCTTTATGAAATAAATACATATGATTTCACTGTATCTTCATGATCCAACAGGTTTCTATGTCTATCCTTTATATAGTATGTGTGTAGTCATGAATCTTTAACTGGATCCTACTCACATAAAGCTAACAGTTCATGTATGTGAACTTTCTGTCCAGTTCCGATGTTTTGCATGTAAAGCCATAGTATATAAGTCACAGTTGACACCAAATCTATTGGTTTGGTAGATGCCTTGATATTGTGTCTATGGTTTGCATTGTAGATAGGTGTGTGTGTATTAATAAGCATTAAATATAGAATATTATAAATCAGTATTACACTCTCACCAGTTGCTAAACATTATGGTCATATTGTTGAATTTGGTTCACATATAAAAGAGTAAGAATGCTTAGAGGAAAGTCTCAAATAGTGATATTAATTGATAGAATCTGGATTGCTTTTTGGCCTCAGTCAGTTGCAATCTAAAGTAAGCTACGCCGAAACTATAGTTTTCAGTCAATGGCAAATTAAAGTGAGCTATGACCTAACTATGTGGGAAAAAAAAAATAAGCCATAACCAAACTAGGGCCTCAGTAAAAGACAAAGTAAGCCGTGACTAACCTGGGTCTCAGTCACTGGCAAATTAAAGTGAGCCATGACCAAACTAGGGCCTCAGTCAGTAGCTAACTAAAATAAGCCATGACCAAACTAGGGCCTTAGTCAGTGGTAAATTAAAATGAGCCATGACCAAACTAGGGCCTCAGTCAGTAGCTAACTAAAGTAAGCCATGACCAAACTAGAGCCTCAGTCAGTGGCAAATTAAAGTGAGCCATGACCAAACTAGGGCCTCAGTCAATGGTAAATAAATAAAAGCCATGACCAAACAAGGGTCCCGTCAGTGGTAAATAAATATTAGCCATGACCAAACAAGGGCCTCAGTCTGTGGTAAATTAAAGTGAGCCATGACCAAACTAGGGCCTCATTCAGTGGCAAATTAAAGTAAGCCATGACCAAACAAGGGCTTCCGTCAGTAGTAAATAAATATTAGCCATGACCAAACTAGGGCCTCATTCAGTGGCAAATTAAAGTGAGCTATGACCAAACTAGGGCTTCAGTCAGTGGTAAATTAAAGTAAGCCATATGACCAAACAAGGGCCACCATCAGTGGTAAATAAATATTAGCCATGACCAAACTAGGGCCTCAGTTAGTGGTAAATTAAAGTGAGCCATGACCAAACTAGAGCCTCATTCATTGGCAAATTAAAGTGAGCTATGACCAAACTAGGGCTTCAGTCAGTGGTAAATTTAAATGAGCCATGACCAAGCTAGGGCCTCAGTCAGTGGTAAATTCAAGTGAGCCATGACCAAACAAGGGCCTCCGTCAGTGGTAAATTAAAGTAAGCCATGACCAAACAAGAGCCTCCGTCAGTGGTAAATAAATATAAGCCATGACAAAACTAGGGCCTCAGTTAGTGGTAAATTAAAGTAAGCCATGACCAAACAAGATCCTCTGTCAGTGGTAAATAAATATTAGCCATGACCAAACTAGGTCCTCAGTCAGTGGTAAATTAAAGTGAGCCATGACCTAACTAAGCCCTCAGTCACTGGTAAATTAGTGAGCCATTACCAAGCTAGTGCCTTAGTCAGTGGTAAATTAAAGTGAGCCATTGTCAAGCTAGGGCATGAGCCAGTGGCAAATTAAAGTGAGCCATGACCAAACTAGGGCCTCAGTCACTGGCAAATTAAAGTGAGCCATTACCAAGCTAGGTTCTGAGTCAGTAGCAAATTAAAGTGAGCCATAACCAAACTAGGGCCTTAGTTAGTGGCACATTAAAGTGAGCCATAACCAAACAAGGGCCTCAGTCAGTAACACATTAAAGTAAGCCATTACCAAGCTAGGGTCTGAGTCAGTGGCAAATTAAAGTAAGCCATGACAAAACTAGGGCCTCAGTCAGTAATAAATAAAGTAAGCCATGACAAAACTAAGGTTCAGTCAGTGGTAAATTAAAATAAGCCTTGACCTAACCTGGGCCTCAATCAGTGGCAAATTAAAGTAAGCCATGACAAAACTAGAGCCTTAGCCATAGTAAATTAAAGTAAGCCATGACAAAACTAGAGCCTCAGTCAGTGGCAAATTAAAGTAAGCCATGACAAAACTAGGGCCTCAGTCAGTAATAAATTAAAGTAAGCCATGACAAAACTAGGGCCTCAGTCAGTAATAAATTAAAGTAAGCCATGACAAAGGTAGGGCCTCAGTCAGTGGCAAATTAAAGTAAGCCATGACAAAGGTAGGGCCTCAGTCAGTGGCAAATTAAAGTAATCTTCTATAACACCGTGTCACAGTGAATTTGTTAGTTGCAGGTGGGGGGGGGGGGGGGGGGGGGTGGTGACAACATTGTAATACTTTATTCGAGGACACCGATGGTCAACCTGTCATTGTTTAAGAAGCCTTGGGGCTATGATTAAAACCATATTTTAAATGAAAAAATAAATTTAGAACTTGAGATTATATCACACCAATAGGTTATGATACTTCTACAGAAGATCTAACTGACAGATTAAAATGTGCATATCTAAATATATATAATTATTTTAAATTCTTTACAATCAAAATATAAAACCAAGCCAAGCTTTGAGAACTTTTTTGACTGGCATATTTTGAATTTAAAAAAAAATGACCTACTATTATTGATATCTCAAGTTGCTTTTGTGCACCAATCTTTTTATGGATTTAAAAAGTGTTATTGATAATATTACGTATGTAAATGACATTTTTTTTATGATATATTTATATATAAAGCCATACAAATGTGCACAAATATGTCTTTTTTAATGGATTGTAAGAGGTGTAATTGATAATATTATAGAATGATGATTCATTTTTCTACAGAATATAGATGAAGTTTTGAAAATAAGTTTTCAGATTGACAGATGAAATAATGAATATAACTTAATGTAATTCTTTTTAGATATTGAAAATTTATGAATGTAAAGTTTTAAACATTAAGAAACATTAATGTTACTGTAAAATTCAATAGTTTCCAATTTTGATTAAAGTACAATATATAAGGATTTACAAGTAAAACTGCAACGAAGGATGAACAATTAATTTACAAGTAATTGGTATATTATAATATTTGCGAATATCAGTAACATATCAATTATTAAAACATCTGTGAAAAATAAAACAATTAATATGTCGGAAATGTAACTCTGAAGAGATGCAATTATTTCAGTCGGGAATTGATAAATTATTTTGAATCTCTGGCTATATTGGGGATTATTGCAGCCAAATACTATAATATAAAATCAATTATAGTGGTCGATTGACAGATAAGGGCAGCAGGAGACAGGTAGTTAAATACAAGATTTTATGACATATCAATAAAAAATATTCGCTTTACCCGTCAGCTTAATGATATAATTATTCTAATAATTATTTTATTGCCAAATGTTTGTGATATAATTTCTTCAGTATTTTATTCAGAAAATAAAAGGTTCACTAACGTTGCTTGCTGTATCACATTAATTTAGTGCGATTCTTTGTTAAATTTATTTCCAACAGCCGAGTTTTTAACTTTTTAATTTATTTATTTTCCATTATAAAAGATGTGCATTTTAAGTCATTCTTAACTGTCAGTTAGAAGATTTGGATTTCTCCATGGGATGATATTTAATATGACAAGGATTGTTTGTTAACCGAATATTAAAAACTGAAATCAGACAGTTTTAGAATGTTTGTGTCGGTATATATTAGCTGATTTAGATTTACATTTACTAGTGCTGTTTTATATCTAAATTAACACTTGGAGGGACCATAAAACCTTGGATAATATGCACAAGGTAGCGAGTACAAGCTCCAATAAGGATAAACTTGCCAGCAGAACTGACAGCTCGTCTTCTCTTCTACTAGATCTGTAAGTTATTAATTTTATCATTAAATGATATACTGCAATATGTGAAGAATTTACTGCAATTAAGCACTGCAACATGTAATATATATATATAAACTGTAAAATGTAGTACATATACTGTATTGAAGAACTGCAACATGTAATAAATATATACTGTTACAAGAAGTAAATATACTGTAATGAAGAACTGCAACTCGAGTATATATACTGCAACATGTAGTACATATAATGTAATGAAGAACTGCAACATGTAATATATATAAACTGTAAAATGTAGTACATATAATGTAATGAAGAACTGCAACATGTAATATATATATACTGTAACAAGTAGTATACATGTATATACTGTAATGAAGAACTGCAACATGTAATATATATATATATACTGTAACATGTAGTATATATACTGTGATGAAGAACTGCAACTCGAGTATATATACTGCAACATGTAGTACATATAATGTAATGAAAAACTGCAACATGTAGTATATGAACTGTACCATGTAGTATATATACTGTGATGAAGAACTGCAACTCGAGTATATATACTGCAACATGTAGTACATATAATGTAATGAAAAACTGCAACATGTAGTATATGAACTGTACCATGTAGTATATATACTGTGATGAAGAACTGCAACTCGAGTATATATACTGCAACATGTAGTACATATAATGTAATGAAGAACTGCAACATGTAGTACATATACTGCAATAAATAACTGCAACATTTAATATATATATATACTGTAACATGTAGTACATATACTGTAATAAATAACTGCAACATGTAATATATATATCAACTGTAACATGTAGTATATATACTGTGATGAAGAACTGCAACATGTAATATATATATACTGTAACATGTAGTTCATATACTGTAATAAATAACTGCAACATGTAATATATATACTGTGATGAAGAACTGCAACATGTAATATATTTATATACTGTAACATGTAATTTATATACTGTGATGAAGAACTGCAACATGTAATATATATATATATATATATATACTGTAACATGTAGTATATAAACTGTGATGAAGAACTGCAACTCGAGTATATATAATGCAACATGTAGTACATATAATGTAATGAAGAACTGCAACATGTAGTATATGAACTGTAACATGTAGTACATATACTGCAATAAATAATCGCAACAAGTAATATATATACTGTAATGAAAAACTGCGACATATAGTATATATACTGTAATGAAGAACTGCAACATGGAGTATATAAAATGTTATGAAGAACTGCAACTCAAGTATATATACTGCAACATGTAGAACATATAATGTAATATATGCAACTCAAGTATATATACTGCAACATGTAGTATATATACTGCAACATGTATGTGAAGAATTTACTGCAATGAAGTACTGCAACATGTAGTACATATACTGTAATGAAGAACTGCAACATGTAATATATATAGTAACATGTAGTACATATACTGTAATGAAGAAGTGCAACATGTAATATATATATACTGGATTGAAGAACTGCATCATGTAGTATATATACTGTAATGAAGTACTGCAACATGAAGTTTATTGACTGCAATATGTAACATATATACAGTAATGAAGAACTGCAACATGTATTACATACATTTATACTGTAATGAATAACTGCAACATGTAACATATATACTGTAATGAAGAACTGCAACATGTAACATATATACTGTAATGCAGAACTGAATTATGTAGTATATATACTGTAATGAAGAACTACAACATGTAGTATATGTACTGGTACATGTAGTACATATACTGTAACACAGAACTGCAATATGCAGTATATATAATGTATTGAAGAACTGCTACATGTAGTATATATACTGCAACATGTAGTACATATACTGTAATTAAGTACTACAACATGTAGTACATATACTGTAATGAAGAACTGCAACTTGTTATATATATATACTGCAACATGTAGTATTTATACTGCAACATGTATGTGAAGAATTTACTGCAATGAAGTACTGCAACATGTAGTACAAACACTGTAATGAAGAACTGCAACATGTAATATATATACTGCAACATGTATGTGAAGAATTTACTGCAATGAAGTACTGCAACATGTAGTACATATACTGTAATGAAGAACTGCAACATGTAACATATATACTGCAACATGTAGTATATATAATGCAACACGTTTGTGAAGGAGTTACTGCAATGAAGTAATACAACACATGTACTATATACTGCATTGAAGTATATACTACAATGAAGTAAATTCTGCATTGAAGTACTGAAACATGTAGTATATATACTGCAGTGAAGTACTGCAACATGTAGTATATATATACTGCCATGGAGTACTGCAATATGTTGTATATATACTGCAGTGAAGTACTGTTATATGTAATATATAAACTGCAGTGAAGTACTGCCACACATGTACTATATACTGCAGTGAAGTATATTCTACAATGAAGTATATTCTGCAATGAAGTACTGAAACATGTAGTTTATGTGCTACAATGAAGTAGGTACTGCAACACAGCATGTGTTATACATATTGCAATGGAGTAGGTACTGAAACACAACACATATAATACATAATGCAATGAAGGAGATACTGCAACACAACATGTTTAATACATACTGCAATTAAGTAGAAACTGAAACACAATATGTGTAATTTATACTGCAATGAAGTTGAAACTGCAACACAACACATGTAATACATATTGCAATGAAATAGGAACTGAAACACAACACATGTAATGCATACTGTAATGAAGTAGGAACTGAAACACAACGCATGTAACACATACTGCAATGAAGTAGGAACTGAAACACAACACATGTAGTATATACTGTAATGAAGTAGAGCAACACAACATGATTAATACATACTGCAATGAAGTAGAGCAATATATACTGCAATGATTAGTAAATATGAATGCTGCAATGCAGTAGTATCAACTGAGCTTTTTAAAATATTTCTTTAGACAGTGAATATATTACAATGATTTATTTAGATAATTATGATATTGCAGTGATTTCTTTAAACATAGATAAGAGATTGCGATGACAGTAAAAATGCAGATATCCTTATGCATGACATATATATATATAAATATGTATTGTGTAATATAATAATTATATAAGCAGAAATCATCATTGCTATGCTTTTACATTTTAATAAGGATATATATGTTCCACTGACAGCCTTTTTTCAATTTCAAATAAATGTATATTTGCATATATGGGTATAATATATATAATAATAAATTGAATGATTAAATATTTGTACCGACATCTGAATGAGATATTATAAACACAAAGCAAGCAGGAGACCTTTTAAGAAAGTAAATGCCTGTCATATTACATTGACGTTAATTGTATGGAGAGTAATCTTTATATTTATTCAAAAGCTTTTCTGTATTTCTGTCAAAATGATGTTTCATTAAGCATACTGGTACTTTAATATGGTTGAATGTTTTGAATGTGTTGGTATAGACTGAAATACAAAATATTTTTTATTTACTTTCCTTTGTTTTGTTTCTGTCTCAAGTGTATTGAATAATTAAATATGATAAATATATAAAGCATATCATTCGTTGAATACAAGTTCTTGTCAACAGTAAGTGTAACACAAACATGGATTGATATTAAGGGGCTTGATAAAATGACTGTTAATTAAAAAATATGAAAACTGGTTACAAATGAAAGGGTTAACTCCATGTTCTGGATGCATGTCTAGTATGGTCTTCCTTTACTCAGTTGTTTCCATGTTCTGGATACATGCCAAGTGAAGTTTTCCATTACTCAGTTGTTTCTATGTCCTGGACACATGCCTAGTGGAGTCTTCCATTACTCAGTTGTTTCCATGTTATGGACACATGCCTAGTGAAGTTTTCCATTACTCAGTTGTTTCCATGTCCTGGATACATGTCTAGTGGAATATTCCATTATTCAGTTGTTTCCATGTCCTGGATACATGACAAGCGAAGTTTTCCGTTATTCAGTTGTTTCCATGTCTTGGATACATACCTAGTGGAGTCTTCATTACTCAGTTATCTCCATGTTCTGGATGCATGCCTAGTGGGGTCGTCGATTACTCAGTTGTCTCCATGTTATGGATGCATGCCTAGTGGGGTCTTCCATTACTCAGTTATTTCCATGTTCTGGATGCATGCCTAGTGGAGTCTTCCATTACTCAGTTGTCTCTATGTTCTGGATACATGTCTAGTGGAATCTTCCATTACTCAGTTGTTTCCATGTTCTGGATACATGCCTAGTGGAGTCTTCTATTATTCAGTTGTTTTCATGTCCTGGTTACATGTCGAGTGGAGTATTCCATTACTCAGTTGTTTCCATGTCCTGGATACATGCCTAGTGGAGTCTTCCATTACTCAGTTGTTTCTATGTTCTGGATACCTGCCTAGTGGAGTCATCCATTACTCAGTTGTTTCAATGTCCTGAATACATACCTAGTGGAGTCTTCCATTACTCAGTTGTTTCCATGTCCTGGTTACATGTCGAGTGGAGTATTCCATTACTCAGTTGTTTCATGTCCTGGATACATGCCTAGTGGAGTCTTCCATTACTCAGTTGTTTCTATGTTCTGGATACATGCCTAGTGGAGTCATTCATTACTCAGTTGTTTCCATGTCCTGGATACATGCCTAGTGGAATATTCCATTGGTCAGTTGTTTCCATGTCCTGGATACATGTCTAGTGGAGTCTTCCATCACTCAGTTGTTTTCATGTCCTGGGTACATGTCTAGTGGAGTCTTCCATTACTCAGTTGTTTCCATGCTCTGGATACATGTCTAGTGGAGTCTTCCATTACTCAGTTGTTTTCATGTTCTGGATACATGCCTAGTGGAGTCTTCCATTGCTCAGTTGTTTTCATGTCCTGGTTACATGTCGAGTGGAGTATTCCATTACTCAGTTGTTTCCATGTCCTGGATACATGCCTAGTGGAGTCATCCATTACTCAGTTGTTTCCATGTCCTGGATACATGCCTAGTGGAGTCTTCCATTACTCAGTTGTTTCCATGTCCTGGATACATGTCTAGTGGAGTCTTCAATTACTCAGTTATCTCCATGTTCTTGATAAATGCCTAGTGGAGTCTTCCATTACTCTGTTGTTTCCATGTTCTGGATACATGTCTAGTGGAGTTTTCCATTACTCAGTTGTTTCCATGTTCTGGATACATGCCGAGTGGAGTCTTTCATTACTCAGTTGTTTCAATGCTCTGGTTACATGTCTAGTGGAGTCTTCAATTACTCAGTTGATTCCATGTTCTGGATACATGTCTAGTGAAGCTTTCCATCACTCAGTTGTTTCCATGTTATGGATGCATGCCTAGTGAAAACTTCCATAACTCAGTTGTTTCAATGTTCTGGATACATGTCTAGTGAAGTTTTCCATTACTCAGTTGTTTCCATGTCCTGGATACATGCCTTGTGAAGTCTTCCATAACTCAGCTGTTTCCATGTTCTGGATACCTGTCTAGTAGAGTTTTCCATTACTCAGTTGTTTCCATGTTCTGGATACATGCCTAGTGGCGTCTTTCATTACTCAGTTGTTTCAATGTTCTGGATACATTCCTAGTGGAGTATTTCATTACTCAGTTGTTTCAATGTTCTGGTTACATGTCTAGTGGAGTCTTCAATTACTCAGTTGTTTCCATGTTCTGGATACATGCCTAGTGGAGTCTTTCATTACTCAGTTGTTTCAATGTTCTGGTTACATGCCAAGTGGAGTTTTCCATTATTCAGCTGTTTCCATGTTCTGGATACATGCCTAGTGGAGTCTTTCATTACTCAGTTGTTTCAATGTTCTTGTTACATGTCTAGTGGAGTCTTCAATTACTCAGTTGATTCCATGTTCTGGATACATGTCTAGTGAAGCTTTCCATTACTCAAATGTTTCCATGTTCTGGATACTTTTCTAGTGAAGTTTTCTATTACTCAGTTGTTTCCATGTCCTGGATACATGCCTAGTGAAAACTTCCATAACTCAGTTGTTTCAATGTTCTGGATACATGTCTAGTGAAGTTTTCTATTACTCAGTTGTTTCCATGTCCTGGATACATGTCTAGTGAAGTTTTCTATTACTCAGTTGTTTCCATGTCCTGGATACATGTCTAGTGAAGTTTTCCATTTGTCTAGTGAAGTATTCCATTACTCAGTTGTTACCATGTCCTGGATTCATGTCTAGTGAAGTATTTCATTACTCAGTTGTTTCTATGTTCTGGATACATGTCTAGTGAAGTTTTCCATTTTTCAGTTGTTTCCATGTCCTGGATACATACCTAGTGGAGACTTCCATTACTCAGTTGTTTCCATGTTCTGGATGTATGCCTAGTGGAGTCTTCCATTACTCAGTTGTTTCCATGTCCTGGATACATGTCTAGTGGAGTCTTCCATCACTCAGTTGTTTCCATGTCCTGGGTACATGTCTAAGGGACTATTCCATTACTCAGTTGTTTCCATGTCCTGGATACATACCTAGTGGAGTCTCCCATTACTCAGTTGTTTCCATGTTCTGGATACATGCCTTGTGAAGTCTTCCATAACTCAGTTGTTTCAATGTTCTGGATACATGTCTAGTGAAGTTTTTCATGACTCAGTTGTTTTCATGTCCTGGATACATGTCTAGTGAAGTTTTCAATTACTCAGTTGTTTCCATGTCCTGGATATATGCCTTGTGAAGTCTTCCATAACTCAGTTGTTTCAATGTTCTGGATACATGTCTAGTGGAGTATTCCATTACTCAGTTGTTTCCATGTTCTGGATACATGCCTAGTGGAGTCTTTCATTACTCAGTTGTTTCAATGTTCTGGTTACATGCCAAGTGGAGTTTTCCATTATTCAGCTGTTTCCATGTTCTGGATACATGCCTAGTGGAGTCTTTCATTACTCAGTTGTTTCAATGTTCTGGTTACATGTCTAGTGGAGTCTTCAATTACTCAGTTGATTCCATGTTCTGGATACATGTCTAGTGAAGCTTTCCATTACTCAAATGTTTCCATGTTCTGGATACTTTTCTAGTGAAGTTTTCTATTACTCAGTTGTTTCCATGTCCTGGATACATGCCTAGTGAAAACTTCCATAACTCAGTTGTTTCAATGTTCTGGATACATGTCTAGTGAAGTTTTCTATTACTCAGTTGTTTCCATGTCCTGGATACATGTCTAGTGAAGTTTTCTATTACTCAGTTGTTTCCATGTCCTGGATACATGTCTAGTGAAGTTTTCCATTTGTCTAGTGAAGTATTCCATTACTCAGTTGTTACCATGTCCTGGATTCATGTCTAGTGAAGTATTTCATTACTCAGTTGTTTCTATGTTCTGGATACATGTCTAGTGAAGTTTTCCATTTTTCAGTTGTTTCCATGTCCTGGATACATACCTAGTGGAGACTTCCATTACTCAGTTGTTTCCATGTTCTGGATGTATGCCTAGTGGAGTCTTCCATTACTCAGTTGTTTCCATGTCCTGGATACATGTCTAGTGGAGTCTTCCATCACTCAGTTGTTTCCATGTCCTGGGTACATGTCTAAGGGACTATTCCATTACTCAGTTGTTTCCATGTCCTGGATACATACCTAGTGGAGTCTCCCATTACTCAGTTGTTTCCATGTTCTGGATACATGTCTTGTGAAGTCTTCCATAACTCAGTTGTTTCAATGTTCTGGATACATGTCTAGTGAAGTTTTTCATGACTCAGTTGTTTTCATGTCCTGGATACATGTCTAGTGAAGTTTTCAATTACTCAGTTGTTTCCATGTCCTGGATATATGCCTTGTGAAGTCTTCCATAACTCAGTTGTTTCAATGTTCTGGATACATGTCTAGTGGAGTATTCCATTACTCAGTTGTTTCCATGTTCTGGATACATGCCTAGTGGAGTCTTTCATTACTCAGTTGTTTCAATGTTCTGGTTACATGCCAAGTGGAGTTTTCCATTATTCAGCTGTTTCCATGTTCTGGATACATGCCTAGTGGAGTCTTTCATTACTCAGTTGTTTCAATGTTCTGGTTACATGTCTAGTGGAGTCTTCAATTACTCAGTTGATTCCATGTTCTGGATACATGTCTAGTGAAGCTTTCCATTACTCAAATGTTTCCATGTTCTGGATACTTTTCTAGTGAAGTTTTCTATTACTCAGTTGTTTCCATGTCCTGGATACATGCCTAGTGAAAACTTCCATAACTCAGTTGTTTCAATGTTCTGGATACATGTCTAGTGAAGTTTTCTATTACTCAGTTGTTTCCATGTCCTGGATACATGTCTAGTGAAGTTTTCTATTACTCAGTTGTTTCCATGTCCTGGATACATGTCTAGTGAAGTTTTCCATTTGTCTAGTGAAGTATTCCATTACTCAGTTGTTACCATGTCCTGGATTCATGTCTAGTGAAGTATTTCATTACTCAGTTGTTTCTATGTTCTGGATACATGTCTAGTGAAGTTTTCCATTTTTCAGTTGTTTCCATGTCCTGGATACATACCTAGTGGAGACTTCCATTACTCAGTTGTTTCCATGTTCTGGATGTATGCCTAGTGGAGTCTTCCATTACTCAGTTGTTTCCATGTCCTGGATACATGTCTAGTGGAGTCTTCCATCACTCAGTTGTTTCCATGTCCTGGGTACATGTCTAAGAGACTATCCCATTACTCAGTTGTTTCCATGTCCTGGATACATACCTAGTGGAGTCTCCCATTACTCAGTTGTTTCCATGTTCTGGATACATGCCTTGTGAAGTCTTCCATAACTCAGTTGTTTCAATGTTCTGGATACATGTCTAGTGAAGTTTTCCATGACTCAGTTGTTTTCATGTCCTGGATACATGTCTAGTGAAGTTTTCAATTACTCAGTTGTTTCAATGTCCTGGATACATGCCTTGTGAAGTCTTCCATAACTCAGTTGTTTCAATGTTCTGGATACATGTCTAGTGGAGTATTCCATTACTCAGTTGTTTCCATGTTCTGGATACATGCCTAGTGGAGTATTCCATTACTCAGTTGTTTCATGTTCTGGATGTATACCTAGTGGAGTCTTCCATTACTCAGTTGTTTCCATGTTCTGGATACATGCCTAGTGGAGTCTTCCATTACTCAGTTGTTTCCATGTCCTGGATACATTCCTAGTGGAGTCTTACATTACTCAGTTGTTTCCATATTCTGGATACATTCCTAGTGGAGTCTTCCATTACTCATTTGTTTCTATGTTATGGATACATGTCTAGTGAAGTTTTCCATTACTCAGTTGTTTCCATGTTCTGGATACATGTCTAGTGGAGTTTCCCATTGCTCAGTTGTTTCCATGTCCTGGACACATGCTTAGTGGAGTATTCCATTAATCAGTTGTTTCCCTGTCCTGGATACATACCTAGTGGAGTATTCCATTTAATAGGTGTTTCCATGTTCTGGATACATGTCTAGTGAAGTTTTCCATTACTTAGTTGTTTCAATGTTCTGGATACATGTCTAGCGGAGTTTTCCATTACTCAGTTGTTTCCATGTCCTTGATACATGCCTAGTGGAGTATTCCATTAATCAGTTGTTTCCATGTCCTGGATACATACCTAGTGGAGTCTTCCATTACTCAGTTGTTTCAATGTTCTGGATACATGTCTAGTGAAGTTGTCCATTACTCAGTTGTTTCCATGTCCTGAATACATGTCTAGTGGAATATTCCATTGGTCAGTTGTTTCCATGTTCTGGATGCTTGCCTAGTGGAGTCTTCCATTACTCAGTTGTTTCCATGTTCTGGATACATGCCTAGTGGAGGTTTCCGTTACTCAGTTGTTTCCATGTTCTGGATACATGCCTAGTGGAGTATTCATTTACTCAGTTGTTTCCATGTTCTGGATACATGTCTAGTTGAGTCTTCCATTACTCAGTTGTTTCCATGTTCTGGATACATGCCTAGTGGAGTATTCCATTACTCAGTTGTTTCCATGTTCTGGATACATGTCTAGTGGAGTCTTCCATTACTCAATTGTTTCCATGTTCTGGATACATGTCTAGTGGAGTCTTCCATTACTTAGTTGTTTCCATGTCCTGGATACATGCCTAGTGGAGTCTTCCATTTCTCAGTTGTTTATATGTCCTGGAAACATACCTAGTGGAGTATTCCATTAATCAGTTGTTTCCAAGTTCTGGATACATACCTAGTGGAGTATTCCATTAATCAGTTGTTTCCATGTCCTGGATACATACCTAGTGGAGTCTTCCTATACTCAGTTTTCTCCATGTTCTAGCTGCATGCCTAGTGGAGTATTCCATTTTTCAGTTGTTTCCATGTTCTGGATACATGTCTAATGGAGTATTCCATTACTCAGTTGTTTCCATGTTCTGGATACATGCCTAGTGGAGTCAGTTGTTACCATTTTCTGGATGCATACCTAGTGGAGTCTTCCATTTCACAGTTGTTTCTATGTTCTGGATGTATGTCAAGTGGAATTTTCCATTACTCAGTTGTTTCCTTGGATGTATTAACTGACTGTTTAATAACTCAGAACATTTTTAATTCATCTGGAATTTTCTGTGATATCGCATCATCATCTTCAGTTGACTGGCTGTCCGTCATCTGACCCAATCTGGTGTTATTTTGTTGTTGTTGTTGTTATTGTCATAGAGGGTTTAGGTGAAGACCAAGTGATCTATGGCATTGTCTTCTGACCACTTACCTGTCAATGCTATGGTTGTGGGTTGAAACCCAGCTTGGTTCAAAAACTTTATATGAGGAAGTTAACCAGTGATATATTGAATGAACATTGTTAATTAAGTATACACTAATTTATGTTAGCTTGGATACAAAGCAAGATCATAACTTATATTGGTCTCATGTCCATTTCCTGGGCAGAGTTTTATGTATTATTTTTAAGAGGCCTTAATGTTGAGTCTGGGATCGAACCTGTGATTTCTTGATCCACTGCACTTAACCAATCTGCTTGAAAAATTGTTTTGTTTCTCAATTTTTGTTGAGGTCTTCCTGCTCCAGTTAAACTGTATACCATAATTATATACTTTATCAAAAATATAAGGGGTCGTCTGTGGCTGAGTGGTCTATGGTGCCATTTCAAGATCACTTACCTCTCACCACAAAGGTTATAGACTCCCTCCATAAACTTTATGTGAGAAAGTTTGCCAGTAAGTTGCGGAAGGACAGTGATTCTACTCAGATTTATTTTGAGGTCCTCCTACACCAATAAAACTGAATATATGCCTTATATAACCTAAAATGATGTGTTGAAAATAGTGTTGAACCCCATTAAAAAAAAAAAGTCAAGATGAAGCATGCTGGCATATCCAAATTAAAAGCACTTTGTTGGAATATTACAACCAAGAAGACAATCAGATTAAGTTCCCATAGACTTGTGCACAGACTGTGTATGTTGTTTGTGCTTTTATTGTGCTGGAATTGTATTGATACAATCATTATCATTAAACCATTCTATTCTTCTCTCAGTCACCAGGTGATCTTGACTGCCTTTAATTTTAAATGGACACTCACTGTTACTTATAAATAGTGGAAAATACTATTAAAACCATTGTTACTTTTGTACAATTTGATAGTGGAAATAAATTCCATTTGCCATAATGCGTTAATTGAAAATAAACATAAGGAAAAGCTTTAGATGTATTATAAACACAGGTAAACAAAGTTAGAAATAGTGGCCTTCGAAACTGTAAATTTACGACCAATTTTTTTCTTTTTATGATAAATAAATATCTCCGTCAATCACAATTAAGTAATCATATTTATCAATAGTTACTTTAGAATATTATCTCCTGCATTGCCTTTCATTAAGAGTACCCTCAGTTCCTGACCTTGGGTTACCTAAGAGGGAAAGTTTAACTTATATCAGTATTTAAGGTATCTATAGCTATTTATGTTTCATTTAAAACAGGTACGGGATATATTTTGTGACAATTTGTTCACGTTTTTGACATAATCAATAAGGCAAGATTTCTTTTCAAGGATTTTTGTTACAGTTTGTTTTTTACGAAAGTTTTAAAAAATATCTTCTTTGGTAGTTTTAACCCTTTACTTCATAGATATGCGTTTTCCTGCACCAATCATAGAAGGCCTTTGAAAACAGTGCAGGAAGAGTTCAGATTGCTCGTTACAAGCAATCTGAATACTTCCTGCACTGTAATCATATAAATAAAAAAACATTATGAATATTTACTGAAAACCACAATTATGGAGAATATTGCCCTCTTTGAATTGCACAAATAAGAAATTAACAGTTTTTAGCTTGACATTTTAAAAAAAAGGGAAGCTATTGACAGTATATACCATACTTCCACTGGCGTCAGCATATTTTTTTTTTTTTTGGTTAAAGTTTTTAGGCATGTTGCTAATAATTCAGAAGCTATTAATAAAACTTCAAGTGAATGTTCACTTTTATAAAGGGGACTCAAGGGGCAAGGTTTTGTTGTGTCGGGGGTTTTTTCTTCTTTTTTTTTTAAATATGCAGTTTGGCTCAATATGATATGTTTACTTAAGATATATTAGTCTTGCTTCCAGTATGGATCTCCAGGAATTTCTGTATGTGTGTTTTAATATCTGATCAGAATTAAGTAATTATAGTAAACACACACTTCAGTGACGTGATTGAACAGTTGATAGTATAAATGTAAACACCTTTCTCAATATTTAGAACAAACCTGGCGGGTATTAATTTAGTTGGAATATTTCATTTTATCAGTTGCATGGACAAGATAAGCCCCTTGTAAACAACTGATGTAACAGTGTGACACGGGGCTCTTATCATTAACAAATGTGATTTTGATATAAATGTGTGTTGAATAACAAAAATGTTGTATCAATATGTATGCACTTAATTAGAATATCAATGAAAAGGAAATTTTAAAAAGGTAGTTGATGGGGAGGGATTTAAATTGTTTAGTTTAAATTAGGCCAGAAGTGAATTTTTTTTTTTTTGCTCTCTCCCTATCCTAGTTTTCAAAATTGAATAGGTAGGTATGTACGAGAAAAAATGTCTCCAAAATCTGCTATAAGATATTTGACTGTTAGACAGAGAAAGAGCATTTTTTTAGTTGTCTGTAACAGCAGCAGTGCACCAGTCCAGCTACCTAGTGGTCTGTCTGTAACAGCAACAGTGTACCAGTCCTGCTGCTGACTAGTGGTTTGTCTGTAACAGCAGCAGTGCACCAGTCAAGCCGCTGGCTAGTGGTCTGTCTGTAACAGCAGCAGTGCACCAGACCAGCTGGCTTTTGGTCTGTCTGTAGCAGCAATGGTGCACCAGTCCAGCTGCTGGCTAGTGGTCTGTCTGTAACAGCAGCAGTACACCAGTCTAGCTGCTGGCTATTGGTCTGTCTGTAACAGCAGCAGTGCACCAGTCAAGCTGGCTAGCGGTCTGTCTGTAACAGCAGCAGTGCACCAGTCCAGCTTGCTTTTGATCTGTCTGTAACAGCAGCAGTGCACCAGTACAGCTGGTTATTGGTCTGTCTGTAACAGCAGCAATGCACCAGTGCAGCTGGCTATTGGTCTGTCTGTAACAGCAGCAGTACACTAGTCCAGCTGGCTAGTGGTCTGTCTGTTACAGCAGCAATGCACCAGTGCAGCTGGCTATTGGTCTGTCTGTAACAGCAGCAGTACACCAGTCCAGCTGGCTAGTGGTCTGTCTGTTACAGCAGCAGTGCACCAGTCCAGCTAGCTAGTGATGTGTCTGTAACAGCAGCAGTGCACATTAGTACAACTGGCTAGTGGTCTGTCTGTAACAGCAGCAACGCACCAGACGAGCTGGTCAAAACAATTTCCTTGAAATTTGGACTTGAATAAGAAAAAATATTTAGAATAATAAAGACCAAGTCTGTAAAATCAATAGACACTTGTCAGTTTATGTTGTATACAATTTTTTGTAATGCTACTTAATATTTTGATGAAGATATTGGAAATACAAAAGTGGTGGGTAATACCTGTTGAATTATATGGGAGCAGTTTGAGTTAAATGATTTATGGATCGTGTTATCCATGTTGCTGTAACTGCTGCCTGTGTTTAATACACCTCAGACAAAAAGTATCACAATTATATGTTATTATATGAGAATCTTATGAGTATAAATAAGAACTTTGTTGGCTCCAATATGGATGGCTGAACACCACAATTAGCTCCAACCACGTATCTGATCCCGGCCAAATTCCTATTTTAATGTTCATACATGTACATGTATGGTATATTGAACAATACTTCAAATAATATCATTGAAGTTCTACTGTATTATACATATATATGCAAAATTATACATATATATTATTATGTATATATCATTTATCTATTAAGTCTGCACCAAAAGACCGGAATATAATTTACCTATTAATCTACATGAACATGATAAAAAGGATATGCATACAGGAAATATAAGCAAGAAATGTGAATGTTTCACTTCACTGTTGTCAAGAATAAAACACATAAACTTCAACTAGAGACAGATAGTGACTTTAAACTACAGAATAATATTTTATCTAAATTACATGACGTAGCCAGGTTACGATTTATCACTCACTCAGTCATCGTTCAATCAATTTTCTAATCTTTTCCAACATTCGTTTCTGATGAAGACAAGACAAACAAAATTGACAAGGGATTTGTTAAAGATCTCCCAGATACAAAGTAAAATTTTAAGTTCAATGGTAAATAAATCCTTTTATACCACCTAGTGTGTCAATATTTGGTGTTCAGTTTATATTCAAAAGAGATATGGAATGTTTAATTAAAGTTTAAAGATGTTATGTTTTTTTAAAAATATATAGGTCTGAAAGAACTTTTCTCTTCAATTTCATGGTATTTGTGTTTTATTTTTATGAAGATTGTGATAATGATGATGATAGTGATGATGATAATGATGATGGTGAGGAGGAGGAGGAGAATGATGGTGATAATGAGAATGATGATAAAGAAGATTTTAAAACTTTGAAAAATCCTGATTTAACGTATCTTTTAAATGCCAGTGAAAGAATACTGAAAGTTTTAAGTAATTTTGTTAGCATTCCAAATTTTGTTTTGAATTTAATATAATATATTCATAATACATGATTGGCTTATTTAAATATTTGATTAGTATTTTATAAACTTTGAAAAAATATAAATATCAAAGATTGTTTCTGCATCATCTTCAAATATCACTACAAATATCAAAATTAGCCTGATGTAATTCAAACATTATATTTCTATTGACTTCTTAAGGAAACTGTTCTATTAATAATTGCAAATGAATCAATTTCAAGGTTTGATTTATTTTTATAAAATGACCTATATCATAATGAGTTAGTGTTATATATATATATATTGGCAATGTGGCAAACGTATGTCCGTTCATGTGTCCGAAGCTATTCCAGAACAAAACTCCAAAACTGTTCAAGGTAACTTCATGAAACTAAAATTTCTGTATTCAGAGCACAACTCTAAAACTATTCAAGGAAATTTCACAAACTTTGCACAAATATCAATCTATTGGTGTTGTTGTGCCTTTTGCTATGAAGGAGGGTTCATTCTCAATAGTCTGTTACCATGGAAACAAACAGTCAAAATTACAAAATTTGCCATTTCCTCAGAGCTCCAAAACAGTTTAAGGTAGTTTTACAAAATTTTGTTCACATGTCAACCTCATTGTCTAGTAACCTCTTGATCCTCATGGTCTATTAGTGTATTTTGGTTTGAGGGAGTTTTTTACTTTCAATAAATTTTCTGTTACCATGGAAACAAATAGCCAAAATTACTAAATTCTAAAGTGTTTAAGAAACTTTCAAGAAAATTTGTATACATACAAACCAAGTGATCAAGTAGGGCTTTTTGCTATTAGGGAGTGTTCATTTTCAATATTTTTTCTGTAACCATGGAAACAAGTAGCCAAAATTGCTAAATTCTCCATTCTGGTATAACTTCAAAACTGTTCAAGTTAACTAATGTTTGTACACAGGTCAACCTAGTGTTCTATTAGTGCCGTTTGCTATGAGGGAGTTTTCATTTTCAATATTTGTTTTGTTACCATGGAAACAGTTAGCAAATATTACGAAATTCTCCCTTTCCGGAGTACAACTCCAAAACTTACTTAATGTTTTAAATTATTTATTTTATATTGATTGACGAACAAGTTATTACAACAAAGACAAATAATGTTTTCCTAAAATTGTATTTGATATATTATTATGCATAATATATAATGTAATATGTGTTTATATGGCAATAAAATATGTTTAAACTAAAACAACCTAGATAAATCACACTTTAGGTCTTTCTGGGTAGAGCCAGTACTTAAATCATATGCAGATGAAGTGTCTTGCTCAAGGACACCACACACATAACCATGGAAGATGAATTAACCCATGACCACTGGTCCTGGGCCGGTGCTCTATCACTGGGCCACATGTTCCATACACATCTTAGTGGTCTTTAGTTACTGCCTTTTGCTGTGAAGGACATTATTGCCAGAACATTTAAGTAAATTTTTATTATACCCCTTGCTGATATTGATGACTAGGTCTTCTTGTTTATGTATGGTTTATGTCTGGTTTATGTATGGTTTAAAACTATGAGCTAATGCCAGGTAGTTCTGTATGTAAAAACAATTGGCTAAGATATACGAAACAAAGAGTCAAACAAACAAACAATGTAGACAGTGGGGAAGAAGAAGAAGAAAACTATGTGTACAATGTACTTGTAAAATACATTATATTATAATCGCAGGATTTTACAATTTATAATTCCTTTACATTTACATTATTATCTACTTGGTAAAGTAAAATAAATCACTGTTTATCTTTCTGATCATGTCAGATAGAGGAAATGGTTTTATGAGATTTTCATTATTGAATGAAAGGTGACCAGTGTACTTGTTATATTTACATTATATTTTGCCTGTTCAGATTTTATTGATTTTGAAACATGAACGTGCCTAATGGCTTTAATGTAAATTTAAGCAAACGAAGAATTGCGATTATTTTCTTTTATTGACGATCGAATCAGTAGGACAAAATTGCTTCTGAGGACACAGCTATTAATAAATTGTGCTTTAAGACATTTAAAACACTATATAGGAATGGAAACAGACAATTGCTTGTATTTTTAAAAAAAAAAAAATAATGTGTAAAATTAATGAATGAATAAATTAATTTTTAGAGAAAATTTAATTAGTTTGTTAAAATTACATTGGGAGTTACTAATTAATATAATTAATAATGTTTAGAAATGAGCTGTTCATGAGTACTTGAATGTGGATTATAGGATTAAAATATAATATTATAAGATAATTAGGTAATTTGTTAAAGAGCATCTTATGGTGAATAGAAATCCTAATAATCATATCTGTAATTAAAAATGTGTTTTAATTGTACATGCATTTATACTTACTGTTATATGGTACAATTTCGTATTGCGTTGTTGGACAAATTTCTTTTTAACTTTTTTTTTTTTTTTTACTTTTACACTCATATTGGATAATTGGGCATACCATTAAAATTGATTGCTATACTTTGTTAAGCTTCACTAAGCTTTAAACATTTTCTATGCTCTTTTTCTATTCATAAAACATTAATTTAAAATGATACAAAAAATGTGATCAGATTATGTTTTGTGCATTTGAAATGATTTTTTTTAAGTACAATAAGGGGGTCTAGTTGAAAAATTTGGGAGTAAATATTTGTTCATGTGGTTCAGGTATTTAAGTTCATTGGGTCCTTTTCTTTGTAGAAAGATTTCATTTTTGTACTAATAAATAACATAAAGTGTATATATATATATATAATAATAATTTATTGCAGACTTGCTAATATAACTATTTGCAGAGCACATTTTGTTTTTTATTATTGAATTTACTTAAAAATATCAAATCAGCAGCTTCATAAATAAATTAAAATAAATTAATAAAGCTTCTTGACAAACCAATATCGTAGACCGCTTCATAAGGTCATGAGTTTGTACTCCAATTTATTTACGGTTACTCGGACTGCCTGTCAATATCAAGTGAAATGAGAAGTGTTAAGATCTACAATAAGCTACTGGGAGTGTGAAATCTGTAATAAGTAGCAGAGGATTAAATTTTTTTTTCACTCTGTGAACTTGAAGGCATTTTGATACTTTCAGTATTTCATTCAAAATGCAAACATGTATTATTTGCGCCAGCTAAGTATTGTGGAGAGTGACACGAAGTTAAAGTGATCAAAGAAATCGTAGAAACTTCCCATATTTGTTTAACATTCCCAATATTTCAAAGTGAACAACCATTATCGAGATGTTACGCTTTGTCGGATATATAACAAATTGACTCAGACACCATTTTGTAATATATATAAATTGTGTAAGAAAGAAAATGTACTTATACGTGATAATTATACTGGGCAATTATATAGCTACTGACATCTCTGTTTAGAATGGGAAATTATATAATGCGTATTTGTTAACTTTTTGTGAACCAGGAGTAACGCCATATAAAGATAAATACAAAACAGTGTTTCCATGTTTGAAATTTGGATATTTTCACTGACTTGTTTCCTCAAGTAGATTTTCGCCCATTAGCGTATATTGGGCATAAGGATTAGGATTATTCGCACTAACGTAATATTAGTTTGCATAGAGTCGTTAGCTCCCTGAGATACAAGGATGGGTGATAAGCAAAAGCATGTGGATAAACATGTTGACCCCGGGGCACATGGGGACCCTGGGGCACATGATTCAGGTCCAGCTTCAGACATAGAGGAGGAGCTATCAGAAGCAGAAATGTGGTATGTTGAAATTTATTGTCAAGGAATTTATGATAATCATATTTTTGGCTGTCTTGGGTATAGTATATAATTATATAGTTTTGTTTAAAGTCGAATTGCCAAATTTTTATTATAAGTAACAGTGTCATTTAAGAATTACAGTATGTTAAGTAGCTGTTCATAGAATAACTGTTACTGACCAATTTACCACCAAGATAAACTTAGAAGTTTAATTAATAGAAACTTCTAGGATCTTGGAAGGTTAACCAGTACTCGAGTACACCCAACTCTACAAGTAACTGATAACTTTCTCTTTTGAAACAGTGGTGAGAGACATGTAGAACAATGAGATACAATGCTGTATATCAGTCATTACGGAGACAGTGGCTGGATGGGGATTCGATTGCATGACCCTTGGACTGATATATACAAAATAGAACAGAACATATATTTTATTACAGACTTAAGAACATACAACTCATCATCATCATATGCGGCCCTGGAATATCCTTTTTTTTCTCCTAATTTTACTGAAAATCTCCCACTGAGAAACATAAATAGTTTTTTTATATACACTATTATAAATAATATCTCAGGGGTGAATTTTCTGGTTAAACTAAGGGCACCTGAGGCTGGTTAGGCTAACTGTCCTTGCTGTTCAACTTGTTATGTAGGAGATCTCATCAGGGTACTTTTGCATACCACAGATACCATTCCAAAATCACATGAAAATTCCCCTCTCAGAAAGCTCTGGACCCATTCCCCCAAAGTGAAGAGACGGCCCTGAATATAATTACTCTGAATGTAATCCTGCATATTTAATATTAATAACTATCAATACAATTGTTATACACTGCTCAGAAGCTAACATTTTCATCCTCAGACCATAATAAACATAAGTTACTATATTTTCATCCTCAGGCCATAATAAACATTGGTCACTATATTTTCATCCTCAGGCCATTATAAAAATTGGTCACTATATTTTCATCCTCAGACCATAATAAACATTATTAACAATACTTTCATCCTCAGGCCATAATATACATTAGTTACTGTATTGTTAAACCTCAGGCCATAATAAACATTAGTTACTGTATTTTCATCCTCAGGCAATAATAAACATTAGTAACTATATTTTCATCCTCAGGCCAAAATAAACATTAGTAACTATATTTTCATCCTGACAGACCATAATAAACATTAGTTACTATATTTTCATCCTCAGGCCATAATAAACATTAGTTACTGTATTTTCATCCTCAGGCCATAATAAACATACGTTACTATATTTTCATCTTCAGGCCAAAATAAACATAAGTTACTATATTTTCATCCTGACAGACCATAATAAACATTAGTTACAATATTTTCATCCTCAGGTCATAAAAAACATTAGTAACTATATTTTCATCCTCAGGCCATAATAAACATTAGTTACTATATTTTCATCCTGACAGACCATAATAAACATTAGTTACTATATTTTCATCCTCAGGCCATAATAAACATTAGTTACTGTATTTTAATCCTCAGGCCATAATAAACATTAGTTTCTATATTTTCATCCTCAGGTCATAAAAAACATTAGTTACTGCATTTTCATCCTCAGGCCATAATAAACATTAGTTACTATATTTTCATCCTCAGGCCAAAATAAACATAAGTTACTATATTTTCATCCTCAGGCCAAAATAAACATAAGTTACTATATTTTCATCCTGACAGACCATAATAAACATTAGTTACGATATTTTCATCCTCAGGCCATAATAAACATTAGTTACTGTATTTTCATCCTCAGGCCATAATAAACATAAGTTACTATATTTTCATCATCAGGCCATAATAAACATAAGTTACTATATTTTCATCCTCAGGCCATAATAAACATTAGTTACTGTATTGTTATCCTCAGGCCATAATAAACATTAGTTACTATATTTTCATCCTCAGGCCATAATAAACATACGTTACTATATTTTCATCCTCAGGCCATAATAAACATAAGTTACTATATTTTCATCCTTAGGTCATAAAAAACATTAGTTACTATATTTTCATCCTCAGGCCATAATAAACATTAGTTACTGTATTTTCATCCTCAGGCCATAATAAACATTAATTACTTTATTTTCATCCTCAGGCCATAATAAACACAAGTTACTATATTTTCATCCTCAGACAATAATAAACATTAGTTACTTTATTTTTCATCCTCAGGCCATAATAAACATTAGTTATGTACTATATTTTCATCCTCAGGCCATAATAAACATTAGTTACTGTATTTTCATCCTCAGGCCATAATAAACATAAGTTACTATATTTTCATCCTCAGGCCATAATAAACATTAGTTACTGTATTGTTATCCTCAGGCCATAATAAACATTAGTTAATATATTTTCATCCTCAGGCCATAATAAACATAAGTTACTATATTTTCATCCTTAGGTCATAAAAAACATTAGTTACTATATTTTCATCCTCAGGCCATAATAAACATTAGTTACTGTATTTTCATCCTCAGGCCATAATAAACATTAATTACTGTATTTTCATCTTCAGGCCATAACAAACATTAGTTACTGTATTTTCATCCTCAGACAATAATAAACATTAGTTACTTTATTTTCATACTCAGGCCATAATAAACACAAGTTACTATATTTTCATCCTCAGACAATAATAAACATTAGTTACTATATTTTTCATCCTCAGGCCATAATAAACATTAGTTATGTACTATATTTTCATCCTCAGGCCATAATAAACATTAGTTACTATATTTTCATCCTCAGGCCAAAATAAACATTAGTTACTTTATTTTCATCCTCAGGCCATAATAAACATTAGTTACTATATTTTCATTTTCATCCTGACAGACCATAATAAACATTAGTTACTATATTTTCATCCTCAGGCCAAAATAAACATTAGTAACTTTATTTTCATCCTCAGGCCATAATAAACATTAGTTACCATATTTTCATTTACATCCTGACAGACCATAATAAACATTAGTTACTATATTTTCATTTTCATCCTGACAGACCATAATAAACATTAGTTACTATATTTTCATTTTCATCCTGACAGACCATAATAAATATTAGTTACTATATTTTCATCCTCAGGCCAAAATAAACATTAGTTACTTTATTTTCATCCTTAGGCCATAATAAACATTAGTTACTATATTTTCATCCTCAGGCCATAATAAACATTAGTTACTATATTTTCATCCTCAGGCCATCATAGACATAAGTTACTATATTTTCATCCTCAGGCCATAATAAAGATTAGTTACCATATTTTCATCCTGACAGACCATAATAAACATTAGTTCCATATTTTTTATCATCAGGCCACAATAAAAGCAAGTAACTATATTTTCATCGAGATCAATATCAAAATGGGGGAGTGGGGGTGTGCAACTTTTATTTTTAGTTCACCTGAGCCCACAGTTGAGGTTAGCATAATAGTGACCACCCTGTCATCACCTGTCCATTATTAACTTTTGCTTCAAACAACTTCTTCTCTAAAACTGCTTTACAAATTTTCTCCAAATTTTGTATGAAGCATATATTTACATAAAGCTCTCTCAAATTTGTTCAAATCATGACCATGGGGTCAAGTTTGGGTCTGCCTAGTGGGCTTATCAGTTGTTGTACCTAAGGGCTGGAACTTTGATATTTTGTATGTAGTATCATTTCATCAGTTTCTCTCAGGTTTGTTCAAGCCATGATAACATGTGTCAAAATTGACTCCGCCCCAGGGACTTAACATAGGAAGTTTTCATTTAGATATTTTAAAATTTCAAAAGTCTTCTTGTCAAGAACCATTAATTACCAACCAAGCTTTTTTTTATTTAGTATAAATGATTCTATGAGTAGGGGTTTCAAGTTTGTTCAAATAAAGGGGCTAGGGTCCATTGAGACCCAGTAAGGGAACTTTGATTTTTACATAGGAATACTTAAAATGCGAAAACAGGAAATTATGTTTTCCTGAGTATTATTTCAAACATCATTAAGTCTGAGGCATTGTTAAATTATGTTGTAGTAGAACTACCCGGCCTGATTAGCTCAGTCAGTTGTGCATTTTACTATCAATACAGGGGTCGTGAGCTTGAATCCCCACCCTATCAGGTTCTCCGTAATGATGATATACAACATTGCATCTCATTATCATTTGTCTCACCACTAATGAATCACTAAAAGTAAAGAGTAAAAATTTCATTACCGGTATGTTGTTTCAGTGTTCACAAAGAAATGTTTAATTATCTAGTTAATACTTACATATTCTAATTAGTCAATTAACTAAAAAAAACACACTTTTGAAATCAACTTTTGAATGGAAGCAGAAATTAGCAGACTTAAACTTGGACACATGCAATTGTCTTAAAATTATGGTTATATGGCACCTTTAATAGAAAATTGAAGGCTCGCTAACGCTCGAGCTCATCTTTGGGTATATACTAGTAATAATACTACAGTGGTTATGGATAATCGAAACAAAAGTATGATTACATTCATTCCAAATCAATACAGTTATTAAATGTTTGGTACTTGGTAAATGGTAGATTTGACAAATTATTGTTAGAAGTATTGGAATTTTAATATTATAATTTGTACAAAAGTTCAATGTGTCATCTGCCACACGTTCACCATATTGATCAGTTTAAAGTACTTGTAAGTTTTCAGTGAACAAATATTTGGTAAATTATAGAATATTGTTTGCCATGTGTTTGTTTAAATGGCGTTTCCACTAATGAGACTTTCAAGACATCCATACGCAATAAATGGGTTAGATGTTTGCAGGATATAATGACAACTGTAAAATAAATATTGATAGAGCAATTTAAGACCTCCGACTAGTTAAGAGTTTGAATTAAATAGATTTTTTTTATCAACAATTCGAGTATGATGTCATTTGTGTATATCTTAGAGACAAACAGACAGACAGATAAAGAGACAGACAAACACACAGATAGACAAACAGACAGACTAACAACAGACAGACACCTTAACAGAGACAGTTTTCAATCTCATCGACTTTCAATTATTTTCCTTTGTGTGATAGCGGTAGAGCATCAGATCCTGGATTTGAGGGTCGTGGGTTTGATCTTCTGCCACGGCTATGTGTGGTGTCCTTTATCAAGACACTTTATCTGCTTATGCTTAGTTCTGGTTCTACAGATTTCGAGATTGATTCATTTAAGTTGTATCAACTTGTTTCACAATTGAAGTAAAATAAATAAGTTTAAATTAATGTGTCTCTAAGCAATACCAGAAAGATAATATTTAGGATACTGGAATGAGAATAGTCTGATTTTACCAATATGAGATTAAAAGAATCTTTATGGGTTTTGACAGAAAATTTTACCAAAACTGAAAAAAAACATGAATAATTCTTTTTCTTGCATACACAAACACATAGAATGATTATTTTTATTTAATTCATCATTATCCTTTTTTCCTACAATCACTTTTATATATTATGTTTTATACCTCACTTCATAGATAGTTCCAACATCACAGCTCAAGAATTTTATCTTGGTCTACGGGTGAGACTATAAGAATCTTACATGGGTTTGAGGTTTTGATAGAAAATTTCGAGTTCCTGCGAAAACAGTTATCGGTATCCCGAGGGACGGAATTTTCTATCTGAACTGAAAAAGACATGAATGATTTTTTTTTCTTGCATACCAAACATATTGAATAATTATTTTTACTTAATTATATGATTTACGTCATATATTTTATACGTTGCGTCATTAAGATGGTTCTAACATCACAGCGTGAGAATTTAATCGCAGCCGTAGGGTGAGATAGAAATATCTTACCCTGGTAAAAATGCAGATATCCTTATCTGGTGTGCAAGAATATAAGAATCCATCATGAGTATCAGATACCATAAGGGATAGAAAAATCTCACACAATTGGTCAAAATTACATGCATTAACAAGGCTCTTTTTTTCTCACCCATTCATCACAGCCAGATGATAGACGCTTAATTTTTTTTATTATATATATATATATATATATATATATAACAGATGCTCATTTTTACAAAACTAGACTACTTTTTTTATATGGGTCTTTAACTCCTAAAAGTATGTACCAAATATTACATGTTAACCTTCCTGCCTGTATATTGTTATAATAATAAAATATAATGTTTACCATGACTCTATTCTTGTAGGTTAAAGCAAGACATTATAAACATATACATTGACATTATATTGTTCTGAGATAATGTCTATCATCTACAACAAAATCAAGCTGTAAAACATTTTCTTAGGCATGGAAATAAAAAAAAACATAATTATGAGTTGTGAAGGAAATGGATGATACAATTGGATCAAGTGCCAGATTTTCGTCAGGTCATGTGAGAAAGGTGTTGTGTGTTTTTGTAAGATAAAGATTGACTTCTTGAAGAAAACTTTTATCTTCTATGAGCAGGAATAGGAGAAAAAAATATCTGACACCAGTAAAGTAACTCATAATCATACACCACATGTGAGAAATTTCTCTCTCAGAAGAATTGAGATAAAATCTAAACACTCATAAAATGGACATGCTGGTATAAAGCTATTCCCAGAAGATTGTAAATCATATCATATATATATATATGATAACATACATATTTAGAAAAATATAACTTTAGCTGACTGCAATGGAAGAAAAAAAAAAAATCATGATTATTAGTTTGAGTTAGGCCAACAGCCTGACAGACTTTTGCAATGGTGCATGTCCTTTATCCATTATTTGTAGTCTGTCATCATCCATTAGCAGCACTTTTTCTGAGATCATTTTCAGGCCAGTTATACATTATACTGAACTTCACATGGATGTAGTTCATGTGTTCCAGGGACTTGACACAATACCGGTATTCAATATAAAATTTAAGATGGCAACCATTACTAAAATCTTCTTCTCATTAACTGCCAAACATATTTTGAAAATATTTAATTAGAAAAGATCACCAAATATAGTTCTGTCAGAACTGTACAAATGGTGTTCCTGGGGCTAAAAATGACCCCACTGTTTCGGTTCATTTAGGGATGCATGTGATTATAATAGAGATAAATCAGCTTATTAATTTTAAGAACTGATTTTCGTAGGATCATTGTTCAACGAAGCATATTTAGATTTGTAAAAATGAATGGGTTCCATTGTCTTAAGGGTCAAAAATGTCCCAAAAAGTGTAAAAATTGTGAACTTTTAAAAATCTTTTTCTAATGAACAGCGGTCAGTCAAATTGATCACATCTTGTGTAAATCATCATCGGAGTGTAGCTAAAGAACTGAACATTTCCAACTTAAAGCATTGTAATAATTCCTTTGCAGAGTAATTAAGTTTTTGTCTTGCAAGAATGGTGTAAGGGCTTTTTATGTATAACTGAACCTGTTTGATAATATTCTTATTGTTGTTGAGTTAATCGGATATGGGTTTAATATTATTCATTCAATTTTAGTGAGCACAGTCCAAGCACCCTTCCCCAACGTAAATATAATCTGCTCAGATCCATCTTACCCTCCTTTGTGAAGATAAATTGGAATGTTTAATAATTTAGTTTAAAACAAATTATTAATTTGTATAGAAATAACCCATTGACTGACATTTAATTCTTTGGCTGCTACAGTTATTTCCCTTAACCATAAAACAAAATTCAAATAAAGGGAAAAAACAGTGTCATACACAAAGTCAAGAGTACACTCGGAGTTACCTTTCCTGTTTTATGGCTCAGTGCAGCAATAATCATTTGTGACGTAATATCATCTGTGCGTTGTACTGTATAATTACATTTTTATGCCAGGTCTAAATTGTCCTGGCTACCTAAAGACTGGAAGAAAAATGTAGTATTACCAGAATTTATTGTATACTTAGTGAATACATAATCATCCCCACTGTTTGATTGTATTTAATTCAAGTTTTAATGTCAGAAATACATTTTCACCTAGCAGATTTATTTGCAATATTGTAACATAACTAAAATAGTAGGATATGATTTTACTACTAATTTTAGACTTTTTATTTATGAATTAAAACCATACAAATATATACATACATGTATATGTGATGAGGCACGCAGTAAGTGACCTCAGACATACACATAAGAAAACCTCCTTCCCCATGATTATGTGATTAGTATCTCGTACATGTATGTACATAAAATTTTGTAGATAAAGGAGAAACTTATGGGTTTTCATACATATATGTAGGTAATAAGTTATGAATCATACAAGTGTACATGGGTTACGGAGTTAAACTTCATATACATATATTATATGGACAAAAAGACACTATAATGACTTATAAATGATAAATACCTCATACATATAACAGTTAAATGATTTATACTTCATGCATATGTCAGTTAAATGATTTATACTTCATGCATATGTCAGTTAAAGGATTGATATCTCATTCATATGTCTGTTAAATTATTCATGCCTCATACATATGTTGGTCAAATTATTTATATCTCATACAAATGTTGGTTAAATGATTCATGCCTCATACACATGTTGGTTAAATGACTTATACCTTATACAAACAAATGTTGGTTAAATGATTTATACCTCATGCATATGTCAGTTAAATTATTCATGCCTCATACATATGTTGGTCAAATTATTTATATCTCATACAAATGTCGGTTAAATGATTCATGCCTCATACACAGGTTGGTTAAATGACTTATACCTCATACAAACATATGTTGGTTTAATGATTTATACCTCATACATATGTTGGTTAAATGATTTATACCTCATACATATGGTGGTTAAATGATTTATACCTCATACAAACATATGTTGGTTAAATGATTTATATCTCATATATATTTCAGTTAAATGGTTTATACATCATACATCCTTTGATTAAATGATTTATACCTTATACATATGTCAATTAAAGGATAAATACCTCATACATATGTGGTTTAATGATTTATACCTCATACATATGTCAGTTAAATGATTTATACCTCATACATATGTTGGTTAAATGATTTATACTCATACATATGTCAATTAAATGATTTATACCTCATACCTATGTTCTACTATGGCAATACTTAGAACAAACACATGGTTTTACAAATAGTACTTTTCATTCTAGATAGTAAGGTGCCAAGCGACAGACCAGAGTGCCCACTCCTAAGAGTTGTTGTTGTATGGTGTTTAGCGTCGCTTTCAACAATTTTTCAGTCATATCGTGACGGTGTCTACTTGAGACAGTATTCTAAGCGCTGTCACACTGGAGTATCATGCCGCAGACACATGGTATGATACCCCACCCAGTCACATTATACTGACACTGGGCCGACCAGGCCTATAACTCTCCTCTAAATGCTGAACGTCAAGCGAGGAAGCTACTCCTAAGAGACGCCCTCTCCGGGTCTCTGTCCGAATCTGCCCAGTCTGGCTAAAGTGTCCAGTTAATAAAGCCCCCGCATCACGAACAATAATAAACAATCATAATTCATCGTGACTTTAATGGAACTGCTAGCTTGTAAACAAATCAATCAGGCTTGCAGGTTGGGGGTCATGGCTAAAGTGATGATGCACAGCCTGACTCACATGGAACAGTTTGATCTGGACCAAATTCAATATACATTAGTAACATAATGACCGATATTAACACACATATGTGGTTAAATGATTTATATCTCATACATTTTTCAGTTAAATGATTAATACATCATACATATGTCAGTTAAATTATTGATACCTCATACATATATCAGTTAAATGATATCTGCCTCATACATATTTTGATTAAATGATTTCTATCTCATATATATGTTGATTAAATGATTTCTATCTCATATATATGTTGATTAAATGATGTATATCTCATATATATGTCAGTTAAATGATTAATACATCATACATATGTTGATTAAATGATTTCTGCCTCATATATATGTCAATTAAATGATTTTTGCCTCATACATATGTTGGTTAAATGAGTTTTGCCTCATACATATGTTGGTTAAATGAGTTTTGTCTCATACATATGTTGGTTAAATGATTTCTGCCCCATACATATGTTGGTATAATGATTTCTGTCTCATTTATATGTTGATATTTCACTGGAACCAACAAGTGTTCACTTTGGAATCAACAACTGTTCACTTGATGATATTTGATTTAATTGAACCAACAAGTGCTTGTTGTTGGAAGTAGTTTATGGGACTTATAGATAAAAATAAAAGTAATTTAAGAGCAGGTAGCTATGTTTCCGTTTACCCATAAGAGAAGTAGAATAGGAAGCAATTACCAAACTCATTAATCTGTTTCAAGATTGAAATTTACAACAGAGATAATATTATTTGGACAACAAACTTGCATGTTTAGATAACAGTCTAACAGCCTAAACTAAAGAATCTTTTATAGATTTACTAACATTCAATGTTTTTGTATTTAAACATTCTCCTTTGAAAATGTTAAGGACATTTTATTGGGAAGATTTAAATAATAGAGAATTTAAGTAGATATATCAACAATGACAAAGTTCAACGAGGATGTGTATAATGAATGATAATAGAGAGATTATTTATATTTCATATATATGGCAAAAGTGGGATTCTTTCCATTATCTCCTAGGACCGTAAGTGAATAATTTAACCGATTATTTATAAAAGGACTTCTCTAAATATTTAAGACGTTTCTTGACTCTGAAGATTTAGTTGATGATTTCTGTCAAATTTAGTTGTGGACTGTTTTTTGATAAATTTGTGTTGGGAATGTTTCTGGGGTTTTTTTCCAACTAATTTATAACATGCAATTAACACAATCAATTATGATTGATGTTTGGATTATCATTGGACATTTGGGTTAATTTTTATAACGTTGGATTGGTATATTTTTTTTAACTTCTACTTATGAACAGATTTCAGTTTAAAAGATATTTAAAAGTACAAGGTTTTTTAAAAAGTTTCATAAAGGTGAAAAAAAATCTGAAGATAAAATTGTACCAATAGCTCTTAATTTGTTATATTTTTAAATATCTAAATTATTTTTTTTATTAACCTGTACTTATTTTTGTAAATAAATTCTATAAGACTAATATTGCTATGTCTAGTTTATTTTAGCATGTAAATACAGTCATACTTCACAATCATTTTCCATAAATCAAGCATAAACTTTCAAAATAGAATTACCATGATAAAGTAAATCACATCTTAAAATATCACATTTGAAGACAACTGTGACAAACATTTAATAAAATTGTGAAATCAGGATTGGATTATATAAAGTTCAAGCTACGTAAAAATGCATAAAATGAACGAATAAAATAATTCCATTGAATTATGAAAATACATGACCTTTAATGCTTCCTTTATTACACTGAAATTGTAACGTTCAATTGTGAAAGGTAAATGGAGCTGCACATATAAAAGTGATACCTTTATTAAGATGGAGAATGGATGGATTTTATTTCCTAATTGACTGGAACATTGACTCCATCAGGAACACCTGAGGCAACCTAATACTCCAACATTGGTCGGAATTCCGATGTTTTACTAATACTCTTATTGATTCTAATACACGGACAACAATGTATAAATGAGATGGTGAAATTTGAGAAAAGAATTACTGCTATGATTAAGCTCAGATAGGAAAGTTTGAAATCAGAATCTGATTCATCTAGCAAAGTGTAACAAAGCCTTTATACACTAGCTGTTATTTTAAGATTGAAATCCGTGAACAGGACTTTAAGATTATTGTATTCTATAGAGTAAAAAGTTCCATATTAACAGAGACCTTGTTTTTTTGAGGTAACAAAACCAGTATGCAGTATATATATATATACTATTAAAAAGTCGGATATTATTTTCAACAATGGAAGGTGACAATACTTCAGCAAGTTCATCAAAGACTGCTAAACAGCCGCTGAAGCATAGAATATTGTCGTTTTATACCCTAGCAAAGTAAGTCACAGTTCACTGAATTCACCATTTCTTATAAAAAATATAAAGTATTAGATGCAATAAAATAATTGATGACATTTTTTAGTCTTTAAGTCTGGATCCTATATTTTGCACAAAGTGTAGATGCTTTTTTTTTTTTTGTTTTTTTGCTTAAAGTCCTTTGGATCAGGCTTGTTTTTGTTCATTTTTAAGTAATATTTTGCTTAAAATATACTCATATGTCATATCTTTATCTCAAAACCCGAATCCTGCATTTAATTGCTTAAAATTTTTCAAAACACTTTACAGAAAATTTTTCTGAATTCTTAAACATTGCTGAAATTGTGGTTCTAAAATTCACAAAATGTTGGATTTTTAGTCTCTTCTGCTCATAGGTTTACGGATCCTTAGGTATCTATATTTTGCTTAAAGTCTTCCCTTATTTACTAAAAATTTTGAAAAATTTATTCAAGATTTTTAAAACCAAGAGAGCCAGATTGTCCTTATTTGAAAGCATTGTAACTGTTTATAGCTTTTGCTCCTATGCACCAGTCAATTAATTTTCTTCTGACCTCCCCAGGGATATAGTGAGGACTTCATCATTTCTCTCTGCAAAGCCTAGGTAAAGTCCCTGCCCTGCAGGAGGAATGCTGGTAAAAGTTCTGCTAAAAATCTTTTGATCCTGGGATCCTCTTATAGTTATATATATAACTATTTACTGTGTAAGTTTGGTCAAAATCCAATGAACAATGAAAGTATTATCACCTACATAATAACAATTCAAGGCAGTTTTCTCAGACCATAGTTGTATGATCAGGCCAATCCAAGAAAAGATTAACACCCCTTTAATCCCAGCTATTTTGGACAAAAAGTAAAACTCTAGTACATGTACTTCCATAGCACTGCAGGGACATTGATGCATTTTGTTTAGTCCCACTGTCATTCATTATGTTTCAATCTGAACCAGGATAACAACTGACTTTGTGATGCATTTTCTTCAAATGTATTATATATAATTATATATATCAAGGTGTCCCATTTGGGCCAATCTTGCATATTTATTAAATAAAGAAAAGCCAAAACAACGAAACAATGGTGAAAAACGAAACTATGATAGTAAAAAATTGAAACCACAATTAATTTGTTGTTTCAATATGTATCTGATATATATTTTTGTACAAATAAAACCATTAAACATGCAATTATATACTATCATAGATTATGTAAATTACAGCAAAAATTCACAAACTTATCAAACAACCCTCGTATTATAAATAACACAGTTGAACATTTTAAAAGTTCATCCTTTTTATTTCATTTACTTTGTTGCATTACAGGTAATAGAACTTGTCAATTTGAAAGTATTTATCATTCAGAAAGTATTCATCTTTGAATTCAATTATTTCTTTGCATGGTATCAATCAATTAAAAAAGTGTCTAATATCAATACAAGTAGAAAAGTAGTGGATTTAGACAAAATGTAATATGGAGATCATTTATTTTAATTTTGTACATTTTTCAACTACATTCAGGTCGTCCAAATCCAAGCCCAGGTGAGAATTAAGATCGAAATATTAAACTTAAAGATTGTGGTATTAAATAGGTCATTTGTCCATTTGAATCTCTATCACTAACTGGATATTGGTATAGAATTTGTGTATTTGTGGCATCAGGCAACTAAATTCACACCCTTATCATAAACTCATCCTGGGTTATGGAGGCATTTTTCCATATTTATTTTACTTTGATTGTGAATTGTAATTATGCTAAGCATATGTGTCTGACCATGCAAGGACACCTGGCACATAGCCATACAGGAGGATCTAACCCACAACCCTCCGATTCTGGGTTTGATGCTCTGGTACTGAACTATGTGCTTGATGCTGTCCATATTTACCCCGACGGAGCCTATTATCCAATAATGGCTGCCATTGGTAAATATACGCATACACTATAATATAACTATCTGGAATATTGCTTTTTATATTTGGATCACCTTTTTTATGTTCGGATCACTTCATATATGTGAGTAGTATAGCACCCTGTCACTAGCATCTCTATTTTACAGTTCACAACAGCAATCTCTAATCCAATATGGCTACCAGTACTAAAAATAGACCAAAACAACTTTAACATATATTGTTATGAAAATGTGATAATTGTATAAACACTAAACAACTCCACCCCTTCAACACTCATCCTCTTGGTATATTAGAGACCTTTTGTCAAAATATCCTCGCCCACCTCTCCAGTGACTATAATCTACCTTGAAATAAGCCAATTAACATACAATATGACTGCAGTTACTAAGCTGTATGGTGTTTAGCATCATTTGCAACAATTTTTCAGTCATATCGCGACGGTGTCTACTTGAGACAGTATTCTGAGCGCTGTCACACTGGAGTATCATGCCAGACACATGGTATGATACCCCACCTAGTCACATTATACCGACACCGGGCTGACCAGACCTAGAACTGTCCTCTAAATGCTGAGCGCCAAGCGAGGAAGCTTCTTGTACCATTTTTTTAGTATGACCCAGCCGGGGATCGAACCCACGACCTTCCGCATGCAAGGCGGATGCTCTACCACTATACCACGCTGCGGTGCAGTTACTAAAGTTAAGTGTATAATAACTGGGATAATAACTATTAGATATGTGTATTGAGTTTAGAACATCAGGTAATTTTTCTGTTTAATTTAATAGATTATGTCATTAAATTTTGGTATTTGTATTTTCATCTATTTTATATAATGATTATGATGAACGTACATGTCCAGATCAGATTTTATATTATGTGTTAAAAAATCATGAATGTAATTTTATATACACTGCATTGATTACACATCCATAAAACCATAAAAATATTTTCTGGATTTTTTACTGTTATTCAATGAGCTGCAAAAATGGACATGCAATAGCTTGCTATGAATTTTTGAAAATCTGTAGGTTATCCTGAATTTCTTTCACCCAGCATAGGTATAAAATATATTTACAAATGCTGATTTGCCAAATTTTTATATTTAATTTATTTTCACAGTTTTTTCCAGTGTTTAATATTTGGGAAGAAATTTCTCACTTTTCATTTAAGCGATTTTTCAAATATTTTATTTTTCCTTTATTTGCATGTATTGATAAGCATATTAGATTATTGATTCACTCTCAGTGGTCAGCGGACAATTTCCTCCCTTCTTCATTGCTGAGTTACCAGCTAGTTTATTGCTGGTTTATTGAGTCTTTTCTTACTACAAACTTCTTAAAATCACCTAACAATTACTAAGGCACCATATCTGTCACTGCTGCAGAGGTCATGGGTTTGAAACCAGCTGAGATATTTTGCTAGTTTCTTTTGGAAGTTATTTGGTAGTTCTACTCAAATTTTTCTTGTGCCATCAATAAAATGAAAAAAAAAATGTAATATAATCTGTAATTTGTAGAAAAATGGTGTTATTAAACCCTATTAAATAATATAAAAAATGCACACACAAAAACAACTAAGAATGACTCGTATAGTAAATGTTTCTGCTTAGTGATAGTTTTTTTATAACTGATTTTCTTAAAATATTAAAAGTTTATAAGATTCCATGGAATTGATTTTGAAGATATTCATATTTGAATTTATTAAAAATATAATTTTTATACTGTTGATAGAATTATATGCTGGTTACATTTTTTAGCATTACAGAGCATACCCACAGAATTTCAAAGGGACACAATACATGGAGATATCTCTCAAACACTGGGTGTTGTAGTTGTGGGAAATATTATACACTGTTAATAGTTTGTTTTTTTATCTTGCCTGATTTTTATTTGTCATTTAACTTTAAAGCAACACATCCACGTTTGAACTTAAAAAAGAAAACATTTAATTGAGTTATGAGCACATTTCCCATACAAACATATGATCAATTAGCTGTATATGAGCATATAAACACAATCCGGAACAAAATGATGCCCAAATTATAATGCGTCACTAACACTTTATAAAATAAGCGTGTAACTCACCCGAGTAAAAAAAATCGTCAAAATGACTTTCGAGGCAAGTAAAGTACACTACGCACTAAAATGTGAAGTTTTTTAATACGACTCGCATAATACAATTCGAAGCCAAGTTGGAATCCTCGGCAATTTAAAAATAATTTATAAAGCGTTTGTCACGCTTTATAATTTGGACATCTTTTTTTATAATTCTAAAGCGTTCTGGATAGTGTTTGGTAGCACATATACAGCTCACTGACCATATATTTATGTATGGGAAATGTGCTCACAACTCAAATGAAAAACTTTTTAAAAAAGTTTAAACGTGGATGTGTTGCTTTAAGGTTGTGCGAATGCTTCAGTTGATCAGTGTATAAGTGGATTGTTATAGGCAACAAAAGCATATCTCCTTTACTGCTCACATCTTAGTAAAGCTGGTGTACTACAGTCAAACCTGTCTTAAGCTGCCACTCAAGGGAAAATCAAAAAATGACCCATTGGTTAAAGGCAGGTGGGTGCTTAAATACAGGTTGATTAAAACAATTATAAAAAATGGTAAATAGAAAATGTGTCTGTTTAAGGCAAGTGGTTGCTTAATAGAGGTGACTCCTAACACAGGTTTGAATGTATCAGTGTACCTGATTTAATCAATCATTTTAAAAAGCTGAGATTTCTTTATATGATACATTAGGCATATTTAGACTGGGCCAAGTAGGTTAATTGTCACAGGTCAGGGAAGGTTTGATTTATATATTACCCAGAGGTGACTGGGGTCAAGGAAAGTAGTGTTTGCCTGTTACCTCACATTTTTCAATATTTAGTATATATTTATATACATAATTATAAAATAAGAAAAAACAGGAAATTATTGGTGTAGAATACAAAATATAAAAAACTTCAAGCTAAAATATGTAAAAACATTTTGAAATTATTGATTCAGCATGTCTCACCAATATCAATTATTGGTGTGGCAATGATATACCATGCTGCGCCCGTGTCTTCACCCATCGGGATATACCACAATGGTTTTTCTTTGTCAACTTGGTTAAATGTTATTTCATGGGAAAAGTAAACAGTTTCTGGTATTGAGTACAGTTATTTTGCATACTGTGGCATTAAGTCTGGCTTTGACGACTTGCCACCATGACACTACGAGCTGTACTGATCTTTTTTTTATCGAATTAACTATTATTTAAGTTATATATATATTTATTGTGATTATTCTACCCATTCAAATTCTGTAATAATGTTTATAAATATCTAAACAAACAGCATGTTCATTCTTCATTTGAAAATAGGGAATGCATTTATCTATGGTAAAGCGAAGTTCGCAAACAGTTTTTATAATTCAACAAATCTGATAACTGCCAGTATAAGATAACCTGACTTAAAAAGTTTTCAAATTGTAAAAATTAAAGCGATCAAGATTGTCCTTGTGGTGATAAAAGTTGATCTTAAATCCCAGATCAGTCCGTCAGCCATGTTTGGTAGTTTTGCAATTATTTAGGTAAATACGTCAATATTTGCCCGGGATTAGTTACCAGATAAAAGACTGTGTGCATAACCTTTTAACAAATATTTGGCAGTCCAAAAGCACTACTGTTTTCCAATTAGGTGATAAGGAATGATTTGTTGAAGGGAAGTGTAATTGACATACATACAGACTATTAGCTTTAAACGGCAGATGGATTTATCAAAATGTGAATAAACAATTTTTATATAAGTGAAAACCAGTTGTACTGTTAAATTCATTCACTTGCTTTAAAGTTGAATACAAAGATTTCTATAAACAATTATATAATGTATTGGCAGATACAAGTTTTTCAGCCTATAAAGGGATTATATTGGCATATTACCGTCAATTCCCTGTCCTAAATACACACTTCCAGCATGAAAATACACTTATAACTTAGAGATATACGCATCTAAAGTGTCTAATTGCATAACCTCTTTATTACAAACATCAGGTTTCTGAAGCCACGTTTTTGTTTCTGTTTACATTTGCCGTTTTCAACGAACCACTTTCGGATTTCCGATCAATCATCGGATATCATCGTGAAGACTTGTACCTGATCTCGTTTTCAAGGCGTTGTTCGGGACATATACGGAGTTCAATGTAAACATTGTGCAATACTTTATTGCGGGACGTATTAAAGTTTTTGCCAATATTCAATTACTGTTAATTTGATAACTTTCAAGTATATAAAGGTTATACGTCAATACATAAGCATTATTTTGTGCACACTGCTTACAGGAAAAGTCTGGATTAACAGCGTGTCTGTGTTACTTGCCAATATAATCCCTTTAAGGTAGATTATAGGAATCTCAGAAAGGGTCTTCCCCAAATTGAAGGTTCATCATTATATACCTTTTTTACAATTTTCATTGAAATTGCTTAGTAAGGGACCATAACTGTTAAAATATTTTGGAAATCTCAGTTTAGAGGGTTTTGGACTCCCAGTGTAGTCTCCCCTCTCATAATCTGATCAATATTGTTCAGAAACTAATACAATTATACCATTTATACAATGTTTCATTATGCTTTCTGAAAGGACTGTTTCTCTACAACCTCTTATTGGAATTTTATGAAACTTGTTAGGATACATAACTACCAAGTGGATAATGACATATTATATTTTGTGTTTTGGTTCGATGATTTTTCACAGAGTTATGGCCTTTTGATTGCATTCATTATCAAATTGCTTAACCAAATTTTTTATAATATTCCCCCCCCCCCCCCCCCCCCCCCTGTTTCTCTACAACTGCTTGTGGAATTTTTTATTAAACTTGTTAGGATACATCACTACCAAGTGGAGATGTACATAGTGTCTTTGTGTTATGGTTGGATGTTTTTTAACAGAGTATTGACCCTTTGATTCCGTTAATCACCAAATCCTTGTCTGCCCTATTGATAGTTGGTAATTTATGAAACTTTCCCTTTACCGACAACAGCATTATAGATACAAAGCTCTCCAAAAATAAAATGAGTTACAGTAACTTTAAGTCAGTTTGTCATACTGAAAGATCACCAGAGGGTATTTGATTTTTTGCCATCTCTTGATAAGTTTAAAATCTCAGATAGGTGTGACCGATGGTCGTCAGATCAATAACTATACAATCGGTGAGGGGTGTTAGTGTTCAACGCAGTAATATTCTCAATATTTATTATGAGACAAGAACCAGGCTGATCAGTAAGTAGGGAACAATAAAGTATGATATTAGTAAATCTTCACAGATTTTCTACAGGTTGCTGTCACTTCAACTGTCAGAAGAAAAGAGCCTAGATGGTTAGTTTAACGGGAATTAGAAATTGTTAGTTTACCCTTACTGCAACAAAATCGCTCACTCATCTCTCACTCATTTGCTCAATAACTTTGTGCAATACATACATGTATATATACTGATACACTGACATCACAACACAAACAATTGAAACAGGCTAATTTTGTGACTGTGGTACACCTTGACGAAAACTGTAATTTCACTTTTAACAATTTTGCCTCATTTGAATTATAATGCCTGGATGACAGAAATTATGCCTAGTTGACAGAATCATTTCATGCTTGGTTGAAAGAAATTATGCTTGGTTGTTGTAAATTACACCTGGTTGACAGAATCATGCTTGGTTGAAAGAAATTATGCTTGGTTGTTATAAATCACACCTGGTTGACAGAATCATGCTTGGTTGAAAGAAATTATGCTTGATTGTCAGAAATTACACCAGGATTTCTGAAATTACATCTTACAAAATGGTTGCATTGGTAAAGAGAGTACACATGTGTCCTACTCCTAGGAACATTCAACTATCATTTACGCCTGGGGTCGTATCCACCATTTATTCTTGAAAATATTCTTAAACTTAAGCTTGAAAATCCAAATTTCAACCTTAGATATCTAGATATCTAGTTTATCATGACAGATAACACAATTACAAGTGTTTATTCAATTAATATATTAGGTGCTGGAAATCTTTTTGTCTTAAAACTTGTCTCTTAGTGTGTTTTGCAAAATTCATTCTTGAGTTCAAGTCTAAGAATATTCTCAAGAAGGGTCGGTGAATACGACCCCAGGTATAAATGATGTCATCATCATGCCTGAAAACTTCGTACGGGCCTCAATCAAGCACATTTTGGGAAGCATCATCAGTGTTGTCAATAAACGTCAGCCATGTTTACTTGTGTATTTAGAAACCCATTGATTCCTCATAGTGGGATAATACAGACAATTATTAATCACAAGGTTTTAGATTGTTTTTTTGTGTTTATTTTGATCATTATAATAACAGAGACATTATTATCATGTAACCATGGAGATACCCAATTTGATACCCAATGAGGCTTTCTCAAACAATTCAGAACTTGCAGGATTTCATGTCTACTTTGATTTCATTAAGAGTCACAATCAATGTAAAAAAAAACTTTATAATCTAAAGTACCTGGTATTATGTCAATACCATTACTGTACATGGTTTGTATGGTAATTGAATTTTCACCTCAGTTGGTTGCAGGACCCAGTGGATTGTGTCACAGGAAGTATTGATGTTACATACAAAGGGGTCGATATTTATCTTTTCTTTGTTTTTATAGTGTGTGTTCACAGACAATAATTATTGAGTCACAGTCTGTAATTTGACTTGGAATGAAATAACTGTCTGCAGGGAGTGTTGGTCCTTAAAGTCCACACACCCCAGAACAATTTTCATTTGCGTTTGCTGTCTTCATTTTATCTTTGAGGGAGAAAGGTTCTATTTTAAACCAAAATGTTTACACACACAACTTTTTAAAAACATCAATTCTTTTGATAACATGATCAACTAGATATTTTGTATTTAATTTTTACAAACAATTAATTCAAAAATCTTTACATAATTTTAAATTGTTTACATTTGTCTTTTCCCTCATATTGTTATCACCTGTGATGTTCTAAAATCATTATGCAGACCATATCACATAGCATCCAATGGTTTAATCAAGTCTGGTAAAAGCTATTTGTACGGGAAAGTTATAAATGTATCGGTTCATCCTCAAAGGCATTGTTGTCCTCTTAGAGATCTCATGACCTTTAGATATTTGTCCATGATATGATTTAATTGTTTATGGAAGAAAATCATGGAAAAATCACAGAAAGTTATAAATGTATCAGTTCATCCTCAAAGGCATTGTTGTCCTCTTAGAGATCTCATGACCTTTAGATATTGTCCATGATATGATTTAATTGTTTATGGAAGAAAATCATGGGAAAAATCACATGCATCGTGATCGTATGAATTTGTATGTTTATTGTTGTAGACTTTATACCCCAATGAAAAAGCAGGGAATTCCATGCCTGTCCCACATTTCAAAATGCATGATTGTGTTTAGGAATAATAACAAATATGTGTTTAACTATGTTGATGCAAGATAAAACTAACCCTAATCCTATGGCTGGCAGATATTTTTCTTATTCACCATGAATACTATAAAGGTCACATAGTGAGAAAAATTATCAAAAAATCTCACATTCTATTAGGCTTTCCCCAACGTAAAATTAACTGACCAATCTGCATGTCCCTACTTTTGCCACATGTAGCCAATCAGCGTGCTCCTACCAATGCCATGTGACATATGCTAGGAAAGCTGGGACCATTTCTATAGTCAGGACTTTGAATCTTAGATTGAAATAACCCAGAATATCATGTTTTTAAGGAATTAGACCCAGAATATCCTGTATTTAAGGAATTAGACCCAGAATATCATGTACGAGAGGTGATCCAGAAGTAACTGGATTGAGTCTATTACTTCTGTATGATATGTGTTACATAAATGAAAAACATTCATCATGATGTCCAATCTTTAATACACAATACCTCTAAAAATTTCAAAACGTTTGCACAAGAAACAATGAAGCTACATACATTACTCAGTCACAATACGTATATCGGTCATTTCTCTATGTAATCTCCTTTGAGTGTAATGCAGGGACCCATCTCGTGCTGACCTTTTTCATGTTTATTTGTTCTGTAAAGAACCTGCTGGACAGTACCATAGCTGTAGCCTGTAAGACCACAAACAATGCGTACCTTGACCCACCTGTCGCTGTTTACAGGGTCCTTAAGTATAGTCACTTACGTTGCCTCCATTGAGGTCTTACAGCCCTGCCCCGTCCCCTTCCCATCTTCTAGTGACACTCTTCCATCTCAGAACCTCTGATGCCATTCAAAATCCTGTGTCCGTGACAGTTTCTTTCCCATAGATGCCTGCTGTATCATCTCATACGGTTTTGGTTGGCGTATGTCCAAGCTGACAAGAAATTAGATAATTGCACACATTTCTTGTAACTCAAATGATGCCATATTAATCAATCGGTAGTATTACTTAATGCCTTGTTGTTTACTAATGGAAACAGGAATTAAGTTGAGACTTTCTTATATGATGTTGAAGATGTCGAGTAATAATCATGCTTTTCAGCGTCAAAATATCACATTTAAAAATTAATCAATTTAACTTGAATTTACACTTTAAAGCATAAAAACACAAGAGCCCCACTTTAACGTCAATTGGTTGCTATAGTAATGAATAAAATGACAATTACATTATCTGAAATGATAATCGTTCCTGTTATAGATTTGACATGAATAGAGATGTACTTGCTGAAATTTTCATAATTATATGAAATCCGTAAAATTAAAAAGATACAGGGCAGTCTGGTTATTTCTGGATCATCCCTTGTATTTAAGGAATTAGACCAAGAATATTATGTTTTTAAGGAATTAGACCCAGGCTATCATGTATTTAAGGAATTAGGCCTAGAATATCATTTATTTAAGGAATTAGGCCCAGAATATCATGTTTTTAAAGAATTAGACCCAGGATATCATGTTTTTAAAGAATTAGACCCAGAATATCATGTATTTTCTTAGATTGAAATGATTTAAGGAATTAGAACCAGAGTATCATGTTTTCAAGGAATTAGGCCCAGAATATCATGTTTTTAAGGAATTAGACCCAGGATATCATGTTTTTAAAAAATTCGACCCAGAATATCATGTATTTTCTTAGATTGAAATGATTTCAGGAATTAGACCCAGAATATCATGTTTTTAAGGAATTAGACCCAGAATACCATGTATTTAAGGAATTAGACCCAGAATATCATGTTTTTTTTCTTATATTGAAATGATTTAAGGAATTAGACCCAGAATAGACCCAGAATATCATGTATTTATAAGGAATTAGACCCAGAATGTCATGTATTTATAAGGAATTAGACCCAGAAATTATCATGTATTTTCTTATATACAGGATAAGGATATTCCACTATTTTATCAGTTTGAGATAATTTTCTCATTATATAGTATGGCATTTAAAGGCATAGTACCATCATTGGAAACAGGAAATGCTTCCATGGGGTAGTCGCCTAATTGTGGTTATAAATAATTCTTGTTTCTTCCTCTTTAACAATGCATTTTCCTTATTTTAATGCTCATTTTTTATTTGAATGGCATTATTGATATATTTTGAACATTTTGAAAGCACTGATATGTTTGAATTGTGAGTTTTGAAAAAAAAATTGATGCTTGGAAATTGGGGTATGAATACAT